>JAYKAV010003465.1:2511865-2553803 GCA_035582835.1 Phoebastria nigripes
TTTTTTTTGGAGGGGTGGTGGTGTTAGGGAAGAGGAAAGCAATTTTGGTTTCTCACCTATGTACTGTCCGTTGAAATATCCTTCACAGTCACAGTCTTCTGTAAATTAAAAAGCCGGGGGCAGGGTGGGGGGGGAGGGTAAGGGCACAGGGGAGAGAAGAGTGAGAGATATCTCTTAAACAGCGCCTGCGATACRACTCTGGCTCATTGGTGAGGGAAGGAGAAGCTTTATATCCTGCATTATATGCACACGCTTTTCTAACACAAATATTAATGATACAAAAAAAATTATTTGCCTTGGCTAGTGGTTTGTATTTTAAAAAATCCTTGACGTCGATATTGCACAAGAGAATTTTACATGTATTTATGGTTCCCAGAATTTATGCTCTTCAGCATTCATTACATTTGATCAGTGCTGCTGCTAAAAGTATAATATTCAGACCTAAGTAAAAAAGAAGACTCCGCAAACACAGAGCTCTTTTTTTAACGTATGACTTCATGAATGGGTATGATTGTGTAAGAATATTGCCTCTTCTGACATTTCAATATCATTTGGGCTTGAAAAAAAGGGAATCAAATGACTGAAATATGAGCTCTAAACACCTTCATTTTGACTAAGTTAAATTATCATTGCTTATTAATTCTTTATTTAAAAGGTAAAAATTTGATGCTTTTGTCATGCGCATGTATGTAAAATAATATGCAAATCTATGTTAAAAAAAGCTAACCTACCCCTCCTCAAACTACGACCATGCCCAAGGCCCCTAAAAGCATGCAAAATAAAACCATGATACTTAGCTGCAAAACACTATACTGCAATCCTAAGATAAATACAGAGTTCTCATACTTCCTGAAGGAGGGCTACCTGGCTTGTTAAAATTTAGGTACTCGTGCCCTGCAATATCCACAGAACTCTACTCATTTTAAGGAGGTGGTGTATGGTTCTGGGACAAGCCCAGCCATAGGCAAAAATACATGCAGCTTAAACCTTTAACAAAATGCAACAATCCAGAGAAAGAGCTTTTGTTTTTTAATGAATAGTTGCATGCAGGTATGTAATCAAGCAAYGCCAATGTATACTCATAAAACATTATGCCTACATTAACAGAAGATACTAGTAGCAACATACGCCTATCCATAGCTAAGATCAGAGCTATTTTCTGTTGTTGAAGGTAGGGTCTAGTTTCACACTCGCACTTCAATAGCGTATACCAGTCACGGCCAGCTAATTATAGAATATGATTAGTACTTTCACCGAAGTTGATGGAATACTGATACTTGGAATATTATTCTCAAGAAGCATGTGTAATGTGAAAAAAAATCACAGCATGCAGAATTCAACAGAAAATACCTGGTATTTGGAAAGGCGTACAGTGACATATAAACTGCATGTGCCCAACACAGTTGCTCATAATGAAAATAACACAGAAAACAGTCCAAATGAACAGTGAAGAAAAATCAATTTGGATTGATACAGGTGCTCTAAAATGTTAAATCCCAGTATTTTTTTTTTTTTTTTTTTTTTTAAATACCAGATACAAAGACTGCATTTAACTTCCAACTCTATCAACCTCACTCAGAAACCTATAGAACATGTAAATGCATATCAGAAGACACAAATCTTTTCTCTTGAATAGGGAGTGAATTTGGAAGTTATCATTACTTAAGTGATCAATCCAAATTAAATTAGTTTAAATAATAACTCAGGAGGAAACTGGTGTAGGAACAAGCTATATCTACTATTCCCTTTGCTTGGGGGCTTAGCAAGTATTTTAGAAAATGCATTGGTTGTTTATATTCAGACAGAAAATGAGTTAGGAGAGCACCTACCTTTATCAGAAGACTGATCATCTGTAGTTAGCATGAAAGGCAGAGTTGGTATGATATTAAAAGACTGGCAAATGATTGAGTAAAATTAGAGGGAATGGAAAGGCAGGTTCTTCTGGTCTGATTTGCTTAACAGGCTTTTCTATCTTAAAAAAAAATAATGCAGTAATGTACTCTTATCAACTGATTAAAGACTTTTTTTTGCTAAAATTTAGTATTATAACCAGTTATCAGCTTAATTGTCTCAAGAACATCTGACAAAAAGCCTAAGTAGCAATCCTCATTACATGCCTCCTAACATTGAATGTAACGGAAACTAATTTGGAAAAGCTTCATTTAAATCAGTAATGCGATTTTATAATTTGGTTGAGCATGTTCCCTCCTCTTTGTAGCATAAGAATACCTGTATCTCTGTAAGAATACCTGTATCTCTTCATGAGATGTGCCATGCAGAAGGTCACTTCTATCACTGAAGATATTTCTGGACAATTTCCAGATTCCTAGTCTACATGAGGGTGGCACTCCTAGCACAATGTCTGGCTTCACACAATCACAGGGCTGCCTCACACATCAATAATAGCTGTGCTGAAGTACCCAAGAGCAACAGGAACATTATATTCTGGGATAATACAGAATGTCTTCTGCCTTTCATCACCGACTAGCAATTTCATCACAAGTAGCAGTTTTTGTGTGAATAATTCACTGACAGAGGCTTCAGAGCTGTAAACAAGAATCACTTTAAAGTCTACTTAGACCAGCTCTGTAATGCTAAGCCTGAAATGCAGACGGTATTGCCAGCTCCAGTGATTTTTATCCTCCTTAAAGCTACAGTTTATTTTCATACGAGCTTAGAGTCATTTCATGCACTTATGTAAGAATTTCAAGAAGTGTGCATGGGGTTACTTTTGCAGCTTTTAAGTTTCAAACCGAAGGAAAAAATGTGAACACTAGCAAATTTTAAAGCATCTAAACAATGTGTAAGGCCTTATGTTCTTGAAAACAGGAAGAGAGGGACAGACATGTTTTTTGAAAACAATAGGCACTAGCAACACYGGATAAAGCTCAAATCCAAATCCTCTCATGTGGCAGCTTGTATCCATGCAAATCAATCAACAACAGATTACACAAAACACTCAAACACATCATTATTGAAATAACAGAAAAATACTGAGAAGTTGGTATCAACTGAGACATCACTGAAGGAACAGAACAGACTTACATAATGGTTTTTTCACAGTTCTGGGATTCTGCAGAGTGCCTATTGTTCTTCTGTAAGTCAATCGTCTAAATATAAAATAATTATATTTTAGCCATGTAAGCTCAGAATTATAAAGAATTTATAGCATGTTCTACATATAGCATCGAAAATAAAGAATGAAATAGTGCTTTTCCTTGAAAAATATAAAATGTCTCTGATTCAACATCTTAAAAGACTTTTTCTTTAAAACTATGGCGGTCCCAGATTGCTACTGATAAGTGACTGAGAGAGAAGATTCTAAAACATGTTAGGCTTTCATACATCAGAGCACAGAAATCAATAGCACATTACTTTTATCAATGTAATTTTTTTTCTATTTCCTTTTCCCCAACCAATCTTTTTTGAAAGATTAAGAAAACAACAACTATTCTATTCTAATTCTGCTGAGAATCCAACTTCTATTTGCCATTTTTACAAAGGATGGGCAAAATTCCTGTCTGCCACAATCCTAAAGCTACTAACCTCAAAAAGAGAACTCAAAAGCAGATAACCTTTGTCCAAAATGATCACTGCAGCTATGCACACTCAGAAATTATCTATTGCCTTCCAGATCAGTTTGGAGTTTTCTGTTATTTACTAGTAAACAAAGTTACCCAGCTTGTGTGAAAACATAAGAACAGAGTATCGAGTAAAATTTTCTGAAGTGTTAAAACCATGAACCAGAGCTCAATTCCTAATCTCCTGGTCTTGAATTTACTCAAAAAAACCCAAATCCTCCCGCCCCAAAAACCCAACACCGAAAAAAATCCCCAACAACCCAGCACAAAAATCCAACCCTCAAGAAACCCCTCACTGTTGGCAAAGGAAACCACATTTTCTTCCTAAGTGGTTTTTTGCAACAGACCAACATTCACAACAGACTAAAGAAGATGCTCATGCATTTACACAGTCACTCAGGGGAAAGAGACACTGAAGCAATTTCTATATTCTTGCATACATTGAAATGTAGTTTACAACATCTGAAAAAAAAAAAAAAAAGGAAAAAAAAAAAAGGACTGCAGTGCAGCAGCATCTGTTGACATATATGCATGCACAGGAAGAGGGATACAGCTGTTCAGGCAGAATTTGCCTAATATTTCAAAGGAGCATTCATATAGTGGAGCAAAGTTCTCTGTTAGAAATCTTATGCAAATCTTGGAGGCCAGCAATAGAATCAGACCTATTTAATTCTTAGATACCCCACCTTTGTAACACCTACAATCCAAAGTGAAGACACATCTAGTAATTTGGAGTAAGAATCACACAATGAGACCGGTGGCCTAAATCAGATTCCTTCTTAAATATAAGACTTCTGTACTGTAAATACAAGACTTCAGGAATATTTTTGCTTTAGAAGATACATGTATCTTGCTGTAAAAACAGAGAAACTTAAAGCTCTAGAAGGTATCCGGGTCCAAGCTAAATACTCTCTTAGAAGCCAGAAGAAAGATCAGATACACTTTTTTGACTACTACTACATGCATGAATTCAAATTGTAACAATGAATCAGCATTTCCTCTTACACTATGGAAGTACAAGTCTATGAAATACAGTGTCTCCATAAGCCAAGAGGGTCAAGAGACTGATAATCCACATTTCATTTCATACATGTTTGTTTAGCAAGTGCTTCTGTCCTCATGCTACAAAGCATAAGTCAATGGCAAACTAGCTAAGGAAAGCTAGGAAGTTTATTATCTAATTGGAGAAGATGGAGCTTTTTAGCACTTTCCTCTAAGCATCTGGTATTCACCCTGGCATGATCCTGCCCTTCATTTCCTGTGAAAAAAAGCAGCATAAAATCAGTGTGACACTATATGCGTGAAAAAAAAATCTGTAATCTTCATTGACAAACCTTTCTTGGAACTGTTTTGAGGGGATCAAGCCTGCTCTGAGGTTGGTATCTCCAACACGCTTTGCTTGCCACCATGTGGGATCATCTTGGCTTACAACTTCTAGGACGTGTCGTCTCTTAAATGGCAGCCCAGCCTCCTGGCAGGGAATGGCTCTGTCTTCTTTGGGATTATAGCAGAAAAGCGCCCTCATAAACACCTTTAAAAGAAAGTAACACATCCTTTCTTCTTGTCCTATTTGGAATTTCAAACTACCTTTAAAAGGCTTCCCCAGTGCTTACACTGCTAACTATATACACTATTCATCTCTCCTTTATGCTTTACAGTACTCAAAAATACTGAAACCTAGCAAGCTGCATCTGTATTTTGACTGACATATGCAGAAAAATAAACCAACTTTCGAGCACATACCCAGTCATTATTTATTGGCATTGTGGAACATGAGACTCAGAGATCAAAAGTCCCCAGAAACACAGTTCACAGTCTACATAAATACAAAATACAACAAAGGAAAAAAAAAAAATTAAGGGGAGGGAGAAAACAATAAAAAGGGATTTATGGCAAAGTTGCCCAATTATAAAGACTGTCCTTAAAATGTTCCTTTAATGCATCAAAATCTACTATTCAGCTTTGGATTTGTATCTTGCCACTATTTAACACATCACAGTGGAACTACTTTTAAAAGTGATTTGCAGGGTTTCAAGGAAAAATTCGGCAACTGAGAGCAGGGAAGCAGAAATAGAGGTTGGTAGAGGAATCCTGTAAGGCACCAGTCAAACAGTAAGTCATTGCTCATCAAGGAGGGCAAATGAAGCACTCAGAGAGGCATGTTGATGTTTGCAGTGGGCTAATGGGGTCAAATGATGACTGCAGCTCTGTTTGCAAATAGGTCTGTTTTGACTCAAGCAAGTGGCAAAATGCCCAGAGATAATGGACAGATACCAGCTGTCACGGTAAGAGGAGACTGGCGGGAACACCAATTTTAATTACGTGAACAAAAAGAAGAGGCTAGATTTCAGAAATGCTATGGAAGAACGCGTGCCAAGATGATGAAGAAGAGAGAAGTCATCTAAGTAATTCTACTGAATAAAAGGGCACTGCATTTTACAAGAAACTGCTCTACTATCTTTTTAGTTCAATTATGGGTCTGTGACACTCCTCACTGAAACAGCAGGAATCTTGCATTTACAGAGATGCCAGCATTGTGTAAATATGAATACGCATGCTTCAGTATTTCACTATGTTGCATACCTTGCTGTCTTTCAGGCGATCTTCTTCTTTGATGGCTGGAATTATTTTTAATGTTATTGATCCCTGAGACTGAGCCTAAGAAAGAGAGAAATGTTTTTTACTTTGAAAGCAGGACAAGGACACAATGCAGACTATTCAAGTTCCAGTTTAGGAGCTAGCGTTTGTCTTTTCTTCTCAGAACTTTAATAGGCCAAGCTAATCCACTATTTAACTTCATTACAGAGACTATCATGATGTTCCATGAATCCTCCACAACAGTGTCTTCCCCATGGAGACATTCACAGTAACTACTTGGCTAGAACATATCAAGACCTGCATTAAAATTCCTTCATTTGCTTTTAGCAACTGCATTAATTTCTGGATACAGTTCACAGGGCATTAAATACTTCTGTGGCTTTTAGTACGACACTAACTTAAGTTTTTGCAGACTAACCATTTTAAAGTGCTCCTCTGAAAAATATTGCTGTATTTTCCCACATAGTGGCTAACTGGTTAGGGTGAAATGTAAACATCTACAAAGTAAACATCTACTTTCACTCTAAAAATCTTTGCTAGTAAATTTCAATTATTAGTTATAGTAAATTAAAAAGCACTTCCAGGTGCTTTGGAACTCAAGAATAGGTTTATCTGATCTATTTCAGATGCCTTATTTTGGATGAGATGAACTGTGCCCTAGAGAAGCCTGCTATTCTGCACAGATTAAAAAGGAAACCTGGACAATCAGCTTGGACAAACATTTGTAGCTCTTCCTCAAAAAATAAACCGTGAAAAGGAAACTATTACATTGCAGGCATTTAAAACGGGACAGATGAATAGCATCCCAGGGTCCCCACAAATAAAACTTTACACAGTATTTCAGAGTACAATTTTGATCCTCCCCCTGCCAAGTTAAAAGTAGTCATTCTCCTTATTCAGGATTATTCTGATCTAAATTTAAATTAGGTGATGGAACCAATGCCAGATACTTCAGTCTCTTAGTGTTGCCATTCCTCTGTGTCCCTAACTCCACTCCACACCAAGACAAGGGGGAACCAAGCCACAAGAGGGGAGTCAGAGACAAATAAGTGTAAGAGCTACGACACTTTCTGCAATGCAGCAGGTTGACCACAGATGTGCAGGTTTAGAAAGAGTGACCAAGATTTGTGGACATTAATGTTAGAGAAGCTTGAAGGAAGAATTTGCTAATGTCGCAAGGAATCTGCTGGTAAAGAACAGACTGACAGCTCTATTGGACACACAGCCAAGACTTTCTTCAGCTTCCTAACATACTGTATTATGAATAAACTGCTTATCTTCTAGGAATGCACTTTTAATTTGCAGTTTGCTTCTCATAAACAAAGCATGAAAGGGAAGTTCTTGACAGAGCAACATGTAACTTTCCATTTGTATCTTACTTGGTACCAATTCAGTTCGCAGAAGTCTCTGAAGTCAAAAGGAGAAGACTAATCCACTGGGAGAAGAAAAACTCTTAATGCAAAGACAAGCAGGGATTGCACCTTTTAGCTCTATAAATACTATAAACTCATGGTTAAATTTCATCATCTATTGTAATTACTAGATCACTCGAGAGAAAAGATCTTGAAATGAAAATCAGTGCAGACCAAAATCTGACTTATTTCTTCCGGTCGTTTGTGAAGCACAGTAATACCATTGACTTCTCTTAGTTCATCTCCAACATGGACAAGACCTGAAAAAGATGGTAAGTAAAATAAGTCTACAGACTGGAAAGCACCACTCCTCTGATGTCCAACCTAAGTCAATATAGCACATATCCCCTCTCCTGCCTCCCCCAGCTTAATGGATTTCCTACTACAGCCAAGTGCCTCTGTTGGCAATGTGCTCTGAAGTCTCCCGCCCTTATTCCATATGGCATTTTTTTTTTCCATGCAGCACAGTCTCATAGGAGACCAGCGTGGAGATAGAGAACATGTGGCAAGATACTCTGGAAAATCACTGCCTCTATATTTGGATCAGCACTAAGAATGCAAAACTGGAATAGTTTCATGAGGATGATCAAATCTTGTACAGTCAGGAGACACGCTACTGACTATAAAGGCAGGAATGACATGGCTGTCAACAGACAGATCAACACTACACAGTCCCAGAAAGAATGTTGGACTTTTTTTTTTTTTTTTTTAAACAAGCCATGAAGAGGCCCTTACAAGTTTTAGGTTTGTTTATCCAGTTCAGTAAGAAACATTGTACTTGTGTTATATAACTACTGTTAACTGACATAAAAGAATTTCTCAGTAAAGCAAACAGAAAACAACACGACACACTGAATAAACCAAGATACTAGTTAAAGGTAAAAACCATTCTTCTCTTTTCTTTCTTCTAAAGCTTAGACCTACTTCTCCCATCTGTTGGCATTTTTTCCTAGAGGCTATTTTAGAGAAAAACATATCTAATTACATTAATAGATTACCGATGAAATACAGAAACGTTAAGCGCACGCTCTAGTCATTTCACATTACATTTATCAGATTACGCTAATTTGAAGAATGATAACGATCAAGAAGCAAGCTGTAATTACCTAGTATTTTTTCATCACAGTAATTAATTAATTTTGGGATTGCATTACTTGTATATTAAAAAAAGTGCATGAGGCTTGGAGTCTATAAATCTCATATAAGGCCAATTCAGCTTATTTAATAAAATCTGGATGATCGCCTTCTAGAAAATGGAAGGTCAAATACTGCATGAATTAACCCTGTAGATCCTGAAAGCATGCTGAATGATAGCCTATGCATGGAAGTCTCTCCTGCCACTAGACACCTGAAATTCAGTTGTCAAGTGAGCTTACCATGTAGGCTCCCTTTATAGTCAATAAGGAAGAAAGGCAACTCCGCAGGTGACCTACCCCATTCTAAAGCTCGTTGGGATGATTTGTTCTCCAGCAATGACCATCTCCCTCCGCTGACTACACAGAGAGCCTACATACTAGTTCAGACTTGACATCTAACAGTTGCCTATTAAGATTTCGATAGGCTGTTACCTTTTTTTACAAAACAGTTTTTTTACAAAATAATACATATATTAAACACCTGTGTCCAAAGGACTGGTTTTAGAATGAATAACCATCAGATTTAATTAGAGTGTATTGCTCTAGGTATGTGCATACAGTACATGTGTGCGTGCATAATTTTGGAAATTTTAAAACATTTTACAAATGCAATTTTAAATCCCCTTTTCTTCAGAAATTTACCACTGCGATCAGCTGCACCACCTCTCATGATCCTTGCTACAATCACAGCTCCTGTATGCTCATCTCTTCTGATGGTAGCTCCCTGAAAAAAAACATACCCCACCCCCCCGCCCAAGAAACCATCATAAGAAATTTGCTTAGAATACAACGAGCAGTGAAATAACATGTAAGATAATGTGTCTTTTAAACTGGAATTAGTTTGTTCTATAAATTTTGTCTTCCTCCTTGACAATTTTCACCATTATTTAACTTTTGCCTGTGTCCATGTCATGTGATTGTGGGAAGGTGCACATATCTTCCTTTCTGCCGACTTTGCCGAGCGCTTATACTACCTACATTATTGTGGTGATCAAAGTCACTCAAGTATGCAAAACAGAGTTTCTTACAACAAGCTTTCTCTATGCGTCTTCTGAATCTTTATACAATGCAGCCAGCACTTTTACGTATAAAACCAAGGAAAGGCAAGTAATTAGATTTTTTTTTTTTTCCTTCTCCTACCTCTGCTGGCAATATAAAGCTTTAATTGGGAATTAAGTCACTGCTCTCTTCTACTACCTACTGTCATATACAAAAAGCACTTCAGCAGATTTCTTCCCCGTCGCAATTGTTTTTTCTTAGGAAATCAATTCTTCCATTTCCATTTGTATAAAATTAGTACCTTGTCAATATAACGTTTACATACAGCTATCAAACATATTCTTACCATACATCACTGACTTTCATGCAAATGAAGGTATTGATTCATTGAATGTTAGCTACAATATGAAAAGAATTAATATTTATAATAAGCATAATTGCTTCAACATACACAGTCTCCTCAGAGATCGTTTTCCCTGCATTAACTGGGGTTATAAACCCATGCCTATAAAGCGTCTCACGCAAAATTATGAAGGTGTATTTACCAAAGTGGTCTTTTTGTGTTATTTTACTAGCTTCAAAACACTCCTAGTTTTTGCAGACTATTTGACGACATCTTCAAGTATTTCCTCCATACTCACAATAATGCTTTTGCACTACAGAGTTTTATGTCTAGAGATGGGTTATCTTATATGTACCAAGGGTTCTTTATTTTTCACTAGCCGAACAATTTTCACTGATTCCTCATCAAAATCATCATCAAAGTTATCAGGTAGAGGTGGAAGGACTGGGTCAAAGTTCTTCTGTGCTACAGTGTCATGCACTACAAGCATTGCCTGCATAAAGGAAATAAGAAACAGTAATGTAATGGGGTAATATTACAGTTTCCAGTTCTCATGTTTCCAACATTACAGCAAACTTAAACCTCCCCCTTCCCACTCTCACCATAAATCCCGCCAAAAAAACATTTAGCAATTATCTTACCCATCATGTAAACTATATATTGGTATATGTCAATATTTAAAGTAAATCCAGGCAATAACAAAGCTCAACCTAAATAAACTTACAGAATGGAGGTGGACTATGGAAAGCAAAAAGTCGAGAAATGGTATCCTTTTCTTTTCTGTTCCCTCAGAAAATATTAAGGAGGGGAGGGAAGACAACACGGTGCATTATGCACGAAAGGCCTATGCTGTGTCTTCTCAATCCCCTTCGCATCCTAAAGCCTGTGCAGGAAATCACAGTGGAATAGAACCACAGTTTGTAGGAGGTTTTTCCTTTCTCTTAGGGACTCTCCAATGTAACTTTTCCATTACAAAACATTCTATTGGAATTCTGCAAAGGAATTTCATTAAGGTCTCTGGTGTGCTTTTTACCCTGAGATGTGGTGTTGACAACAGCTGACGTAGCTCTTTTTCTTCGTTATTCACTGGTGCGGTCTGCAATTCTTCTATTATCTTTAAAATAAAAATTAACAATCTCAAAATAAAAGGAATCCACCAAACAAGATCATATATTTGCAAGCAAGTGTTTCTGGTGAGTGTTTGTTAACTTCTATCACCCTTCAAAGTAGCGTGCACAGATCAAAAACAATCCCAATCAATAGTGCATGAATCCTAAAAGAAATGAAAGCTTCTTCATCGATTTTATTTTTATTAGATAGTGCAGGAAGACATCATCAGAAATCAGGATCCTAGCCTCTAAACATACATTTTAAGAGTGATTCCGCCAATATAATTTCAGGAACGAGTTCTGAAATTTTAAATTCTATATGGGACCCGTAAGTGATATGTGAAACAACACTCTTGTACTATGATAAAGGAGTTTAATCCTCCCTGTAACCAGGTAGCATTACCCATGTGGAACATGCAACAGAAGTTCTCTTGTTCCCCTGCAAAGCCTGGATACCAAAATATGCTCTGGAGTCTCAGGCTTTCCAAACAAAAGATTAGAGAAATAATAGAAGCACTTTTGCACTAGGCTGGTTGGGTGGGAGGAGAGAGAAGGAGAGGGAGGGAGGAGGAAGGGAGAAGGGATTGAGGCAAGAGAGATTTCCTTTCCCTGTAAAGGGTTCTAGATAGGGAAGTTGTATAGTCCTGTATAAAACTTCTCCTCTGCTGTTTAGAACATGGTAATTTTGTATTACTTGACAGGCAGCAGTGCCAAAACTTTTATGGAGGCAGTAGGCTATTTGTCGGAAAGGAGAGAGGGGGTATGCTGCAGGTTAAGATGGGGCAGTGGGGTCTCCTGGCTTTGCAAAGGGAGGAATTCTAGCTCTCAAACCTTCCGCAGCCCTTTGCTACACTTTCGAAGGAAACAGGCGTAAACTGTTGTAAAGAGCTGTCAAAGGCAGTATAAATTTCACTTTTTCAGGCATGTGGCATGTTACAAACAAACCTAAGATACAACTTTGCTCTGTGAACAGACTGGGGGACGTATTGATTGAGAGCAGCCCTGCGGAGAAGGACTTGGGGATACTGGTGGATGAAAAATCAGATACGTGACGGCAACGTGCACCAGTAGCCCAGAAAACCAATCATATCCCAGGCTGCATAAAGAGAAGCATGGCCAGCGGATTGAGGGAGGTGATTCTTCCCCTCTACTCCATTCTCGTGAGACCCCCCCCACCTGGAGTACTGCATCCAGTTCCAGGGTGCCCAGTACAAGACAGACATGGACCTGTTAGAGCACGTCCAGAGGAGGACCACGAAAATGATCCGAGGACTGGAACACCTCTCCTACGACGAAAGGTTGAGAGAGTTGGGGTTGTTCAGCCTGGAGAAGAGAAGGCTCTGGGGAGACCTTATTGCTGCCTTTCAATATATAAAGCGRGCTTAAAAGAAAGACAGAGAAAAGCTCTTTACCAAGGCCTGTAGTGACAGGACAAGGGGCAGCAGTTTTAAACTGAAAGACGGCAGATTTAGATGGGAGATAAGAAAGAATTTTTTTACAATGAGGGTGGTGAGATGCTGGAACAGGTTGCCCAGAGAAGTTGTGGATGCCGCACCATTGGAAATGTTCAAAGTCAAGCTGGACAGGGCTTTGAGTAACCTATCTAGTGACAGGTGGCCCTGCCCATGGCATGGCGGTTAGACTACATGATCTTTCAAGGTCCATACCAACCCAAATCATCCTATGTGAACAGCAATGCTGCTTGGGTTGTAATGAATTTAAGTCCTTAAGACTGAATGCTTAGCTGGGATAGTCTATTGTCAAGAAAGGACTGAATGGTTTCTGCAGCCTCTCCCTTATGAAGGCCATTAATAACATCCTTCTGTTCTACCTGCCTGTGTCTGTCTTCACTGGACATTTAATGACGTGGTATTTTTGATTTCTCATTTCCTTGATCAATCATGAGCAAAAGTAGCCAACCGATTCCAAAAACAGTTGGGGAAGATGAGAAGTATGTACACATACAGCACAATTGCAAAGCTTTGATTTGTTAGAAAAGCAGGCTTAAATAATAGGAAAATAAGGAGACAAGAATTTTTACTCACATCTTCAACTAATCCTGCTGCACTATGTAAAACTGGAGTTGGACTCTGTCTTTCATAATGACGGAGTTTTTCATGAATCTGAAAAAGATTATTCAGGTATATTACTACAGAGAGATACAAAACTTCCTAAACATACCTACACTGGAATATTTTTATATTTAAGGAATATAATTTTTCTGAGATAAGTGTCAGAAAAATAACCTCTCTTTGGGTTATTTTTGTTTTGTTTAGGAGTCTTTTAGTTTTCTTTTTGCTCATGCTAGTTTCACAGACAGCCAGAAAATCTGTTAAGACTTCAGCAGCATAAGGGAAAAAATGAAGCCATCTCACGCTGCTTTTTAGCTACGGGGCACTGTATCTGCATTTTGGCAATCAAGGCAGAAACGGTTTTTCTGAACAAAATATGTTAATTGTCAACGAATGTTCTTAATGTTTGTGCTTAAATAAATACATGCTTTGGTCAGTATAGAATTCTACCAAAAAAAAAAAAAAACAAACAAAAAAAACACTTTGGCAAAGTAAACAGTTGATAAACCAAGGGAACAGAAAATAAGTAACCTGTAAGGAAAATGTACGTTCATAAATGAACTTTTACCTTCATCAGGTAGCTGAGACTCTTTTCACTGAAGACATCCCTAAGGAATCCCATTTCCTCTTTATGATTTGAATCAGGTCTTAGCTGAGATGTCAAAAGGGCCAAAGTTTCATGCAATCCTAAATTTAAATTCAAGACAGAACAAAAGCTTTGTAGATCGCATGTGTCACGGGACCTTCTATTGCAGACTTAACATCAGCTACATTTACTTGGGTACCATCTTGGCGATCATTAAGTTTGCAGAGAGATTTGTGCTTATCTTCCATTCGTTTTGTAACGCTCCCTTCTTAAGCGGCAAACACAGCTTAAGATACAACATATATCATATTAAGGCAAAAGCTACCAAAGCAATATATATTTTTAAAGACATTACTCTTCAAGTTTCCCCTTTCATGTTAATTACCCTTTGTTTCTAGAACAGTTAGCCCTCTAACAAACTCTGAGTTATTAGACTGCCACAGCAGACTCACAAAATGACTGAACTACCTCCTCTGTTGCACAGTTACCAGCTCTACTTCCCGCGCAACTTTGCTTAAAAGTGTTATCCTGCCCTTTCTACCTCTGAGGCACCTGTTAGAAGTCAGGTCTGACCAGCGGAGGAAAGGACTGGTGTAGGTTTCCACTGCAGTGGAAGCAAAGCTTGTGGCTAGTTTTCTGAAAAGTGTTTAAATCATCAATATCCCAATTTTGCAGTGCACAGGGCCAGACAAATGTTAGGTTTTTCCTGGTGAACCACAACTGGAAAAAGAGAAAAGAGAGAGAGGAGAGAGCGGAGACAGCGGAAAGAAAGGGGGGCGCAACTATAATCTGCTCCTTTGGCTATTCTCTCCATGAACTTTAGAGTGCATTTGGATCCAGGAGACTCAAACTCACTTCCGCTTTAAAACTCAGTATCATTAGCGTATATGACTTCACCGTGGGCAGCATACTGGAGAAGCTGGTTAGCAAGCCTTGAATGGAATCACTGTTTTTTAAGTCAAAAGGAAGAATATTAACAAAGCTTACCAACACCTATTCAGAAAATATTAAGAAGTGGCACAGCAAGCAGCAGAGATATAAGGGCTGATCTTTAATAAGCATGCATAGAAGCCCATGTTATACTGAGAGGTCCAAGTTTGTCCATAGGAGCTTGTCTATTAGCATATATTCAGGGGCTCTAGGGTTCTTACAAAACTAGGTGTTTCCTGAAATCTGACTAATTTTATTCATTTCCACCTTTTATACTCCACCTTCCTTGTTTTCTTTTAGGTAATTGCTAAGAAATCTAGTTGAATTATCTTAATGCTATTTTATTTAACTCCAATTTTAATTCATTTCCTGTGTGAAACACATACAGTAAGATTTCAGTCACTGGTCTGTTGAAAGCATGCAGATTAGTTACCTGAGTCTTCCGAAAGCACTGGCATGGCTTTGTTCTTAATCTTAAGAGACAAATGTTCAACTTAAATCAACACGATTGTTTCTTCTTTCTGGACTGCAATTCAGAGGCAGTCCTGAAATGAACAAAGATAATACCTAAGCTCAAGCATGCAAGAAAAGTGGCAATCATGTAAAAATAGTAAATTCCTAGTACATCTTTCTCTCAAGTGTTCAGTTTAACCTGAATCAGGCAGAGTCCGGCAGTTATTCTGCTACGCAAGTAACAACACAAAAAATATTATGTTATATAATAACCATATGATATCTTGGATAAAGCTGATGCTGAAGAGAGCAGATGCTTCCCTGTTCTATTCTCAAGATAGACAGTTTTAGAAGGCCTAAGTAACTGTCTGAAAAGACAGAAAAGAAAAAATAATGCTGCAGAATGGATGTCTAAAAGCACCGATAAACACCATATGCACAGAAATAGAGAGAGCATGCAGGAAGACGCCGTCACAACAAGATGTTCTGGGGCTTCCTAAAAGCACACCCCAAAGGAATCTATATCCCCCTGGCATTCTGACGCAGACCACGCTACAGTTACATGCAACTCATTAAAGCTAGTAGTAGTGCCACTCCATCAACCTTGGTCATGGGTACTAAGGATGCTACAACAAATAAGGCTACTTCCATTGCTCGAAAATTCTGTTAGATGCTTTTATTGCTGATTTTTCTTGTCACTGAGAGCAAATGACTCCAGAGCAATTGCATTTCAAACTGCAAAACTGAATCTACGCTTGTAATTGGCCAGTCCATTTGTGTGTTCCAGGGCATTTAAAATCTTGTTCATGCTCATAAAATTCATCAGACTAACGCTTGCAGAAAAATAAACAGCCATAACAGCACGCAAAAAGGATTAGAAAGAAATGTGGGATACTCCAACTCTCTGCTAAATGCAATAAAGGATGATCCTCGTGTTTCTATTTGTAGATACATCTCTGATATTTTGATCGCATGACACAAGTTTGATGGTTTTCCAATTCAACTTTATTTTGATTAGCTGCCTGAAAATACCGTAGTACTGCATGGCAAATTAGCATATACCAGTTCAGCATTTTCTAGATTCCTGAGTTTCTCTACAACGTACTGAAATATTAAGCTCAATAGTCACCTGTGCTTTGCACCCCATATTTTCTACTGCTATGCTTAGTCTACCTGGGTATCAAAACATAACCGAGTTCTCTAAGCAACTGAACTGAAAGAGTGTTGAAATTTCACTCTAATCCATGGATAGTACTCAAGTGTATTACATATACTACACATTTATTTAATTAACTTTCAAAAGCATTTTTATTACCTATCGCTTCGAAGAAATAAACATTTCACACACACTCCCCCACACTTCATGTCAAAAGAAATGTATAAGCAATTCACTCAACTGCTCTGGCTCCTTGACTATTGCATTTCATTTGACACATATTTAAAATCTCTAATTATCAAGAAAGGGAACTTCAACTGAGTGCTCTGTCTTTGTAAGAATATGCGCTTCCCACAGTCAAACTTATTTAACACCAAAACCCAAGAAAACCCGAGTTATTTTTCAGACTCTTAGCAAAAAAGCATCCTACACAGGAATCTGGAAAATACATGTTTTAACATCTCAAAAACCTGACAGCAAATTCAGGAGCACCAGAATTAGATGAGTTAGGCACCACAATCAAAATGGAGGCTTCCCCTAGAGGCATTTCCCACACACTGTAAAAATCCTGTTAGCCAGGACTGATTGGAATTAACAGTCAGAAGAATGAAAAGCATTCCACATCCAATAGTTTGTCACCAGCATGCTCCATGTCAATACTCAGGGCTGGCTTCAAGGTATTAAATTCAGCCCCAGCATCTGATGTTTTGCAAGAGGGGCTCAAAACCATGAATCTGTCCTTTCGTCACTGTATTATGAATCGGCTCAAATACACTTTTTCTCTTTAAAAATATCTACCCTAAACCATAATTCATTTTCCACACATATCCTTGCCCAGCTGTTCCCAAGGCAGAATGTTTGAGCCACCTTCCTTGCCTAGGAAAAGAACTGTTGATATTTGGAAAGGGATAAATAAACTGAACTGATGCTGTACATGGGGTCAAAGAAGGGGATTAAACAGAAGCATAATAAACTTTGGCACAGCCCCATTACCTTGGAAAATAAACCCAGTGTGGTTCACAGCCTAATACAACATAAAGCTTCTGTAATCCAGATATATCAGTCAAAGCAGTAGAAAATCTCATTTCGGAAAGCTGTTGCATTTTAACATCTTTCCAGAAGATCACCCCGGTGATTAGGTCAGAAAATGCATCTGCATGCTAATAAGATTACACCTGATAGCTATTGCACAGGATTTCTCCTCACTTTGCTTTTGTGTACAGAGAGCGTCCAAATCTGACCGAACTAGCCTTGTCGCTGCGTACCGTACCTACTTTAGCACTAAAAGTGACTGCTCTGATGGCTTAACGAAGCACGGAGAAAACCGCACATCGTTCCCTGTTCGGCACCACGGGGTCGGGCTCTTCGTCCGAGCCCCCACAGCAGGCGCGCAACTCCACGGCCCCGCGCTCGGGACCGGAGGCCGCCCGTGGGCCGGCGATCTGGACTCAGTCAGGCGCCCCTCAGGCGACCTGGGGGCTTTGCGGGAACCCGAGGGGCGGAGCACGGCGAGGCGGACCAGCTCCCCCAGCACCGCCAGGCAGGACCCTCCCGCCCCGGAGAGAGCCTTCCATACGCTCCACCGAGCTGGGGCACAGATGACTCTGCCAGCGGCAAAGCTAGCGCGGCCGACCCTCCTCACGGCCCAGCCGCGGGCCGAACGGGTATGGAGCGAGATTACGCCCCAGACCGGACTTCCCGCATGACGGCAGCGAGACGTCGTCTTCCAGACCTGCTACCCCAGCCGCGAGGCCGGGCTCTGCGAGCGCCTCTCCGGCCCCATCTCCGGTACCCGGAGGACTCCGCAGGGCTTCCGCCAGAGCCCGCCAGGAAAACCCCAGCAGACCCGCGCCTCCAAGGCAGCGTCAGAGCCCGGCCCGGCCCCGCCCCACCCCACCCGACCCCACCCCACCCGGCTGCAAAATGGCGTCGCCCTGGCCGCCTCTGCAGGTACAGATCCGCGTCGCGCTTCGGGAGCAATGCTGCCGCCGGGCGACCGTTACCTGCGGGTGCGGGCCCAAGTCCGGGCCCGTGCGGTGCTGGCTGCCTGCTCCGACAGGCCGCAGAATAGCTCCCCGCCGCTCACGTCCCTGTAGCCCGCTGCGCGCCTCGCTCATGCGCTGTTAGAGCCTTTCTACGCGCCGCCTCCCTCCCTCCCTCCCCCAACCTTCCCGGGGCCGGGCGGGCKACCCGCCAGGACCGGGGGCAGCTGCAGCCCGCCTGGCTCGTCGTGCACCGCTAGGGACTCGCCGCGAAAACCGCAGCGTGGAGTCGGGGCGGCAGCGCGCCGTTAAGCCTAGCGGCTGCGAGCTCCGTTCCGGGGTTTCTCCCCAGAGGTGGCGGCGCCGGAAGCGGCTTTCCCGTGAAGGGCACCACGCGCCTCCGGGGGAGCTCGGGAGGCCTCCGGGGCGCCGTACGGACCCGGGCCGTTGCCGCCCCCTAGCCCTGCTCTGCGCCACCCGGGCTCCAGAGCCCCCTTTTCTGAAGTCACCCTTGGGGAGTGAGCGTGGATGGTGGTGAGCGTAGCCGCCTAGTCCCGTAGCTAGCAGCTGTCAGGTGTGCTGTGGCATTGGGAGACTTGAAGGAGGACACTGCAGTGGCGTTATGGGGGAGACTTGAAGGAGGACACTGCAGTGGCGTTATGGATTTTTTTATAGGGGCATTCATCCCACGAGGGGGTACGTGGCGTTGGAGCATGCACAAAAATACTTGGGGGCAAATCGTGCTAGTGGATGTTTGGTGGCCAGGGATCAAGGGACCAGAAGCTCACAGGCTGATCGCATAGGACGGCTGGCAGGGCATGCACAAGAAGCGATCCAGGCCTTAAAGGTAAAGAGAAAAAGCTGTATTCAGTGAAGTAAAATGGGTAGCCAATGGAGAGACAAAAAGAGAGGGTCGATAAAAATCACAGGAGTATGGCAGAAGATCCCCTAGGCTCTACAGAGGTAGCATCTTTTTTTTCTAGAAAAAAATGGTATTATTTGGAAGATAGAGGGGCTAGGAACAGATGAGTTTTAGCTTGCAGAGTCCTGTCTCTTGCTCTTCAATCCTTTAAAGTCCTCAGCAGTAAGGATAGGACAATCTATTAGCCACTTACCAGATGCAATACTAAGTAATAATTTAGGAGTATAGCTACTTTGGTCAGTCAAGCTCTTAGGAGTAAAACATCTTTTTAAAATATACATGTATATGAAGGTAGTCTGCAGCACAGAACATTACTCTGGAAAGAATAACCAAGCTATTTATCAAAGTTTTTACTAAACATTCAAGATAATTTTATGCTTTACAGAATTTAATGTATAATTAAATAATAATTTCTCCAAAGGTATTCATTAGTGATACATCATTATGGTGATAAATGGCATTAATTAAAGACAAAGTAGAAATGCTTCCCAGTATTCTCCTAAGGTTCACCTGAACAGAGTAAAGTGAAAGAAAATAATACTTTCCTTCTTCCGAGCCAGAGTACAAACAGAAGCGCTTCCATCTGCAGCAATCACTGCTGTGATTGCAAAAGTATAGGAAAACTTCTAAAATTTGTCAAAATAGAGTGAGAAAGGCATGTGGAGACTTGCCAGCAGGCCGCTTTGATCATTGCTAAATAAATTTTCATTTCATTTGTAAAAATGCATACATGAATACAGTTTCTTTAGTCAAATCACAGTTACACAAGTAATTGCCAAATCTGTTCTACTTCTTTACRGTTAGTTCTTCACTGCAGATGGTTTAAGGATTTACTCAGTGTGGTTTTGCAGATATGATGGCAGCAATATTACTGAATGCATACAGGATCAGCTGGTTTCTTCAAATATAAGTTAATCATTACAAGAACAGCTAATAATACTTTACGAGTCTGCTGCAGTTACCAGGAGAAAAAAAAATCAAATTGCTGTTTCTTGTATCCTTGGACTTTTTTTTTATTGAAGCAACTTTCACTTACTATTTTACAAGAGCAAAAGAAAAAGTTAAGAAAAAAGAAACAACAAACAGAAGGAAAATCCCATGAAATGCAAAAACCTACAAATCAGTTTTCAGTTCTGTGTAGTTATAGATTTAAACTTACACTACCGTGCTATGATTGCATCACTAAATGCAACCATGATTCTGAAATACTGTAGACTATTTTATTGCATGACAGTTGGAGGGTTTTCTTTTAAACAACACTTTATTTTGCACAGATTTTATGGATTTAGTAACTACTTCTTTTGGAGGGAAGCATTGTGCAGGGAGATAAGAAATCCCTATTAAAAACATCTCGCTAGTGGGGTACTGTTTCTGTGATTTGTCAGTCATGCAGAATGACTATTTTCTTACAGAAATGGAGAACTTAAAATTTTGAAGGTGAATGTGTTGCCCTTTTAAAGACTGCTCTTTCTCCCGACAACTACCCTTTCAAGCAGAAAGTAAGCAAATATTTCCAAGGTGAAAGCATGTCTTTTGTCTGTATCATAAAATAATGAAGTGACAAATTCCAGTTTCTGAAGGAAAGCCTGCCTAAAATCTAGGAGATAAAAATCTCTGAACCTCAGATTATTATGTTTTCAAACGCTAGTGTCAGGCTGAAAACAGGCTGAAAAAGATCCAAAGTTCACAATCAGATAGATATTCCTTTGGCTAGAATTAGAAGAGAATAGAAGAAAAGAGAAGAGTTCTATCGGCTATTTTGCTTTTTTCAGCAGCAGCTGAGTCAGACTGAAATATTGCTATGGAGTCCACAGAACTGGCCTCCATCATACCCACTTTAGTTCTGGATAAAGTCTTTTCCTATGCGTGCCATCAAAATGCATTCAAAAATCAAAATTATTTGGAAAATGCAGTCAGGGTTATCCAGTTTGTGAACAGTCATTTGTAGAAATTTTTTTACGTCTAGTCTAGCCTTGAAAGACCTGTAGTTTCTCACTGCTTGTGAAGTACGTTGATATGCAGTTAACATAAAATAAGAAAAACATTCTATAAGATTATTTTTTGACAAATGGAGGCTACCAACTGGAATTCTTAGGTACGAAGCACCCTTACTAACACTTGAGGCGTA
Source organism: Phoebastria nigripes (assembly GCA_035582835.1). Taxonomy (NCBI): domain Eukaryota; kingdom Metazoa; phylum Chordata; class Aves; order Procellariiformes; family Diomedeidae; genus Phoebastria; species Phoebastria nigripes. The sequence goes on from JAYKAV010003465.1 coordinate 2,533,273, forward strand.
AATCAATAACTTCTTTGCAGCAGATCAGTGAACAGAAATTATTCTACTGACTGTTAGGAATAGTTGGTTGGTTTTTTTTTTGATATGTCATGAAAGAGATATTTCCAGACAGTGAGGCTCTTCTCAGTCAGACTGAGTTTAGCAGGTTTGCTCTTTCAATAGGAACACGACTCCTTCTGTTTTGAAAGACCAGCACATTAGTAATCTATACTCAAGCCCCATGATACGTATCTACGTTATCCCAAGACGCAACTCTGCATGTCACTACTAGCCTTGTATTTTATCTACAAATTCCATCTGCCCTGACAGTAAGCAACACAGGAGTTTGTTCAGGAAGACCCAGGCTCCTACTTTCTACCTGACATTATGAAAAGCAGCTAATACAGTTGAAGGTCAGGATGTATCCACATGATTAATATGTGCAACCTGGGAGGGGGATCAGGAGGGGGAAATGAGAGGAAGGTGCTCCCATGATGGGCATACCCAGTATTCCTCCTGTGGACAAAAGAGCATCAGATCACCCCACAACTGAAGATGGTGTCTGCAGGCAAGCAGTATGGGTCTTCTGCTAATTAACCTCCAATGTACCCTGAGGTACTCTTTACACAGCAGTACAGACAGAACTCCCGCTGTTTTGGAATACAGCTTCACCACTGCAGACAGCAGTAATGCTGCTACCTGTAGTAGTAAACAGATATTCGTAATGAGCGTATTACTGTTTGGATAGGCTAAGATGTGCCAGATTTGTACAGTGCAAGTAGCCAGTTTGCTGAACAGTGCACTCCCCTACCAAGTTGAAGATTTATGTTAAAGGGAATTCAAACTACGTTTCTGCCCTGGCTGAGCATTTGGAAGAAACACAGCACTCCTGTTTCATCTTCCCTTCTGTGTGAGAGTGAGACTATTACATCAGATTTGGTGAGTGACCATGGGAAGTGCAGATTGCAATGGGAGCAAGGCAGCTGTCTATTCAGGAGGCAAAATGCAGGAGCATTCTTCAAAAACCTGAGAGCCTCCAGAACGGGCAGGGAGCTATGCAGGAATTTTTAAAGATCCAAGTTTCAACTTTGGTACCTGTGGGCTTTTATGAATGTAACCCGTAATCTCTAGGTAAACTCCATCAGCTCTCTGTTCAGTGTGTCTGCAAGGAGTCTAGTTAAGCTGAGGTTTATGCCACTGACAGAGAGCAAATAAACCCCAAAATATTGCCCCCTCCCCATGGGGCATCCCCATGTATTTGTACTCTAATTTTAGATGTAGTGTGCGAAGAATGAGGAAGAGTTTAAGAACAGATGACAAGGAAGAGGAGTTACATCAATAATGTCCAGTGCGTGCTGATACAACCAACTGTATGTCTTAAGAATCATTAAACCATTAAGGCTGATGTGTTTAATTCTTGCGGATTATTCTGGAAATGATTGGTTGAGGGCATTCGAGAGGTTTTGGGGCTTTTTTTTTTTTTTTTCATTAAGGAGGTAGGTGACTGAGGACGGTGGTGGAAAATGTTGCACAGAGAACAAAAGAAATGCAGACATTATTCCCCAGGAGTGGAGTAGAATTTAAAAATCAGGCATATGCTTGCAACTAGCAAAGTCTGAACCAGAATGGGAGCGTAACTGTGTTGCTGTGATACTACATAAAGACTAATGAGCCCTGCTGAGAGCCAACAAGCTGCAGCATCTGTATGGTGCTGAACCGGCCGTGCTGAAACACTGACGTGAGCTGTGTATTCTTTCCACCTTACTGCACTGCGCAGCATAGATTCGCGTGGTATCACATGACAAACGCCATCAAGCACTTCTCCATTGGTGGTAAGGCTTGGAATCATCCACTTAGCCTGCAAGGAAGAAGGAGTGTGGAATTACCAAACCTGGATATTTGTGTCCTGTACAGCTAGGTAATCAAATTTCTCTTCAGTGTGTGTTAAGATAGCAAACCTCCCTCCAAAAGACACAATATATGCTTTTAAAAATTAATGTACAGTTAGAAGGTAGACTCTTCTGTTACTGTCTCCCCCTTCTGAGTATTAAGAAACTATGCCAACCAGCGGGCACATGCCTGGAGATATATGATTATTGTTGGACTGTTAAAAAATAAATGAAAGGACTTTATCCACATCTTGGATGATGCCTTCTCACCGACTGTCCTGGTTCCAGCTGGGACAGAGTTAACTTTCTTCCCAGTAGCTGGGGGGTGTGTGCTGTGTTTTGATTTTGGTTAATAGGAGCGTTGATGGCCCATTGATGTTTTGGTTGTTGCTGAGTGATGCTTGCACCGGGGACTTTTCGGCCTCCCATGCCCTGCCAGGTGCATGGGAAGCTGGCAGGGGGAGCATAGCCGGGGTGGTGACCCAGCTGGCCAATGGGGTATTCCATACCATGTGACATCATGCTCAGTATAAACACTAAGGCGGGGGGGGCTCTGGCGTCATCGGGCTACGCGTCGGTTTGGCGGATGGTGAGCAGTTGCATTGTGCATCGCCTGCTTTGTATATTCTATTGTTGTTATCACTGTTATTATTGCTGTTCTACTTTGTTTTATGTCAATTATTAAACTGTTTTTATCTCAACTCGTGAGTTTTCCTACTTGTGCCCTCCCAATTCTCTCCCCCATCCCACCGGAGTGGGGGGGGTGAGCGAGTGGCTACGTGGTATTTAGTTGCTGGCCAGGGTTAAACCACAACACCGACTCCACTGCTGTAGTCCTTCTTTTGCAAGAAATATCAAAAGTATAATACTCTTCTGGTAATGGATACTTAGGGACAAGGAAATATTTTGATGAAGTTTGGTTGACCAGTGAAATTAATCTCAAATTGTTCGGCCCCTCTGATACTTGCTTTCCATATTTGCGGTGAAAATGATGTGCTTGATTTGGGAGGAAATTAGAGGGAAGAGAACTGTGATCCTCTTGAGTTCTGGAAAATATGGCTCCTGAAATACCACAAAGCACCTACTACAGCTAGGCATGGAGCCTTCTTGGAAAGTATTAGTGAAGTAATGTCAAGACTGATAGTGTGAACATCTTAAAAATGCTTATGCTTTAGCATTTGGTGAAAATACTGAAATTAAACTTCATACAGACTAATAGTTTATTCAGTTCCCAGTCTAGAACTGAAGCAAAACACAATCGCCAGTAATTACAGGCTTATTTTCTAAAAACTCAATAACTGCGGGCTACAGTTTTGTAATGAGAATGCTTTGCTGAAAATTAGGTGTTGAAATGACTGACCTGAATTATAATACTGCTCTTATATAACAGAATTAAATTCAAATACCGATTATTTTTGAGAAACAACATTAAAAATAGTAAGGGGTGGGGGGGGGAAGTCAGTAGCATAGCCCCACTTTGAGCTTCTAATGCCATTAAGTAATTAACACTGCTGATTTCAGATCTTTTCTGTCCATCAAAAACACGAGAGCTGCACTGAAATCGCTTAAGCTTTTAAGGAACTGTCTTTCGAACAGCTTCCCTGCTAGTTCGGCCGTGAGCAGGAACTCCGATGGACTAGGCCTGGTTTACTTGGCATCCTTCTTTTCTTTCAAATGCGGACTGAGGATTAGCATCTTCGCATTCATTTGTTTAAGAGCTGACCTATCGCACGATTTCCTTTTAAAATCCCCGGTGCTGCCGGCAGCACGGCCTCTCAGCAGATGACTCGGTGCCGCTCACATCATTATTCTAATCTCCGGCAGCCTGAACTCCGCTACCAGGGTGTTACGGTGAAACGTAGTCATTCGTCCTCGCCCGAGGGTCTCTGAGCGCGGAACGAGGCGCTGACCGCAAACGGCTTGGAGCAAAAAGGCGCCGGCGACTCACCGCCCAGCCCGGGGACAGCACCGACCGCTCCACTTCCTTCGGGGTCCGCCGCCCTGACCGCTAGACCCCGCACAGCCGCAGCCCGCCCCACGGGGCTCAGCGAGCCGGCACCGGCTCTGCCCCCGCCCCGGTCCCCGGCGAGCTCCGCCCTGCCCCCGCCCACCGGTCCAGCTCACCCGCCGGCTGCGCAGTCCCGCTGGCGTGTTCTCGGTCTCGTCGCAGCTGCTCTCCCCGATCTTCCCCCGCGCTGCCGGCGAGCGGGCAGCGCTGGCAGCGGTTGACTCCGGGTCCGCGGGCATCCGGGCGCGCCCCGTTCCCCAGGGGCCGGCGCCGCCCTCGGCGGCTGCTGCGCGCAGGCAGCGAGGTGCCGCCGCTGCCCCCCTCCCCCCGCCGCATCCTCACCGCGCCCGCGGAGGACCTCGGCAGCCGGCAGCATGTCTGCCGTGCGCAGAAAGTTTGGGGACGAGTACCAGGTGGTGGGCCCGGCTCGCAGCGGCACCCGCAGAGAGCGGCAGCGCTTCGTGGACAAGAACGGGCGCTGCAACGTGCAACATGGGAACCTGGGTGGCGAGAGCAGCCGCTACCTCTCTGACCTCTTCACTACGCTGGTGGACCTCAAGTGGCGCTGGAACCTGCTCATCTTCCTGCTGACCTACACAGTTGCCTGGCTGGTCATGGCCTCGATGTGGTGGGGCATCGCCTACCTGCGAGGTGACCTGCACCGGGCACATGATGACACCTACAGTCCGTGCGTGGCCAACGTGTACAACTTTCCCTCTGCCTTCCTCTTCTTCATAGAGACYGAGGCCACCATTGGCTACGGGCACCGCTACATTACCGAGCGCTGCCCTGAGGGCATCGTGCTTTTCCTCTTCCAGTCGTTGCTGGGCTCCATCGTCGATGCGTTCCTCATCGGCTGCATGTTCATCAAAATGTCCCAGCCCAAGAAGCGAGCTGAGACCCTCATGTTCAGCCGTGCTGCAGTTGTCTCTCAGCGGGATGGCAAGCTCTGCCTCATGTTCCGTGTCGGCAACCTCCGCAACAGCCACATGGTGTCTGCCCAGATCCGCTGCAAGCTGATCAAGGTGAGGCCTGGCGTGACAGCGGGTGGGATGGGGCACCTGCATTGTGGTGGGCGACGCGGGCAGGGTGTGGGCCAAGTGTAACCACGTGCCCATAGTGTGGGTAGCATGGGGCTTCCCCTGTGCAGCTCCTGCTGCTGCCTGCTGGTGGGCTCTGCCCTGCCCCAGGGGCAGCTGCCCTGTCCCTTGGCATGTGGGCGAGAGGACTTGGCTGGGGCAGTAAGAAGGGCTTCGGAAAAATTTGCTGTGGCTGCCCATAGTGGGAGCCACGAAAGAACTAAGCAGGTGTAGGGGAAAAGACAGTCTCATCAGAGAGCTCCCAGGGGCATTCCAGTGGATTGTGAGGCTGGCAGGAAGCCAATTTGGTCGGGAAGGATGGATGTGTCAGGATACAGGATAGCTGCAGGGAGGCATGCCCCTTAGCAGGTGACGGCTGGGAATAAGAAATTGATTATACCCGTTCTGTGGTGACATTAAATTAGGACAAAGATCAACCTTGACCTCCTCTTCCCCTTGGGGAAACTTGGGGAGCTTTAACTTGCAGTTCCTTACCCCATGGTTCCAGTCAGTAGCCTCCCAGCATTTCAGAGGGATTGTGCAGGTGCTTTAGTGGAAAGGCCCTTTGATTGTCACCAATATCTATTTATTAATCACTGACAATGGTCAGTGTAATTCAGAATGCAAGAAAACTGGAATTCAAAGGAGATCATAACCAAAAAAATAAAGAAATCATCAGGAAACAGTAGAGTTTGGCAGGCACGGAAGTCCAGAAGAGACATCGGGCAGGAGTAGAACGGAAGGAAAACACTGCGTGTGGCATGCTGAGACGAAGCAACATAGCAGCTCATAGCAGCTACGTCTCATCACAGGAGCATGCTTGATGGGGAGCATCAAAAGCTGGATCCCAGTGGTGACGTTAATTTTAGAATATCATATTTGAATGTCATAAATGTTCTATATTTTCTATGGTAATCCTCTCTTTGGAGCAACTGTTTGGCCATTTTAATAATCTGCAGAAACAGGCATGATACCATAGGTGACGGAACAATGGTAAATGCGAAAAGCTGTTTTCCTTCTGTTCTGTGCATAACGCTTGACTGAGCTGTTAAGTTTTCTTGCCACAGAATACCATTTAAAATGGAGAATCTGCTAAGATTCAAAAAGAGGTTGGATATATATATGGGAACAAGCTGTCAGGAGTTACAATGGAGCAATTTTTGTAGGAATTGGAAAGCCAGCTAAACTATGATTTTTGTCGATCTCTAACGATTAAAAATTAGCAGAAAGCCTCCTCTAAAGTATTTAATTCTGTCGGTCATCCAAGACGGAATGCAAGTCAAAGTGGAATAAAAGCGGTGTCACAGTTGTGTTTTTACAGCGATAGTAATTCACTATAAACTTCTTTTGAAATAAGACACTGAACACACAACCTGGTGCGCTTTCTGCTCATAATTCTATTGCTACACAATGGTGGTATGCAGATGATTGAGACGGAAAACACAAGGACATTTGATGGACCTGCTTGACCAATTTGTCTTATGATAGCTGTTTCATAGACTAGACAATGAATCAGTGAGTAATACTTGATTTCTTTTGAACGATCATCATGCCCATGACTTGTCTTCAAGCTGCTTTGCGACCTTTGGCAAATATAAACTATGGACACAGGAAAGTTTAAAAGTGAATGTTTGTGTACTAGCTGCCCCCTCAGTCCTCATTACAAGGCATGGTATTAGTTCCCATATCTTTCTGTAAATCCTCCTCAGTTCGTTGAGGTGCCCCTTTAACTGGACACACCGTTCCAGCAGTCATAGCGGCTGTTCCAGCAGCGTGTGAATTTACATCAGCTGCTTTGAAGTAGCTTTGTGTGTCCTGTAAACTTATGGTGAATGTGCCGGAACTTGCTTGCTATTTATCTTCAGCAAGTTCTGCCTTTTTGTGACTTGTGCTCTTTCTGCTGTGCTTTGTGCAGTGCAGTTGACAGCTGATCTTGCTACACTCCTGCACCCGATTAGATAGCTAGATTTTTTTTTACTTGTGTCACAGTAAAAGAATGTGAAGAAATATGTCTTATCACGTTTTTGTACTTGAGATAGGAGTCTTATTTAGTAGTGAACATAGTGTTTCAGTGGGACCAATGGAGCCCCGAGGTTTTACATTTGTAAAGAAAGTAGACCAATCTAAGTCTGTCTGAATGGCATTTACTGAAAGTGTGATATATGCCCTCGGATATTTGGTAGATCACAGTGGTGCCACCACACTGTGCTGGCTTTTTTTTTTGTCTAGGGGACTGCCCAGCAGCATGGCGTAGTGATGTCACGGAAAAGTCTGGGGCCCTTTTTGGATGGAGTTGTGGAGAATTTGGAAAACAGAGTTACAAGACTAAGTGTGCATGTTTCAGCAAAAACTTTTCCAGAAACCCGAGTCTTTCTAATTTACATTGAGTGCTCTAGAAGCAGGAAAAAGCGAACTCCTGGGGCAAGAAATAGAAAGAAGCTGGTTGGAACTAGCTGCTGAAAATGTGCAGTTCCAGGTCCTGGCCTTTTCAGTGTCACAGTGAACTGTATTTTTCTGCCTGTTAATTCCTGGACCTCACTAGCGTGCCAGAGTGATCCGGTGATAGCAGCAGCAACCAGCATCCACTGTATGGCGATCAGTATTGATTTTTTAAAAATTAGTAACGATACCTATTTTTATCTTCTCTTGGTGGGACTACATATGTCACTGATAAACATGATAGTGTTGGTGTGTAAAGTGGTCTGTAAAGTGTTTCAGCTAGTAGTGTAGGACATTTTGATTCAGAAAGCTGAGGAATGTAAAATCATCGTAGCCTGTTTTCAACATGTGCTAAGCAATAGTTTTAAAAATAGAACTGTGAAGCGTAGTAGCCATAGAGCCAGTGCGCTTTGGGTTATGACCAGCAGGCACCTATTCTTTGAGCTGTACTAATTAACAGCTTTGAATAAGCTGAAAGCAAACAAAATTTTAACAGAAAGTTTGCAGATGGCAGATGACAGGCATTGCAAATAGGTAAGAAGACCCATTATATTGTGATCTCAATAACTCATAAGCAGGGCACCTGCAGAAAAGTGCAAACGATACGTTTTTTTAATATCACAGAATCATTCAGATTGGAAGGGACCTCGGGAGGTCTCTAGTCCAACCTCCTGCTCAAAGCGTGGTGAGCTAGGAGGTCAGACCAGGTTGCTCTGGGCTTTTTCCAATGTGGTTTTGGAAACCTCTAAGGACAAAGACTGCACAGCCTTGCTGGGCAAGCTCTTCCTCTGCTTAACTGTCCTCATGATGGAAAAGTTTTTCTTCAATCCAGTCCGAACATCTCTTGATTCAACTTATGCCCGTTGTCTCTCATGCTCCTGCTATGCACTGCTGTGAAGAGCCTGGCTCCATCTTCTTGATTCCCTTCCTCTTAGGGAAGATTCTTGATTCCCTTCCCCAACCTTTCGGAAGGTTGCTGTTAGATCCCCCTCTACGCCTTCTCTTCTCCAGTCTGAACAAGCTCAGCTCACTCAGGTCGAATTTACAGCTTGGGACAACTAGACTATATTAAAAAGTAGCAGTCATCCTGGGAATTATCTGAGCTAGAGCTCCAGGTATAGTGTCACTACCAAAAAACCATACAACTCTTTAACATCAAAGTAACAAGTTCATATTATTTCAGTAATGTAATATATAATAAATGTTCTTGCAAGCTGCTAGTCTAAGGGTGGGGCAGAAGCGCAGATAGGTGAGATCAGGGTTCTTCCTCTCAAGTACCAGAACTGAAAATACCGTAGTACAGTATGGCAAATTAGCATGTACCAGTTTAGCATTTTCTAGATTCCTGAGTTTCTCTGCAATGTACTGCAGTATTAAGCTTGATGGTCGTCTGTCTTTTGCATTCTGTGTTTTCTACTCCAATGCTTAATTAGTGCACCTGGGTATGAAAACAAAATTATGTGAGTTCTCTAAACGAGTGAACTGAAAGAGGGTTAATAATAATAAAACTGCGTTGTGTCCGGTTAAAGAAGGATGTGCATAAACAACAGGGTTTAGAAAAGCGCCAAGAATGAATAAAGGATAGGAGCGAAGATTCGAAGGGCATAAAATGTTTGGTCAGACACAAAAACAGACCAAGTGATGATGCAATGGAAGTCTGCCTAGTAATGAGAAACAAAACAGAGATCCAGTGACAGAAAGTTAAAGATGGAAAAATCCGGACACAGAAGGAGTCTTTTTTTTTCTTAGCTGTGAGGCAACTAGCCTTTGGAGCAACTCATCTGGACCTTTGGATTCTCCATCTCTGGCCACATTTAAAATGACAGCTGGGGCATTTCTAAGTAATTGTGCCCTTGTTCAAGCATGTATTAACCTGCAGAATTTATTTGGCTTTGTGTTATGCGGGTGGTCAAAATAAAGAGTCACAAGCATTCCTTCCAAACTTATTGCTGACAGTTTATAGTCCTCTGCCCTGTTTTGTGATTGTTTGAGTAAAGCTATATATATGCAACAAAGGTCGCTGGCTAGGAGTCTTAACATATTAGGGCTATTAAGCTATCTTCACTCAGGTTAATTTCTTTTTATTTAACAAATAAGTTTCTTTTAAAAATTCTCCATGCCCTGCGTAAATCAGTCCTGTATGTAAGATACCGAATACCTCAAACACAACCTTTTGCTTTCTCCCAGATCTGTTACCTCTAATCATCCTCGCTGGATTTGTTTACTATTGAGTGGATTTGATCGAAGACTCTTCCACAGAGAAAAATGGTTTGTAGATGAAACAGTTCTTAAGTCATTCAGGCAGCAATTTGTGCAATTATGCACATCTTTGTCTAGGTAATTGTATTTGATAAAACTCTGGGAAAATTTGAGGTTTAGATGTTGGTTCATACAGCTCATGTTGAGCCTTGTTACCTTGGAGCAAAGATCATACATTGCCAACCGGTTTGTGCACCCGCTGAAAGAATAGTAGCCAGGCAACAAAAGCAGTGGCGTAGTCTGCAGCTTAGTTCTGCAGGTTCCCTCAGGAAAAGAGAAAGGATGTTTTTGCAGTAGTTTGATTACACCTTTGCATATAACAGAGACTGTCACGATTGCTACATAGCAGTGGTTTTGATCACTTTTATTTCATAGCACTGTCTTTTACCTTTCAAAGCACAAATAATCTGTGAAAATGCTTTTACAAGCCATCAGATGATATTTTCCCTGTCCTCTTCAGTAGTGGAGAAACTGACCCTTGTGTAAGGGAGATAGGAAGAATTTTTTTTTTTCCTTAGCAGAAAAACAGACACATAGCACATAAATGAAATAATGCATTGTATTTAAGATGGAGCTGTACTCTACCAGCTACCTAACTGGTTATGTAATCACCAGTAAATACCAGGCAGTTAAAAATTCTGCATTTTTAAGATACAGGTGAAGCGGAGAGACCATCTGAAGGTGCACTAGTTGCTTAGGGATTTTTTTTAAAGACAGAAACTTTCTTAAAAGAGTACCAATCAGATCTAAGTCAATGGCAAAACTAGCTTTGGCTTGCTCTCAGGACTAATGCATGGAGTTTCCAAGCAATGGAACCAAGGCATTTGTCAACACCAATGCAGCACAGTTAAAACTATTTAATAATTACGGAATAATCTATCATTTATAATCAATAGCCGGCTTCTTAAAGAATTAAGTGCTTTCTAATCAAGCAAGAGGCAGAAAGTATTTTAAATAGGATTTTAAATCAGCTCTGCAAAGCTTTTAATTTTAATGGGCAATTTCCACCAGAGACCTTTAAAGCAATCAGCTGAGGAGCTGCCTGGCCAACTGATGTAATTTTTAGTTATACTTCGAATACCAGGAAAATCTGGGGGGAACACTACGGGGTGGGGGGAAGCTATCATATCGGTATTTTTATGGGACCCGTGAAATGACATGAATAAAAATGGGGCACTTAGCTTAATAATGATCATAAGTTCATTATTAAGATGAACACGCAGTAGGTGGTACATGCAAATTGGCAAGGGATGATAGCATCGTTAATATCGATTCAGATGGTTTTGTGGAAATGTCACTTACCAGATGTACTGTACAATTACTATGATGCTTACTTTTGAGTTAGTACATCACAGTGTCTGCCAAACAAAAATTAGTAACATATAAAAATAACGAAACATGAATTCAGGCAATGGATTAAAATGTGCCTGACTTGTAGATTTTGTTCTCATTAACGGGAACTTTTGCTGCAGGATGTTCATGGCAAACATCCCTTATAAGGCGTGTGGTGTGGTACCTGACATTTTTGTCAAAAAATATATATCTCTCATAGTAAAGTTTGTAGATGCTGATGAGATCTAGTGGCATGATAAGAAAAGTCAAAATTCATCATACATAGTAGCCTTATAGTATTTAGCATTACTTGTATCTCCGTTATGAAGACCCCAGACCTAATATGTAGATGATAGTGTTATGAAAGAGGCAGGCTTAAACTTCATTGCATTGCTTGTCATGTTTTGCCTCACATGGTGGTTACTAAATCATCTTTTCATCTTTAGTCCCGACAGACACCGGAGGGAGAATTTCTGCCGCTAGACCAGTGTGAACTGGATGTTGGATTTGGAACTGGAGCTGACCAGCTGTTTTTAGTTTCCCCATTAACCATCTGTCATGAAATTAATTCAAAGAGCCCCTTTTTTTGTCTCTCACAAAGATCACTAAGAAGCGAGCAATTTGAAATAGTTGTCATCCTTGAAGGAATCGTTGAGACTACCGGTAAGATTTAGAATAATATGCATGCTCTAATTTTTAGTCTTTGTTTCCAGTCCTGATATTTTTAGTGAGGCAGTTGTTAATCCTTTCAGGATACTAATCCTGGGTATGCCAGAATATCCTGCCATATGCTACAGAGTTTCAGTGGCCTTTAGCAGCCAATAGGAGACCTCCCTTCCCCATAGGGCTCTGCATTACCAATGCCCAAAGTGGCCAATACATCCAAGAAGAGATGCACCCTGCCACTCTTTGAGTATGACATGTAGAGGAGTACAGCACCCTTATGAGACTCCTGTTTTAAGGACCACCACTCCGAAAGAACGTTGAACTTTAAAAGTTGCCAGTGCTGCAAAATCACTTTCAGCCTAGCTTGTGTTAAATTGAATGCAAAATAACAAATCCAGTTTCACAGTACAAATACAGACCACATAGTCGCAAAGATTGTAGGAACACGGGGTTATCAGCAAATATGAGCAGGGCTTTTGGTTTTTTTAATTTTTTTTTTTTTTTTTAAATTCTGATACGGAGTTGTCCAGATGACAGGTGACTTTGTGGCCTTGTCTTTTGAGGACTTAATTCTTTTATGAATCCTGTGACAATGTGCTGCGGCTACGTAAGAAGCTCTGCATCGAGGATCCATGCATATTGTCCAAATCATTCAGTAGGTTCATCGATATTCTAATTTTCCTCTCCCTTCTTTTGAGGATTTGTTAAACTTTGATTAACCAAGGAGCATTTTCATCCTTCTTTCAATAAGATCACCGGTTGCCCGGTTCCTGCCTTAGAAACAGTAACATCCTTTTGGCACAACCAAGCGCAGTCATCTCATGCCGGACAGCAAACAGAACTGACCGATTACTATCGATGTGCTGGACTGAGCCCTAAACAAATACACAATCCACCAGGGCAGAACGCTCTTTCACATCGAATGCAGCAGTCTTTAGATCCCCACAGAAGCCTCTTCTCATCCCGCAACTGAACCATGTATCTTAGATAAGCATGCATTCATAACCACACTTAATGCAATTACCTAACCGGGTATTGCAAGGGAAACATTTCACACTTGTCTGAGAATTAATGTAGTAGTAACCGGAGAGCAAATCAGAGTTTGGGCTTACTGACTGCTAATTCTGCCTCTGAAGAGTACCATGACAGGAAGTCTTAAAGTTCTACTCACCTGGGATATTTGTATTAATTATCATCGTTGTGCTGAGATTGTAGCAGATTTGTTGGCTTGGTTAGAACACATTTTAGCTGTCAGTTCACACATGTAAATACTGCCAATGATGTATGTTTGCACTAAGTGGAACAAATTCTACTACAAGCTTTACAGCGGTGCCTATGTCTTAGCACGCAGGATAGCTGYAGTGTCTCTGCACAGCTTTTGTCTTGACATACTATTTGGAGAAAAAGTAGCCTAGCCTATAGAAGGAATGGAAGATGGAATTTTTCATTTAGCTTTGGCTTCCCCCACACCCGATCTTTGCTAGAGAATGCTGTAAGCCTCTGGCGAGCAATGGTTCTTTCTCCCAAGGTGACTTCCAAGAAACAGTATTACATCCAAACTATAAGATTGTTGTTGCTAGCGAGCTAATACTGTCTTAATTTTATGTTTTGCTTTTATCAAAAGCTGTTTGCTTGGTGCGAGTCTGCAATATTTAATCCAATATTTGCATAAAAATCTAGTCAATCAATTAGAGGCACTCCATTGACTGTCGGGAGATTGACTAGGAACAATCRCTCCATTTTATAATCTATAAATTTGTTAGCTTACAGGCTACAATTGATTTTTACCCATCAGCCTTACCTTGTATTTTTTGTTCCATATGCTAGTCTACTTGCTCACATTAGAATGTCATGCTCTTGTCTCCGTTTCCGTAGGAATGACATGTCAAGCTAGGACCTCGTATACAGAAGATGAAGTTCTTTGGGGTCACAGATTCCTTCCGGTAATGTCCTTAGAAGACGGCTTTTTCCGTGTCGATTATTCTCAGTTTCATGCTACATTTGAAGTCCCCACTCCTCCTTACAGTGTTAAAGAGCAAGAAGAAAACCTCTCCCTATCATCTCCTTTGAATAGTCCTGTCGATAATAACAAAACCAAAAGAGAACAGGTTTGTTCACTCGACTGTATTGATATTGCAGGAGAGAAAAACAAGCTCCCTTTTAAACTTCAGAAGATTAGCTCGAGGAAGGAAGACCTTCCAAGAAGAGCCCTGAGAATGAGTTCCAGTAACACAGAGAAGACTTGCAGTACCGGAGATCTCTTGAAAATTCAAGAAATAAGTCCCATCTCTGACGGTGAAGACAGTGATGACAGGATACAGCTGAAAGCCTTAAAAATAAATGCCGAGGCTTTGACTCAGTCTACCAGCAATCTCGAGTTACAGAAGAACCCTCCAAGTATGCGCACTCTAGAGATGAAATTGGAAGATAATTTTCCTGTCAAACTTTGAAAAATGAACTCTGATTGCCTCTTTTGAGAGCAGAAGCAACAGAAGTTGTTGCTGATAACTGCATTTGAGACTGCTGACCTGAAAGAGTTGTCTTACAGTAAAGTCATAATTTGGTTTTGCCACTTTGAGGAAGAACAATGCTTTTTGTATAATTGTTCTGTACAGATCCAACTTAGGTAGCATAATAGGACTTTGAGGGGCAGTAAGGTTAGACTGTCGTGCCAAAGAGATTGCTGCCCTAATGATGTTTATCAGCATGCTCGTTGCAAATCTACATTGTCTTCCATGTATGCAGATGCTTTTTCACGAAGCAAGGACCAGATACTTAGTTGCAGAGTGAAATGTTCAGAGATCAAGCCAAAAAGGGTGTCAAACCAGCTAAACACAATTTTGTGCAGGTCAGATCTTGGACTGTTCCTGATGTATAGAACAGCAGAAAACAGGAAGAATCTGTGATGCTGCTTCGGTCGTAGTCCCGTTCTCTCAGTGACCCTGTTGGAAGGTGGCCTTGCTGTGCAGCCTAGTGGCATGCATCCTTCTTTCTCAATGATTGTGGCATACCAGTGCCCCCAGAATCTTGTTCATTGTCATTCAGGTAAAGGAAGTGGTTTGCGATAGCCATTTGTGTCGTTTGACTCACACGAGCTTTCATAAACATGAGGATTAGTTACCCTGTCCAAAATTAGACCCCAACATGGATCACATGTTGAATTTTAACAACCGTATCACCACTCACTGTGAAGGGAACTTGAGGTCGGTAGCTCAACTTAATGGTATGTGTCACACCTCAACTTCATGAAATTTTAGCTTGGAGACTCCTCATAAGTAAGTAAAAGCAAAGTGCTAGATAATGCTCAGCCATTACAGGAATGGACAATAGTATGAACGGTGAGGGTCTTTGATGTTGCTCATTTTTTTTTGTTCCATTTGCCTTCTCCATTTATGTATGATTCTCAATAATTTTGTAGATTTGACATTTATAATATTATGCAATTTATTGCAGGGTAGAACTTTGTTTTAACATAAATATATTAAGATACTAAAAGAAAAGGCGGCACAGGTCTGTAACGTGTTAAGTGTGCAGCTGAGAGAGGGCTTTCATGTTTCTGAGCGTAATGGAGCATTCTCTCAAAAGTCCTTCTGCTAATAATGGTGATTTACTTTCAATTGTTGAATGACTATTTTAGAAGATCACCCCTGGAATATGGCAACCTTATCTGTAGGAATGACCAAAAAGATGTTGGTGAAGATTTACACAGAGGTGTTGGCACTTTGGTATTCAGTATCTCCTTAAAGTGTCATACAGCTTTTTCTAGGTGGCTGGCCTTGAACAAGAAAAATGCTCTTCTGGTTTTAAAACAAATCTTGYGTACCTGAAACTACTGTTTTCAGCCTTACTGATCATCAGGAAATGGCAAGAACTAGACTTTGACTTTCTTAGATTTCCTGGGATTCTACACTTCAGAATAATTGCGTTACTATTCAGCTATTCTGCTGTCCATCTCAATCTGTGAAAGAGGTCTTTTTTTTCTGGTTGGTAGTGAGCAAGCRTAATCAGAACTTGCTACTTTGTAAAATGCAATGTTCGGTAGCTCAGCATATAGGGTGCTTATCACTAGCAGAGCACTCCCCAACAGAAGGATCAAATTCTGCTCTTGTTACGTGGACAGAATTCAGTAAAATTTAAAATGGGTTGCTGTGGCCATATCAATTGGCAACGCATGCCTCGATTACTAGAACGGAGAGGTAAAGTGATACATCCAAGCAAGGGATGGCTTGGCTTGCATAAATAGCTACTTTTTGCTTTTGATCTCCTGCCTACGGTGTGAAACTGGAAAATGGTATTTTGCACAGGGGTAGGATTTGCTTGTTGTTGTTGTTTGTTTTCAACATGAATTTCAACATTATGTATGTGCTGAAATCTGTATTTTCGTTTATTAAATGTATTGGTATGGGATATTTAGATCACAGCATGAAGTCTTGATGGATGATGACTCTCCCCACTCTTCAGAACAGCCAGAATTAGTATAAAATAAAATTACATCTACATTGGGTCTCAAGCATTCTTGCGAGTCAGTCAGCTCAGAGTGCATTTCCAATAGACACAGAAACAATGAGCAAAAGTACCCTGTATCTGCTTTTCCAAATAGTTATGTGAAAGGCTGTTCCGCACATGTTATGCAACTGTCAGACATGTAAGGCAGTAGTATTCTGTGCTGTGCGTTCTGGAGGATGGTCCTAAGCTATTTTCAGTTTTCCCAGTTCTGGGCTGCTCCTATAGCTGCAGAGTAGGTTTAGTTGTGGCCTCCCAAGACTTTCCTGTAGACCAGTCTTGGCGCTAAGCAGAATCTTCATGCTCTACATGTATTACATGAGAGCTTGCAAGCCGCATGGTGGTTTTCTGTGATGCCCGCAGTGACAAAAATAATTGTCGAAGTACTTCTGGGAACCCTATGGCGACTCTGTTCTTACTGCATGAAGCAGAAGGATGTCTTCCTGAGACTGAGGGCTCCAGCACACATCTCTCATAACACTATTACTATTACTCCTCGAGGAGTGTATTTGCTCTGGAAGAGAGTATGGATGAAGGAGTAGGAAAGCAAACTCTTACAAGCAAAATGACACAACAGGGTGCCCAGAGATACAGGAGGGCAAGGAGGAAGAATGCAGCCAGCTTTGCGTGGCCCCAGGAGGACACCAAGGGGCCCCTAGCGACTGCAGAGCCGTGTGTGACCGAGGGGTCACCAGTGCCGCCACCAGGAGGCCRGGTCAGGGGGCGGGTCAGGCCCTGAACTGGAAACTGGGTGGGAGCGAACCGTCCCCCAGCTCCGGGATCGCGCAGGACGGACCAAGCAGGAGCAGGGAGCGGTACCTGCCCTCGCTTTCTCGGCGGGYGGCCCAGCTCTGAGCCCGCTCTGCGGCTACAAACACAACTCCTCAGCCGGGGGCTCCGGTGGAACGTGCCACGCCAGCACAGCAAGCGGGGGATGCCTACCGGCAGGGACGGCCAGCTGAGACATGCACACGCATTTTGGCCACCTGCCAGCTGCCACCTGATGTTCAGGGCTGGGCGATGCAGGTGGTCAAGATCATGACAAAAACTTTCCCCTGTGCCACCCAGCGTTCAGTTCTGTGCTCTGATCTGAGGTCTTGGTTTGATGCTGTGCAGGCATGACGCGCCGTGCCAGACCGGTGAGGTGGCGGGGAGCYGAGAGGTGTGAAGTGTGCTTTCAGGCTGCTAGTCTAAGGGTGAGGCCAAAGCACAGACAGGTGCGATCAGGGTTGTTCCTCTCAAGTACCAGAAATTAATTCTATCCCTGAGGGAAAAAGCTTGAGGGAGGCCGACAGCCGCTTCGTGACTTGCCACATCGAGGGCAAAGGCAGGAGCTGACCCTTCCCCTCCAGACTGATGAACGCTGGTCCAGTAGCAACTGTTCAAGTTTCACAGAAGGGGAAAGCATAATGGCACCAAGCCCTGTGGAAGTCTCAGTCCCAAGTGTTGTTTATGTGTAATAATTAATAAACGATTGGTTTACTTTTTGTACTCATGGCTGTGGCTCCGGCAGTTCCTTTGACTTGGTAAGCACCTGTGACAGTGCCTGAGGGAAGGAGGTTACCTATTGTTTCTGAAGGGTGGGAGCTGGTCCCAAGATTTCTCAGACCCCTTTGGGATCACTGGAGGTTCCTAGACAGCCCGTGCCGTTCACAGGGCTGTGGGGGATTTCCCTTGCATTGCCAGGGACACTCGGAGCTGTTGGTAGCATTTGTCATCATCCAAGGGCCAGCCAGGGCCCCTCCAGGGCTGTGTGAGGTCCCCAAGCTGCTCCTGGTTGCTATCAGCACCCTGAGGTGCCCTGGGTATGTCTGGGGTCAAGAGCAGGGGTCAGTGTGAGCGGTGCTGGGAGATGGATTTTCCACAGGGTCTGGTGATGGCTGCAGGCCACTTCCCATCAAGGACACTGAGACCCATAGCATGCTGTTGTGGTTTAACCCCAACCAGCAACTAAGCACCACACAGCTGCTTGCTCACTCCTCTGCAGTGGGATGGGGGAGAGAATCAGAAGGGCAAAAGTGAGAAAACTTGTGGGTTGAGAGACAGACAGTTTAATAAGTAAAGCAAAAGCTGTGCACGCAAGCAAAGCAAAACAAGGAGTTCATTCACTACTTCCCATCGGCAGGCAGATGTTCAGCCATCTCCAGGAAAGCAGGGCTCCATCACACGGAATGGTTACTTGGGAAGACAAACGCCATCATGCCGAACATCCCTCCCTTCCTTCTTCTTCCCCCAGCTTTATGTGCTGAGCATGACATCATATGGTGTGGAATATCCCTTTGGTCAGTTGGGGTCAGCTGTCCCAGCTGTGTCCCCTCCCAACTTCTTGTGCACCCCCAGCCTACTCGCTGGTGGGGTGGGGTGAGAAGCAGAAAAGGCCTCTGTAAGCACTCAGCAGTAACTAAAACATCTCTGTATTATCAACACTGTTTTCAGCACAAATCCAAAACATAGCCTCATACTAGCTACTGTGAAGAAAATTAACTCTGTCCCAGCCAAAACCAGCACACATGCCACATGGCCCTTTTGGTGTGCACCAAGGCCCTTTATTTGTATTTGGGTATGCTCCAGAGCCCTCTGAACTCCTGAATTCATATTTTGGTTTGCTGCCAAGTCCTGTGCCGCCAAAGGCCATGTGTTTGCATTACAGCATGCCACGATGTTTCCTGTTTAGCTTTCTCCCATCCCAGAGTTTTCCCAGTGCTTTTCTGGTGTGCTCTAGGGTCGTGTTTTCCTTTCTGGGTGGCCCAGCTCCCCCCGCTCCTTTGCCTTTTCTGTACCCCCAGAGTCCTATGTTTTCCCTCTCACCTGCTAATGTTTTCCTTTTTTTTTTTTTTTTTCCCTTTTCGTTTCATTGCACCCCAGAGCTCCCCCTTTGTTCTCCTTTTTCCTTTCTGTGCACCCCAGAACCCTTTAGCTTTTGGCAAGCTGCTCTCATCAGCTGGTGCACACCTCTGTTGCCCCAGCAGTGACAGCTGTCCTCAATAGGGCTGATGGCAATGGCCCCTGTTCTTTATGGGCCGCAGCTGTGGGCCAAGGGCCTGGGCTAGGGGATGAGAAGTGTCAGGTGTGCCCTGTGAGGCCAATGGCAATGGTCCCTCTGCATCCGACAGGGAGAGGGGGCCTTGGGCTGGGTTGCTGCCATGGGTGTGGGGTTCACACTGCCACACCTGGGCCCATCCAGGACAACGGAGGCAGTGCACACTGGGACTGCTACTGCAGAACAGGTGAATGGGGTCAGTGGGGGGTGTCCCTGCAACAGGCAATGTCCCAGGAAATGCAACAGAAATGTGGGGAAGGGGTGGGAGAAGGGGGCTCACCGAGATGGGGCCCAGGGAGAACCACACTAGGGCCGCAGAGGGCATGGTGTGGTGCCAGGGTCGTGGGTGGCTCAGGGCTGGAGGAGGCGGCGGCGGCGGGGGGAGGGGGGCACACGTAGACATGCGGGGCTGCCCAAGCACTGGGGCTCACTCTTGGGTCAGAGTAGGGCTGCGGTACCACCTGGGTCAGGTCGGGGCCGTGCTAAAGGGGAGTCCCGGGGAAAGCCCTGACAAGGGTTGTGCAGTGTGTGTGTGTGTGGCAGAGCGGGGGGCATAGGCTGGGGCGCTTCGAGGCCGTGGCAAGGCATGGGCAGTGTCGGAGAGGTGCGGGGCGACAGGGGGACCATCGGACCTGAACCGCAGCCGGTCGCAGTGCTGGGGATCCCGGCGCTCTGATCTGAGCTCCGCCGGACTAAGCTCTACCCGGGTCTCTCGGGTGAAGGGGTGAGATGAAAGGGGACGGGAGGGTGTCCCCGTAGAGTGAAACCTCTCAGAAGGCAGCAGCCCGCAGCATGCGGGACGTGTAGTCTTCCGGTAACAAGATTCCGGTTAGACATACTGGTGTATGCGGCATGCCAGGACATGCAGTCTTCCGGCACGGGGCAGCCGATTGGCCACGTGGGGTCTGAGTGGCATGCCGGGAGCTGAAGTCTTCCGGCAGCGGACTTCCGGCCGGCCATCTTGGTCTGCGGGGCATGCCGGGAGATGAAGTCTCCGGCACCCAACTCCCTGCCCCTTGTTTGCTCTCACTGTCCCCTCACACCCTCCCTGGGCTCGCTGCTGCCACCAGGCGATCACAATTCGGTACGGCA
This sequence comes from Phoebastria nigripes, assembly GCA_035582835.1. Classification (NCBI taxonomy): domain Eukaryota; kingdom Metazoa; phylum Chordata; class Aves; order Procellariiformes; family Diomedeidae; genus Phoebastria; species Phoebastria nigripes. The sequence goes on from JAYKAV010003465.1 coordinate 2,553,559, forward strand.
GCTCGGGAGCCGCGCATGCGCACTGGCGCACGCTGCCGCCGTCGCTGCTGCCACCCTGTGACCAAAGTTTGGTACTGCAGCACGGGAGCCGCGCATGCGCACTGGCGCGCTTTGCAGCGCTCGCTGCTGCCTCCCAGCGACGAAAATTCGGTACTGCAGCTCGGGAGCCGCGCAGGCACAGTGGCGAAAACTCCCGCGCTCGCTGCTGCCACCCTGTGACCAAAATTCGGTACTGCAGCTCGGGA
>JAYKAV010003465.1:2566019-2587811 GCA_035582835.1 Phoebastria nigripes
GGCGGGCGGCGGGGACGCGGCGGGGGCTGCCCGGAGCCGCGCTGGGGAGCGCGGGGTTGCGCTGGGGGCTCGGCGGGGCTTCTGGGTGCGTCGGCGGGGGCTGGGCGAGAACGGTGTCCCCGCAAGATCAGAGAGCAGGGCAGGCTGCCTCTCGCGGCATGCCGGGAGTTGTGGTCCCGGGGCATGGGGCTTCCGGTCGGCCATGTTTGTTCCTCGCGGCATGCCGGGAGGTGTAGTCTTCCGGCGCTCGGCTGGAAGACTACACCTTCCGGCACAGCGCGGCCATGCCGGGAGGTGTAGTTTTGCGGACTTGGCTGCCGGGCAGCCGCGTTGCTCTCGGGCGCGTGCGGCGCGGCGTATTCCTTGCTATTGCCGCGGCCCCCGCGGCACGGCACGAGGTGTAGTTTTGTTGCCGGTTTCGTGTGGTTTCCTGCGGGCTTCCAGCTGCTCCCTGAAAAGCGATGTTACTGGCTGTGGACAGGAGCTGCTGCTGCTGAAGCTGGAGAGGCTAGAGAAAGGTAAAGAAGAAGAAATCAAAGGCCATCCGGCCGGCAGCTGCCTCCCGGAGAGAGGAGAGGAGCCTGTTTCTCTGGGTGAGGAAGGATCCCTCTTCGTAGTCCGCAGCGGGCCAGGCTGCCAGCATGGACCGCAGGGTCTGTATGCATCACCAACAGCGCAGTACGGCTGCGTAGTGCACGAGCGAGTGAGGCTATGTGTCTAGGAAGCTTTGTCTCATAAGAGCTGTGAGACACCCACGTATTCTCTTAGGTGGAGGACAGACAAGTGACTGGAGTTACAGAAGAGGAAGGGAGGAGAGAAGGAGAAAGAAGTATCTGAATTGTCAGAGTGTCCAGGCAGCGCCGAGAGCGACAGCTGCAGTGAAGGTGAGTCCCGGGCCCTCGGGGCCCTGTCTCCCCTCTTGCGTGTCCTGGGCCCTCCCCTGGCCCCCTCTTTCCTATGCTGTTGCGATTCTTTTTTTTTTTTTTTTTTCTTTTTTTCCCCCTCCCCTGTACCTCTCCTCTTCTTTCTGTTCTTGTGTTCTGCTCCCTCTCCCTCTCTTTTTTCATTCTCTGTCCTGTCTCTGTTTCATTCCTTTTCCATCTCTTTGTCCTGATTTGCATCCATCTCTTTTTTTTCCCCCACAATTTCTCTTGCCTGTTCCCTCACATTCTTTTCCTCTCTGCGCCTGTACGTGCCGCGCCGTGTCCCTGCCTTCCTATCTCTCTTTCTCTGTCTATCCTTTTGTCTTGCTCACTGTTGCTATTTTTTTTTCATTCTGTATCTCACTGTCCCCGTTCTTCTTCCTGTTCACCTCTTTCACCTCTTACTCTCTCTGACCCTTTGTGCTGCTCCCTGCCCCCCCTTTTTTTTTTTTCCCATCCTCCATCTCTCTGCAGGTCTCCTAATACCTCTCTTTCTTTCTGCAACTCCCTCTGCTTCTCACTGTCTCTGTCTTTCTCTCTCTCGTTATAATTATTCTTGTCTGTTGCTCTGTTTCGCTTCCTGTCCTGTTGTTTCTCGTTATATCCCTTTGTCCCACTTCCTGCCCATATTCATATTCCTCTCTGTCCTTTTGATCATCCCAGATTTTCTTCTCCATCTTCATCCTGCTGCTGCCCTGATTTTTCTTTCTCTGCTCTGCTCCCTGTCGCTCTTTCTGTCTCTTCTGCTCTGTCCCTGCTGCTTTTTTCTCCATCCCTGTCCAGATCCCTGTCCCTTTTTTTTCCTTGCTGTCCCTCTGCCCTGCTTCCTCTCGTTATCTTTTCTGTCTTTCTCTCTCTTTCCCATTCCCTCTCCCATCCTTTCTAACTATATCCCCCTGTCCAGCTAGCTGTCCCTTCTTTCCTTTCTCTCTTCCTCAGTATTTTTTTCTTTCTCCATATCTCTCTCCCGCTGCCCATCACAGTTGTTTTTTTCCTCCAATGCTGTCCTGCTCTCTGTCCCTTTTTTCTCTCTCTGTCATTCTGTCATGCTCCCTGTGTCTACTTTTTAATTCCTCCATCTCTGTCCTGCAGCCCATCACTACTTTTTTCCTCTTCCATCCCTTTGTCCTGCTCCCTGTCCTTGTTTCTCTTTCCCTTTTGTCCTGGTTCTGGCTGGGACAGAGTTAACTTTCTTCCCAGTAGCTGGGGGGGGTGTGCTGTGTTTTGGATTTGGTATAATAGGAGCGTTGATGGCCCATTGATGTTTTGGGTGTTGCTGGGTGGTGCTTGCACCGGGGACTTTTCAGCCTCCCATGCCCTGCCAGGTGCATGGGAAGCTGGCGGGGGGAGCATAGCCAGGGCGGTTGACCCAGCTGGCCAATGGGGTATTCCATACCGTGCAACATCATGCTCAGTATAAAAACCTAAGTGTGTGTGTGGGGGCTTGGGGTCCCGGGACGGGCACTCGTGTATCAGGCACGCGTCGGTTCGGCGGGTGGTGAGCAGTTGCATTGTGCATCACCTGCTTTGTATATTCTATTGTTGTTGTTGTTATCACTGTTATTATTACTGTTCTACTTTGTTTTATTTCAATTATTAAACTGTTTTTATCTCAACCCGTGAGTTTTCCTACTTGTGCCCTCGTGATTCTCTCCCCCATCCCACCGGAGTGGGGGGGTGAGCAAGCGGCTGCGTGGTGTTTAGTTGCTGGCCAGGGTTAAACCATGACACCTTTGTTCTGCCTCCTGTCCTTTTTTCCTTTCTTGTTCCATCTCTCTGTCCTGCTCCCTATGCACCCCCCATTTCTCTGTCCTTCTTGTCTTTCCCCCCATTTCTCTATCCTGTTCCCTCTTTGTTTTTTTTGTTCTCTGTCTTGCAGCCCAGTGCTGTTTTTTCCTTCTCCATCTATCTCTCCTGCTGCCCGTCCTAGGCTTTTCCCCCTCCATCTCTGTCCTGCTCCCTGTCTCTTTATTTTTGCCTGTCTTTCACTTTGTCCTGCCTCCCTGTCCCTTTTTTTTCTCTCTCTGTATCACCTTGTCTTGCTCCCTGTCCCTGTCTTTCTCTGACAATGTGTCCTACTCCTTGTCCTTCTTTTTCCCCTCTATCCCCCATCCTTCCTCCTGTCTTTCTTTTTTCTCTTTCTATCCTTTGGCCCCAGTGCTTCTTTCTCCACCTCTGTCCTGCTCCCTGCCCCTTGTTTCCTCTCACTGTCCCTCTGTCCTGCTTCCTGTCCCCGTTTTTTCTGTCTTTATTTCTCTGTCCTGCTGCCTGTCCAGTTGTTTCTTGCTATACATCCCTGTCCAGCCAGCCCTCCCTTTTTTCCTTTCTCTCCTCTTCTGTCCTGCTCCCTGGCCCTTTTTTCTTTTCCTCTGTCTCTGTCCTCTAGCCCGTTGCTGTTTTTTTTTTTTCCTTCTTGGTCTCTTTGTACAGATCTGACCCATTCTTTATTTCCTGTCCTTTTTCTCTCTCTGTTTGTATGTCCTGTGCCCTGTCACTGTCTTTGTCCCTCATTTGTTCTTCCTCTCCTTGCCCGCCCCCCCATCTCTCTCTCCCCCCCTCCCCCATTTTCTTGCTCCATCTCTCTGCAGGGCTCTTTGTCCCTATTTTTCTTGATTTCTCTACCTCTCTGACCTTTTCTTTCAACCTTTCTTTCTCTCTCTGCTTCTCGGTCTTCTCCCTTGTCTTATTCTCTCCATCACTGTATTTTCTTTCTCCATTTCTCTGCCCCGCTCCCCATCCCTATCTTTCTTTCTCCATCCCGCTGTGCTGCTCCCCGTCCCTCCTTCCCTCTCTCCCTCCCTCTTTCTCTGTTGTTATCCTTGCATCCCTCGTTGTCTCTCCACCCCTCTGTCCTGCTCCCCATCCCTAATTTTCCTTTTCCATTTCTCTGTCCTGCTTTCAGTCCCTGTTTTTCCTCTGGCTCCATCTCCCTGTCATTGTCCCTGTTGCTCTTGCTTGCTCTCTATCCCAGTGTCCTTCTCCCCATCCCTCTCTTTTTCTCTGTATCCCATTTTCTTGCTCCCTATCCCTCACTTGTTTTCTGTATCCCTCTCTCCTTCCTCCTGTCCTTCCTTCCCCCTGCCTCTGGCCTGCTGCTTGTCACAGGTTTTTCTTTCTTCCACTCTCTGTCTGGGTTCTGTCACTCTCTTTCTCTGTCCCTCTGTCCTTCCTCCAACCTGTATTTTCCTCTCTCTATCCCTCTGCCCCTAATGCTTCTTTCTCCATCTTTCAGTCCTGCTCCCTGTCCCTTTTTTCGGTCTCGCTGTCCATCTGTCCTGCTTCCTCTCCCTAGTTATTCTGCCTTTATCCCTCTGTCCCACTGCCTGTCTCCTTGTTTCTAGTTATATTCCCCTGTCCAGCCAGCTGTCCCTTTTTTCCTTACTCTCTTCCCTCCTCTGGCCCTACTTTTTCTTCCTCCGTCTCTGTCCAGCAGCCCATCATTGTTTTTTTTCCTTTTCCCTCTCTTTGCCTTAATCTGCATCTGGTCCTCCCGCCCCCAGTCCCTCTGTCCTGTTCCTTGTCCTGCTTTTTGTCTGTCTCTGTCCTGTGCTCTATCCCCATCTTTCTCTCTCTCCCTCCTTCCTTTTCCCTCCTTCTTTTTCTCTGCATCTCTTTGTCCTGTTGCTCATCAGTATTTTTTTTCCTTCCATTCCTCTGTCCTGCTCCCTGTCCCTTACTTCTCTGTCAATCCCTCTGTCCTGTTGCCTATCATTATTTTTGCTGTCTGCATCCCACTGCCCTACTTTCCATTCATCTCTTTTGGCATTATCTTCCTGTCCTGCTCCCCAGCAGAATTTTTTCTTTTTCTTTTTTTTTTTCTCCCCTCTCTTTCTCTCTATCATTCTTTCCACTTCCCTGGACCTCTCTCTCTGCAATCTCCTCTGCAATGTCCTGTTCCCTGTCCCTCTCAGTCGTGCCCACCCCCCACCCCCCGCCCCGTCCTGGTTCCTGTCTCTCTCTTTGCCTCTCTATCCCTCTGTCCCTGTCCTCGTCCCTGTTTTTTCTTTTTCCATCTCTCTGTCCTGCTGCCCATCTCTGTCCAGTTCCCTTTCTGGGTTTTTTTTCCCTCTCTTGGTTACTCTACTTTTCTTCCTGTCCCTAATTTTTTTTCTCTCTCTATCCCTCTGTCTGCACTGTGTTCCCTTCCTCTCACTCCCCCAGTGTCCTGCTGTGTGTTACCCGTCCTTCTCACTGTTGATTTTTTCCTCTTGCTTTATCCCTCTGTCCTGCTCCCTAGTAGTATTTTTTAATTCTCTGTATTTCTGTTCTTCTGCCCATCGCTATTTTTTTGTTCTCATCTCTCTCTCCTGCTCCACATCCTCCCCTTCCTTTCCTCTTCCCTGTACCTCTCCTTTTCTGTATCCCTGCATCCCACTCCCTCCCTCCCTCCGTCTCTCTCTATCACGCTGTCTTCCTCCCCACCCCTCTCTTTTTCTTTCTACCCTTCTGATGTGTGTCCCCCCCAGCCCCTCCCTTTTACGTGCCCTGGTCGTTCTCTCAACATCCTTCTGTCATTCTCCTTCTCTTGCTCTTCTTGCTCTTTTTCTCTCTTCCTCTATCCTGCTGTCCATCACTATTTCTTCCTCCTCCATCCCTTTATCCTGCTCCCTGTCCTTGTCAATCTTTTCCTTTGTTCTGCCTCCAGTCTTTCCTTGTTTTCTCCATCTCTGTCCTTTTCCCTGTACCTTTTTCTCTCTGCTTCTCAGTCCTTCTCCCTCATCTTATTTTTCTCATTCTGCCATCCCTCTCTTTCTCTGTGACGCTCTGTGCTGTGCCCTTTCTTTTCTTTCTTTAATTATCTGTTGTCTTACCTCTCTCACCTGTCCCTCTCTCACTGTCTCCCTTCCTCTGTCCTGCTCCCTGGCACTATTATTTATTGCTTCACCTCTCTGTCCTGCTCTCTGTCCCTGTTTTCTCTTGTGCTCCACCTCTCTGTTGCTCTCCTTGGCTCTCAATCCCAGCGTCCTGTTCCCTGTCCCTCTCTCTTTCGCAGTATCCYGCTTTCTGGCTCCCTGTCCCTTACCTGTTTTCTATATCCCTCTGTTCTTCCTCCTGTCTTTCCTTGTCCCTCTGGCCTGCTACCCATCACTGGTTTTTTCTTTCTTTCTCCATCTCTCTGCCTCGGTCCTGTCACTCTCCCCCTCTGTCTGTCTCTAATGGTTCTTTCTCCATCTCTGCCCTGCTCCCTGTCCCTTTTCTCTTATTCTCTCTGTCCTCCATTCTCCCCCTAACTTTATTCTGTATATCTCCATACCAGTGCCTGTCCCATCGTTTCTTGCTATATCCCCCTGCCCAGCTTGCTGTCCCATTATTCCCCTCTGTCCTGCTTCCTGGCCTTTTTTCTCATCCTGCAGCCCAGCGCTGGTTTTTCTTTCTCCCTCTCCTTGTCCTGATCTGTCTCTTCTCCCCTCAGTCCCTCTGGCTTGTTCCCTGTCTTTTTATCTCTCTCCCTCCCTCCTTTATTCCTCTCATTCAATTTCTCTCTTGATCCGTCTGTTCTGCTCCCCGCTCATCATTTTTTCTCTCCCCCTGTCCTGCTCCCTGACCCTGTTTTTCTTCTGCCATGTCCCTGCAGGGCTCCTCACCCCTTTTTTATTCATTTCTCCATCTCATCCTCTTCCCTGTACCTTTCTTTCTCTGCTCTTCAGTCCTTCTCCCCCATTTCATTTTTCTCTTTCTGTTCCTCTGTCCTGCTTCCCATTGCTGTATTTTCGTTCTCTGTATCTGCTACTCCAGTAATGACTGCCGAGTTGTCCCAGGGGAAGGGTAAGTGTACAGGCACCAAGCCCCAGAGCAGACTCACTCCTGGGACTTATATGCATTAATGAATAAACACTTGCGGTCTCCTTTGTACTCATGGCTGTGTTTGTAGTCCTTTGTACTTGGTGAGTGGTTGTCAGAGTCCAGGGGACCAGGTTACATAGTGGGTGTAAGGGGCCATGGCTGCAGCTGTGGGCTGGGGCTGGAGGAGCCCCAGGTGGGGCCAGTGAGGCTGATGGTGATGGCCCCTCTGTGTAAAAGGGCTGCAGCCCCACGGGATGGTGCTGCTGGCATATGCCTGCCTGAGAGTGCCGATGAGCCGCAAGGATGTTTCCAACTGACAGGTTGATGGTCAGTTGGAGTCAGGCCCCATCAGGGCAGCTCCCAGGGATTTTCTGAGTACTGGTGGAGAGGAAGCAGGAAGAGAGGCAGGAGATGGCTGCCCCCACCCCTCTGGGTACCTGGAGGCCTTCCCACCCCCTGGAAAATGTGCTGGGTGCCTCCCCAACTCAACAAAACTCTTCCAGCCCTGCTCATCCCATGCAGCTGCCCCCAGCTCCAGCACCTCCCCTGAAGCCTGTCCCGTAGCCACAGACTGCCCCCAAACCCTGTCCTCATGGCAGCAAGTTGGCCCTTGATTATGCTTTATTCTTGTCCTGGTTTCGGCTGGGATAGAGTTAATTTTCTTCCTAGTGCTGTGTTTTGGATTTAGTATGAAAAGAATGTTGATAACACACTGATGTTTTTAGTTGTTGCTAAGTAGTCTGCTAGTCAAGGACTTTTCAGCTTCCCATGCTCTGCCAGGTGCACAAGAAGCTGGGAGGGAGCATAGCTGGGACAGCTAGCCCAACTAGCCAACGGGGTATTCCATACCATGTGATGTCATGCTCAATATATAAATAGGAGGCGTGGTCCAGGAAGTAGCGATCGCTGCTTGGGTATTGCTCAGCGGGTGGTGAGCAATTGTATTGTGCRTCACTCATTTTGTATATTCTATCATTATTATTTTTTTTTTTTTCCCCCTTCCTTTTCTGTTTTATTAAACTGTCTTTATCTCAATCCGCGAATTTTACTCCCCGCCCCCCCAGATTCTCTCCCCCGTCCCACTGAGGGGAGGGGGGAGTGAGCGAGCGGCTGTGTGGTGTTTGGCTGCCTGCCGGGATAAACCACAACAATTCTCCATAAATGCAGGTGCCATTAGCATCAGTTTGGGGAAAGAGTGGCATCTCCAGAAGCACCTGCAGAAGGAGGGGTTCCTGCCCGAGGAGAGCTACAGTAATCACTGTGGATAACAGTTGCTTGTTCTTTCCCTCTCCCAGAGGCAGCACTGARGACTCAGTTGTYGGTTCCTCTCYGGGGATGTTGTTGACTGCATCTGGCTCAGGTTTGTGTGGGTTGCCTTTGGCCTCATTCTCCTAGCAGCATGGGCGAAAAGAGACATCTGGACACTTACTGGCTGTGGACAGGAGCTGCTGCAGCTGAAGCTGGAGAGGCCAGAGAAAGGTAAAGCAGCTGAAGAATAAAATAAGGGGGATCCAGCTGGCAGCTGCCTCCAGTTGCAGACAGGAGACAGCCTGCCTCTCCGGGTGAGGAAGGATCCCTCTTAGTGTAGTCCTCAGCAGATCCGATCACCAGTGTGCACCGCAGGGTCTGTATGCGTAACCAAAAGTACAGTACAGCTATGTAGTGTGTGTACGTGTGAGGCTATGTGTCTGGGAAGCCTTGTATTGTAAGAGCTGTAAGACACCAATCTACTCTTTTAGGTAGATGACAGTCAAGTGACCGGAGCTACGGAGGAGGAAGCGGGGGGGGGGAGAGAGAGAGACAGAGAAAGACACGTCCGAACTGTCAAATTCTCCCAGCAGCTCCAAGAGTGGGAGCTGCAGTGAGTCCTGGACCCCTGGAGCTGTGACGCCCYTCTTCTGCATCATTTTTTAGATTTGTGGTCCCTCCCTGCCCCACCCTTCTCTTTCTCTCACTGCTGTCATTTTTTCGCTTCCCTATGCCTCTTCCCCTCTTGTTCTCCAAGTCCCCCTCTTTCTCTGTCGTTCTATCTCTCTGGTTTCTTTTTCTCTCTGTGCTTCTGTCCTGTTCCCTGTCCCTCTTTTTTTCATCCTCTGTCTCTGTCCTGCAGCCCATTGCTATTTTTGTCTTTCTCCATCTATCTGTCTGTCTTCCTATCCCAATTTTTTAAAATTCCTCCCCGTCTGCCCTTTAGGCCTTCACAATTCCCACCCCTGCCACCTCTCTCTGTCTGGCTCCATGTCCCTATTTTTAAATTCCTCTCTCTCTGCCCTGTATTCTAGATACACTTCTCCTTTATATTCTCTCGTTCCAGGTCCCTGCCCCTATGTTTTAATTTCTTCCCTCTCTGTCCCATGGCCCATTTTTGTCTTTATCGTTCTCTCTCTGTCTGGCTCCCTGTCCCTATTCTTTAGTTCCTCTCTCTCCCACCTTTAGCTTATCGAGGTTTTTTGGTATTTCTCAGTCTCTGTCTGTCCACCTCACTGTCCCCTTTTTTAATTCCTCCCTCTCTGCCCTGTGGCCCATCACTATTTGTTTTTCTCCATCTCTCTCAGTCTGGTTCCCTGTCACTTCCTCCTCTCTGGCCTGTAGCCCATTGCTATTTTTTTTCCCCTCTGCGCCTCTCTCTGTGGCTCCCTTTCCCTATTTTTCAATCCCCCCCTCTCTGCCCTGTAGCCGATCACTGTTGTATTGGGTTTACATGGCAAGGTTTTGTTAGCTGGTGCGGGGGAGGGCTGCAGGGGTGGGTTCTGTGAGAAGACACCAGGAGTTGCCCCCATGTTGGGCACAGCCGGTTCCAGCTCCAGAACTGATCTGCTGCTGGTCAAAGCCAAGCCCATCAGCAATGCTGGTAGCGCCTCTGTGATGACATATTTAAGAAGGGCTAAAAATGCTGCGTAGAAGCTGTGGTAGCGAAAATGTGAGTGTGAAACAGCCCTGCAGACACCAAGGTCAGCGAAGAAGAGGGGGAGGAGGTACTCCAGGCACCGGAGCAGACATTCCCCTGCAGCCCGTGGTGAAGACCATGGTGATGCAGGCTGGCCCCCTGCAGCCCGTGGAGGTCCACGGTGGAGCAGACATGCACCTGCAGCCCATGGAGGACCCCACGCTGCAGCAGGTGGATGTGCCTGAAGGAAGCTGTGACCCCATGGAGAGCCCCTGCTGGAGCAGGCTCCTGTTAGCAGCTGTGGCCCCGTGGAGAGGAGCCCATGCTGGAGCAGGTTTTCTGGCAGGACCTGTGGCCCTGTGGGAGGGACCCCACACTGGAGCAGAAGAAGAGCGTGAGGAGGAAGGAGCAGCAGAGACACGTCATGAACTGACCGCAATCCCCACTCCCTGTGCCCCTGCACTGCTTGGGGGGAGGAGGTGGAGAAGTCAGGAGTGAAGATGAGCCCAGGAAAAAAGAGAGGGGTGGGGGGAAGGTGTTTTTTTAGATTTGTTCTTATTTCTCATTATCCTACTCTGATTTTGATTGACAATAAATTAAATTAATTTCCCCAAGTTGAGTCTGTTTTGCCTGTGACAGTAATTGGTGAGTGATCTCTTTGTCCTTATCTTGACYCACAAGCTTTTTTGTTGTATTTTCTCCCCCTGTCTTGTTGAGGAGGGGGAGTGATAGAGCAGCTTGGTGGGCACCCAGCGGCCAGCCAAGGTCAACCCACCATGGTTTCCTTCTATCAGGCTCCCTGTCCCTATTTTTTAATTCTTGCTTATGTTTCTTGTACCCCATTGCTTTTGAAACTTTCTTTTTACCTCTCCATCCCTATTTTTTTAATTCTTGCATATGTTTCTCGTACTCTGTTGCTTTTCAAATTTTCTTCCTATGTCTCCCTCTGTGCAGCTCCATGTACCTATTTTAAATTCTTGTTTATGATTCTTGTATCCTGTCGCTTTCAAAATTTTCTTTCTATGTCTCCCTCTATCCATCTCCCTGTCTCTAATCCTTAATTCTTCCCTCTCTGTGCTGTACCCTGTCACTTTTCACATTTTCTTTCTACATCTTCCTCTTTCTATTTCCCTGTCCCTATTTGTTCATTCTTGCCTATGTTTCTTGTACGCTGTTGCTTCTCAAAATTTTCTTTCTATGTCTGGCTCCCTGTTTCTATTTTTTTATTTCTTGCCTATGTTTCTTTTCCCCAGCACTTTAGAATTTCTCTTATTCATTCCTCCATCTCTCTGTCCCTGTTTTTTCCCCGCCATCTCTCTGCTCTCCTCTCTCTAGACAGTTGTCCTGCTCCCTGTCCCTCTCTTGTTTGCAGTGCCCTGTTTTCTGGCTCCCTGTCCCACACCCTTTCTCTATGTCCCTCTGTCCTTCCTCCTGCTTTTCTCTTCCCTTTCCTCCCTTTGTCCGGCTGCATTTGGGCACTGAGCCTTGTAGCCAACTCACTGCCAGGATTTCTTATGTGCATTAATGAATAAACTTCTCCTGCCTCCTCTATCCCCCTGGATGTGTTTGCAGCTCCTGGGTGCAGAACTCATGGCTGTGGACAGGTGCAGGGGAGGGTGTGATGTGCTGTGGGACTTTGGCAATGGCCCCTGTTCCTGATGGGCTCCAGGTGTGGCCAGTGAGGCTGAGGATGGGGCTGGCCCTGCTGCATGAAGGGGCTCTAGCTGTAAAAGGGGCTGCCTGGGCATGCCTGTGTGTGGGAGCTGATGAAGGGGAACTGGCTGAGGAGTGAATCCAATGGGRTCCCATAGGCAGCTGCCTCCAGCACGGAATGGCCAGTCCCTGTGGCGAGGAAAGATCCCTCTGAGCCATCCCCAACAGAGCAGACCACCAGCACGCGGTGCTGGGAGCTTGGTGCCTCTGTTGGCTACATGTGTGAGCTGCCATGTATTGAGGAAGCCTTGTGGATGAAGAGCATCGAGGAGTCCACTGCATGCTGCTGAGTGGGCGAGGGTTGGGCAGGCGGCACTGCGGAGGAGGAAGGGRCAGAGACAGAGAGAGAAGCCTTGGGGCGGTGAAGGTCTCCTGCCAGCACCAGGAGCTGCGGTGATTCGTGCGTCCTCTCCTCTGCGTCCTGGCCCATCTCTGCCACCCTTCTCCGGATGTCTGCCTGCCTCCCTTCCTCCATCTCCCTCTCTGCCCGCCCACCTACCTGTGCGGCTCCGAAAAACTTGTTATTCTTCTGCCAACTCTGCCCAGTACCCCATTGACTTTTAAATTGTTTCTGTGCCTCTCAAACCAGCTCCCTCTCCCTATTTTTTGGTTTTCCACACTGCCTTGTACCCCATTACTTTTTAAATTTCATTTCTGTGTCTCCCCCTATCTGGCTCCCTGACCCTATTTTTTAATACCTCCCTCTGCTCTGTATCCCATCGCTTTTTGAACTTTCTTTCTATGCCTCCCTCTTCCTATTTTTTATTTCTTCCCGCTCTTTCCTTTACCCCATTGTTTTTAAAATGTTCTTTATACCTATGTCTCTCTCCAGCTCCCTGGCCTTATTTTTTAATTCTCACCTGTGTGAATTGTACCCCGTTGCTTTTTGAATTTTCTTTCTATTTCTACCTATAWCTTCCTCCCTGTCCCTATTTTTGAATTCTTTCCTGTGTTTCCTGTCCCCCACCGCTTTCTAGTTTCTCTTTCTATGTATCCCCCTATCCATCTCCCTGCCTTTATTTCTTGAAGTTTTCCTATCTGTCCTGTACCCCGTCGCTTTTAAAATTTTATTTCTATGTCTCCCTCTATGCGGTTCACTGTCCCTATTTTTTAATTCCTCCCTTTAGCTGGTGAAGGATCTGCCCAGGCACACCTGCCTGAGGGAGCTGAGGAAGGTGAACTATCTGAGGAGGGAATCCAAGGGGGTCCTGCAGGCAGCTGCCTCCAGCAAGGAATGGCCAGTGCCTGCAGCAAGGAAGGATCCCTCCGAGCCATCCCCGACAGAGCGCACCACCAGCACGCAGTGCTGGGAGCTCAGCGCCTCCATCGGCTGCGTGCGTGAGCCACTGGGAAGCCTCACAGTGGAGGAGCATCGAGGCACCTGCCGCAGAGGCAGAGAGACAAGTGTTGGGGCGGCGAAGGTCTCCTGTCGGTGCCAGGAGCTGTGGCGAGTCACGCGTTCTCTCGTGTGCGTCCCTGTCCACCTCTGCCGCCCTTCCCCAGATCTCTGCTTGCGGCCTTGCCTGTCCCTGCTTCTGTCTCCCTCTCCGCTTGCCCACCTGCCTGTCCGGCTTCCCAAAGCTTGTTACTCTTCTGCCAACTCTGCCCTGTACCACTTCACCTATTAATTTTTTTCTACATTTCCCTCTCTGTGGCTCCCTCCCGCTATTTTTTAATGCTTTCCTGTGTTTCCTGTACCCCGTTGCATTTTAATTTATCTTTCTACTTTTCCCTCTCTCTGGGGAGAGAGCCCTGTCCCTAATTTTTTAATTCCTCCCTCTGTCCTGTACCCTGTCGCTTTTTAAATTTTCTTTCTGTTTCCTTCTATCCATCTCCCTGTCCCTGTTTTTTTAATATTCCTGTGTTTCTTGTACCCTATCACTGTTTAAATTTCCTTTCTACGTTGTCCTCTATCTGTCTATCTCCCTGTCCCTGTGTTTTAATTCTTGTCTATGTTTCTTTTACTCAGTTGCTTTTTAAAATTCCTTCTACATCTCCCTCTATCCGGCTCCCTGTCTTGATTTTTTAATTCTTCCCTATATTTCTATTAATTTCTCTTTCAACAATTCCCTTTATCTGGCTCTCTCTGCCTAAATTTTAACTCCTCCCTTTCTTCCATATACYCTGTCACTTTTAAAATTTTCTTTCAGTGTTTCCTTCTATTCTCATCCCTGTTCCTATTTTTTTAATTCTTTTCCGTGTTTCTTGTAGCCTGTCACTTTTTAAAATTTCTATGTCTCCCCCCGTCCAATTCCCTGTCCCTATTTTTTAATTCCTCCCTCTCTGTCCTGTACCCTGTTGCTTTAAAAATTTTCTTTCTATGTCTCCATTTATTTAGTCTCCTGTCCTTCTTTTTTAATTTTTTCCTGTCTATACTATACTCCATCAATTTTAAATTTTGTTTCTGTGGCTACTTTTATCCAGTTCACTGTCTTTATTTTCTAATCCTCTCCTGTCTGTCCTGTACCCTGTCCTTCAGTTTTCTCTCTCTGTCTACTTTTATCAAGCTCTCTATCCGTATTTTTTAATTCTTTCCTGTGTCGTGTAGCCGTTGCTTTTTAAATTTACTTTTATGTGTGTCTGTATTTTTTCCCCTATTCTTATTTTTTAATTTATTCTTGTCTTTCCTTAAAGCTGTTGCATTTTAAATTTTCTATGTCAAAGTTCATCCACTTTGCCGTCCCTATTTTTTATGTTTTCCTGTCTATCCTGTACCCTGTTGCTTTTAAAATTTTCTTTCCATGTCTACTTTAGCCAATTTACTGTCTTTTTTATTTGTTTCTTGTCTGTCCTGTACCCCATTGCTTTTGMAATTTTGTTCCTAGGTCTCTCTGTATTTTTCTCCCTATTCTTATTTTGTAACTTTTTCTTGTGTTTCCTTAATGCCTCTGCTTTTATAATTTTCTTCCTATGTATCTCTCTATCACCCTACCCTTATTTTTATTTTTTTTCCTTGTCTTTCCTTAATGCCTTTGCTTTTTAGGTTTTCTTTCTATGTCAACTTTTATCCAGTTTTCTGTCCCGATTCTTAAATTTTTTTTCCTGTTTGTCCTTTACCCAGTTGCTTTTTAAATTTTCGTTCTGTCTCCTTTAACCAATTCACTGTATTTTTTTTTCCCTGTCTGTCCTGAACCCTGCTGCTTTTCCAATTTTCATTCTGTGTCTACTTTTATCAAGCTCCCTATCCATATTTTTTAATTTATTCCTGTCTGTCACGCACCCTGTCACTTTAAAAATTGTATTTCCATATGTGTGTCTATTGTTTACCTTATCCTTATTTTTTAATTTTTTCTTGTCTTTCCTTAATGCCATTGCTTATTCAATTTTTTTCTGTCAACATTTATTATATTTGCTGTCCCTATTTTTTATTGTTTTCCTGTCTTTCCTGTACCCTGTCCCTTTTAAATTTTCTTTCTATGTCTCTGTTTATGTAGTTTTCTGTCCCCATTTTTAAATTTTTTTCCTATGTTTCCTGTACCACTTAACTTTTTAAATTTTATTTCTGTGTGTGCTGGTTTTAGATGGGATAGAGTTAGTTTTCTTCATAGTAGCTGGTATGGGGCTACATTTTGGATTTGTGCTGAAAACAGTGTTGGTAACACAGGGATGCGTTAGTTACTGCTGAGCAGTGCTTGCACAGCGCCAAGGGCTTTTCTACTCCTCACCCTGCCCCGCCAGCGAGTAGGCTGGGGGTGCACAAGGAGTTGGGAGGGGACACAGCCGGGACAGCTGACCCCAACTGACCAAAGGGATATTCCAGACCATATGATGTCATGCTCAGCAATAAAACTGGGGGTGGAGGTTGGTGGGGGGGCGCTGCTCGGGGCTGGCTGGGCATTGGTTGTTCGGTGGTGAGCAATTGTTTTCATTTGCATCGCTTGTTTTTCCTGGGTTTTATTTTCTTCTCTCTTTTTTTTTTACCCTTAGGTTTGGGGTTTTTTTTTAAATTTCTTTTTAATCATTAAACTGTTTTTATATCAACCCATGAGTTTCTTTCTCACGTTTACCCTTCCGATTCTCCCCCATCCCACTGTGAGGGAGTGAGCGAGCAGCTGTATGGTGCTTAGTTGCCAGCCGAGGTTAAACCATGACACTATGTCTACTTTTATGAAGCCGTCTATTGCTATTTTTTAATTATTTCCTGTCTGTCACGTACCCTGTTGCTTTTTAAATTTTCTTTYTATTTCTATGTTAACCAATTCACGGTCTGTATTTATTAAGTTTTTCCAGTCTGTTGTGTAGCCTGCCACTTTTAAAATTTACTTTCTATTTGTCTATTTTTCACCCTATCAATATTTTTCAGTTGATTCTTGTTTTTCCTTAATTCTGTTGCGTTTTAAATTGTCTTTCATATCAACTTTTATCCAGTTTGCTATCCCTATTTTTTAATTCTTTCCTGTCTGTCATGTACACTGTCGCTTTTAAAATTTTCTTTCTATGTCTACTTTTATCCAGTTCACTGTCTTTATTTTTTAATTTTTTCCTCTCTGTCCTGTGCCCAGTCGCTTTTAAATTTTCTTTCTATTTCTCAGTTTTAGTTCACTGTCACTATTTTTTAAATTTTTCCTGTCTGTCCTGTACCCAATCGCTTTTTAAATTTTCCTTCTATGTCCACTTTTATCAAGCTGCGTATCGCTGTTTTTTAATTCTGTTTTTTAATTCTTTCCTGGCTATCTTGTAATCTGTCGCTTTTTACATTTTCTTTCTATGTCTACTTTAACCTATTCATTGTCTTCATTTTTTAAGTTATTCCTGTCCGTTGCGTAGCCTGTTGCTTTTAAAATTTTCTTTCTATGTCTCCGTTTATTTAGTTAGCTGTTCCTATTTTTTAATTCTTTCACCTGTTGTGTAGCCTGTCGCTTTTTAAGTTTACTTTCTATGTGTCTATTTTTCACCCTATCCTTAGTTTTTAATTTTTTTCTAGCCTTTCTTTAATGCCATCGCTTTTTAAATTTTCTTTCTATATCTACTTTTATCCAGTTCACTGTCTTTGTTTTTTAATTTTTTCCTCTGTCCTGCACCCCATCACTTTTAAATTTCCTTTCTAGTTCTCGGTTTATTTAGTTTGCTGTCACTGTTTTTTAATGCTTTCTTGTCTGTCCTGTACCCCATCTCTTTTTAAATTTTGTTTCTATGTCTTCATTTCTTTAGTTCGCTGTTCCTAATTTTTTTTCCAGTTTTTCCTTATTCCTGTCACTTTTTAAAATTTTCTAAGTCTACTTTTATCCGGTTCTCTGTCCCTATTTTTTATTTTTTTCCGTCTGTCCTCTACCCCATCACTTTTTAAATTTTTCCTCTATGCCTACTTTTATGAAGCTGCATATTGCTGTTTTTTACTTCTTTCCTGTCTTGTACCACGTCGCTTTTAAAATTTTACTTTCTATGTGTTTCTATTTTTAACCCGTTGCTTTTAAAATTTTCCATTTTTATCCCGTTTGCTGTCTTTATTTTTAATTATTTCTTGTCTTTCCTTAGTGCCATCGCTTTTTAAATTATCTTTCTATGTCTCCTTCTTAATTCACTGTTGTTATTTTTTAATTTTTCCTTATTTCCTTAATCCCCATAGCTTTTAAAATTTTCTGTCTACTTTTATCCTGTTCGCCGTCTTTATTTTTTAATTATTTCTTGTCTTTCCTTGGTGCCTTCACTTTTTAAATCTTCTTTCTACATCTCTGTTTTAGTTCGCTGTCCCTATTTATTAATTTTTTCCTTTATTTCCCTAAACCTTGTCACTTTTAAAATGTTCTTTCTATGCCTACTTTTATTCCCTTTGCCGTCTTTTTTGAATTATTTCTTGTCTTTCCTTAGTGCCCTCGCTTTTTAAATTTTCTTTCTACATCTCTTTTAGTTTGCTGTCCCTATTTTTTAATTTTTTCCTTTATTTCCCTAATCCCCCTCATTTTAAAATGTTCTTTCTATGCCTATTTTTATTCCCTTTGATGTCTTTATTTTTAATTATTTCTTGTCTTTCCTTAGTGCCCTCGCTTTTAAAATTTTCTTTCTATGTCTCAGTTTTAGTTTGCTGTTGCTATTCTTTAGTTCATTCCTCTCTTCATCCCGTGGCTTTTAAAATTTTCTACTTTGATCTCGTTTGTTGTCTTTATTTTTAATTTTTTTTTCCTTGCTTTTCCTTAGTGCCGCTGCTTTTTAAATTTTCTTTTTTAGAGTCAGATCGTAAGCCCTCTCTATCAAGTGACTCGGAAGAAGAACAATTTCAAATGGGGCCCTGAGCAACAACAAGACTTTGAACAAATTAAACGGGAGATAGTTCATGCAGCAGCCCTTGGGCCAGTCTGGGCAGGACAAAATGTAAAGAATGCGCTCTACACCGCAACCGGGGAGAATGGCCCTACCTGGAGCCTCTGGCAGAAAGCACCAGGGGAGACTCGAGGTCGACCCCTGGGGTTTTGGAGTCGGGGATACAGAGGATCCGAGGCCCGTTATACTCCAACTGAGAAAGAGATATTGGCAGCATATGAAGGGGTTCGAGTTGCTTCAGAAGTGATTGGTACCGAAGCACAGCTCCTCCTGGCACCCCGACTGCCGGTGCTGGGTTGGATGTTCAAAGGGAAGGTCCCCTCTACACATCATGCAACCGATGCTACGTGGAGTAAGTGGGTCGCGCTGGTCACACAACRGGCTCGAATAGGAAACCCCAGTCACCCAGGAATCTTGGAAGTGATCACAAACTGGCCAGAAGGCAAAGACTTCGGAATATCCCCAGAGAAGGTGGTGACGCATGCTGAAGAGGCCCCACTGTATAAAAAACTGCCAGAAAATGAGAAGCAGCATGCCCTGTTCACCGATGGGTCCTGTCGTCTTGTGGGAAAGCATCGGAGGTGGAAGGCTGCTGTGTGGAGTCCTATACGACAAGTTGCAGAAACTGCTGAAGGAGAAGGTGAATCGAGCCAGTTGTTTGCAGAGGTGAAAGCGATCCAGCTGGCTTTAGACATTGCTGAACGAGAAAAACGGCCAGTGCTCTATCTCTATATTGACTCATGGATGGTGGCAAATGCYCTGTGGGGGTGGTTGCAGCAATGGAAGCAGAACAACTGGCAGCGCAGAGGTAAACCTATCTGGGCTGCCGCATTGTGGCAAGATATCGCTGCCCGGATAGAGAACCTGGTTGTAAGAGTACGTCACGTAGATGCTCAYGTACCCAAGAGTCGGGCCACTGAAGAACATCAAAACAACCAGCAGGTGGATCTGGACKGKMAGATTGAAGTGGCKCAGGTGGATCTGGACTGGCAACATAAGGGTGAATTATTTATAGCCCGGTGGGCCCACGACACTTCAGGCCATCAAGGAAGAGATGCAACATATAGATGGGCTCGTGATCGAGGGGTGGACTTGACCATGGACACTATTGCACAGGTTATCCATGAATGTGAAACATGCGCTGCCATCAAGCAAGCCAAGCGAGTAAAGCCTCTTTGGTATGGAGGACGATGGTTGAAATACAAATATGGGGAGGCCTGGCTGATTATATCACACTCCCACAAACCTGCCAAGGCAAGCGCTATGTGCTTACCATGGTGGAAGCAACCACCAGATGGCTAGAAACATATCCCGTGCCCCATGCCACCACCTGGAATACTATCCTAGGCCTTGAAAAGCAAGTCTTACGGTGACGTGGCACCCCAGAAAGAATTGAGTCAGACAACGGGACTCATTTCCAAAACAACCTCATAGACACCTGGGCCAAAGAGCGTGGCATTGAAGGGGTATATCACATCCCCTATCATGCACCAGCCTCTGGGAAAATCGAACGATACAATGGACTGCTAAAGACTACACTGAGAGCAATGGGTGGTGGGACATTCAAGCATTGGGACACACATTTAGCAAAAGCCGCCTGGTTAGTCAACACCAGGGGATCTGTCACTTGAGCTGGCCTTGCCCAATCAAAACTTTTACATACTGTAGAGGGCGATAAAGTCCCTGTAATGCACATTAAAAATATGCTGGGGAAGACAGTCTGGATTACTGCTGCCTCGGGCAAAGGAAAACCCATTCGTGGGATTGCTTTTGCTCAAGGACCTGGGTGCGCTTGGTGGGTAATGTGAAAGGATGGGGAATTCCGATGTGTACCTCAAAGGGATTTAATTTTGAGTGAAAATAGCCAATGAACTGAATTGTACGATGTTAATTGCTATATCATACTATATGTCATATCAATGGTATTGCAGTGAGAATCACGCAGATTAATGAAGAATGAACTTCGATGAAACCAAGCAAAGTGCAACGATAATGGAACCAGAACTGGCTTCAGGATGCAACAATCCAACACCACACACCATCTCTCCCGCTCGAAAGACTGTTATGACAGATGGAGCCCAAAGTCATGGACTAAATGAACTCAATGGACATTTCAGAGGGATAGCCCATAGACTAAGGGAATGATATCTGTGTGTACATACCAAAAGACAGGAAAAGTGGTGATGATCAATTGGAATGTATTGAAAATGTGAGACCTGGACATGACGTAGATGGTATGGAATAAGGCGTGGATACTGTCCTGGTTTCGGCTGGGATAGAGTTAATTTTCTTCCTATTAACTGGTATAGTGCTGTGTTTTGGATTTAGTAGGAGAAGAATGTTGATAACACACTGATGTTTTAGTTGTTGCTAAGTAATGTTTACACTAGCCAAGGACTTTTCAGCTTCYYATGCTCTGCCAGGTGCACAAGAAGCTGGGAGGGAGCATAGCCAGGACAGCTAACCCAACTGACCAACGGGGTATTCCATACTATATGACATCATGCTCAGTACATAAACTGGGGGTTGGTGGAGGAGGGGGATCGCTGCTTGGGCATCGGTCGGCGGGTGGTGAGCAAATTGCATTGTGCATCACTCATTTTGTATATTCTATCATTATTATTATTATCATCATCATTATTTTCCCTTACTTTTCTGTTCTATTAAACTGTCTTTATCTTAATCCACAAATTTTACTTTTTTTTTTTTTTCTGATTCTCTCCCCCCTCACAGTGGGGGGGTGGGAGGGAGCGGCGGGCAGCTGTGTGGTGTTTGGCTGCCTGCCGGGTTAAACAACAACAATCTCTTTTAGTTTGCTGTCCCTATTTTTAAAATTTTTCCTTTATTTCCCTAATCCCCCTCACTTTTTAAATGTTCTTTCTATGCCTACTTTTATTCCCTTTGATGTCTTTATTTTTAATGATTTCTTGTCTTTCCTTAGTGCCGTCGCTTTTTAAGTTTTTTTTCCTACTTCTCCATTTTAGTTCGCTGTCCCTATTTTTAGTTGTCTGATGACTGTACTGTACTCTTTGCATTTTCAAGTTTCCTTCTGTCTACTTTTATCAAGCTCCCTACCCCTATTTTTGTATTCTTTCCTGTCTGTTATGTACACCGTTGCTTTTGAATTTTTCTTTCTCTCTCATCTTTTATCCAGTTTGCTCTCCCTATTTTTTATTTTTTTTTCCATTTTCCTTACCCTGTCACTTCTTAAATTTTCTTTTTATGTCGCCATTTATCTAGTTCCCTGGCCCATTTTTTTTCTTTCCTGTGTTTCCTGTAGCCCATCGCCTTTTATTTTCTCTTTTGAACCTCCCTCTACATAGCTCCCTTTAACATTTTCTTTAAATTTCCTGCCTCTCTGTCCTGTTCCCTTTCTGTTTCTCGCTCTATCCATCTTATGTTCTCTATTTTTTAATACTGTCCTGTGTTTGTCACTTTTTAATTTCTCTTTCTATGACTGCTTCTATCCAGCCTCCTGTCCTGGCACCCCTGCCCCCCTTTTTTTTTTCCCCTTAAATTCTTTCTGCTTTGTCTTGTTCCCCTTCTGTAGCTTTCTCTCTGTCTCCCTCTATCCGGTTCCGTATCATCATAAAAGCCGCCCCCTCCATCTCTCTGTCTCCTGTCTGTCTCTCTCATTCTCTCTGTCCCTCTCTGCTGTTCCTGTTGTCCTGCTTAGTCCCTTCCATCTCTCTCCCCTGCTCCCTCTCCCTCTTATTGACTGCTCCACCTCTCTGTTCCTGTTGTTCTCGTGCTCCATCTCCCCATCCTCCTCCTCACTGCGCTCCATTTCTCTCTCTCGACACCCTTGCGTGGTTCCCCGTCCCTCCCTTGTTCCCAGTATCCCATTTTCTGGCTCCTTGTCTCACACCCCTACGTCCCTCTGTCCTTCCTTCTGCTTTCCTCTTCCCTCTTTTCCCTCTGTCCTGCTGCCTTTGGGCACTTGTTTCCAGCCGCTGGGCTTGGGGCAAGTGGCTGTAGTGGGGTCCAGGGGCGGGGGTGACGTGCTGTGGGGCTGGGGCAATGGCCCCCTGTTCCTGATGGGCTCCAGCTGTGGGCTGGGGCAGCCCAGGTGGGACCTGTGAGGTGAGGATGGGGCTGGGCCAAGGGTTTAAAAAGGCTGCAGGTGGGGATGGGCTGTGGCAGCCCCAGGTACAGCCTGTGAGGCTGAGGATGGGGCTAGCCCTGCTGTGCTAAGGGGCTCTAGTTGGGGAGGGGGCTGCCTGGGCA
>JAYKAV010003455.1:0-37307 GCA_035582835.1 Phoebastria nigripes
CGCTGAGTCAGAGCTGCCGCTCGCCAGGAGCTCACTTATGCTGTGGAATTATACTTATACTGTGGAACTCATTTGTAAAGCTGTGGTGGCTAAAAGAATATATAGGAATAGTAGAGGGATTAAGCAAAGTAATTAACCAGGGCAGGCCAGGCACAGCCATAGTCTTATTTCTGGAACCTGGAAGGACACAAAGGTGAAAAAATCTTTCTGTATTTTTCCTATTTCATATACTATCCTTGCAATTATTCACTACAGGCTTCCTTCAGAAACAAGACGTGGGAATGTTTTGACTTATTGCAGTTGTTGGACTACCTGGGAAATAAGAAACTAGAAGTGTCTGTCCAAACTTAAGCAGTTTTCATACGAAGAGAGATTACAGGACTAGGTTCCTTCAGCCTGGAAGGGAGATAATGGGAGTGAAAGTCATACACATGTGTAATGCCATTGATGATATAGGAAAAATATGTTTTTCACCTTACTGTAAAAGATGGCACAAAGAATAAATCAGACCTTAGTTTTGATCCCCTATCACAGCTATTAAATAACAGCTAATCCTAAAAGAAATGGAAATGTTAAATCAGGGTTTCAGAAATACACCAAAACATTCTTGAAATCCCTGCTAGGCATTTGTCTATCTATTTTAAGACAGGGATTGTTATTTTTCTTATGCAAACCCACACTGGGCATTATGAGAATAGACTGACATAAGATAGTAATTTTTATTGAGAACATTTTGGTAATAAAATGATGTAGTAGAAAATAAATCTTTAAAGCAACTTTCTGGAAAAAAATAATCTGGATCACATCAAAAAAGCCTGTATGAAAGGAACACACAAAAATTAAAGTAATTGAAGGATTTTTAAGGAAACAAAGCTTATTCTGAAAAGCCAATTATCTGCATGAAAAAGTATACGAATTATATAATKTATCTAGTATGGTCTCTAGTCACATTAAGGATTTAGGTTTAGCATAATGAACATTTTCTTATGGTGAGAACAGCCAAGCACCGAAATAGGACTGCACAGAAATGTTGTGGAATTTCAGCAACAGATGCACTTTAAAATCACACCTGACAAATRTTTGGAATTGTGTATTTAGACTTGGTCCTGGTTTGAAAGAATGGGATGGACTATATGATCTTTCCCATTCCCTTTCAACTCTATTATTAGAAATTTCTATTATTCTATGATTTACTGAGAGTATCTGACATTTACTCAGCTTCAGTATTACACAGAGCCAGATCCCCAAAAAGGACTTTGCTAAAGGTTAGATAACAGAACTGAGATCTCTCAATCCCAAGTGGAAAGCCTGAAAATCCTGATTAATAGCTGCCAAGTCCTGCAGACATGTAAACAGCATAGTGCTCTTGAGGATCACACAGGAGAGCTTCTGAAGAACCATAAGATCCTCATCTGCATGTGCTGCAAAGTTGTGCAGCTGTGCAGGCATCAACAGCACAGGCATACAATTAACTGCAGTGTAGTAGAGAGATAAGTGAGCAAGCTGTGAGTTAAAGCTGGTCTTAATCACCATTGACAAAGTAGTTGCAGAATAAGGGTTTTTGTGCAGGCAGTTTACCTTGCTTCTCAGACAGTGCACAACTATGTCAGGAACATAAATGCTGTGACAGTGTTGTCAGACTCAACATGACTGAATATTGTTTTGCCCCTTCGTAAGACAAATCTGAATCTAAAAACTGAGTAGTTCTCGATCTCTCTCTCTTGAAAGATTCACACAAGCAAATGTGCTCTGAAAATATCTATTCTACAATCTCTAACCTGGGCTCATGATACACTGCAGGCATCTGATTTCAAGTCCAAGTGGACAAAAGGCCTCTTGCCTATTTACACACCCTTCAGATATCTGCAAAAGCTAAGAGAAGCAAGCAAACTCAGTAAGTCTATATAGGCATTTCCCTTTTTCTTAAATATGTGGAGATTGCAAACTATTATCCTTTTACTCCAAATAGCTCCTTAGCTTGCAGGAAACCTGGGTAGAATACCGTTTGCCCCTGAAAGGCTTCAAATCCACATCTCTACCTTCCTAGATGATGCTGTAACTTCCAGATCATACACTACTCTTAAGCAATACTTACTCTCAAGCCTCCCTTTTGAAGTACTTCCACTCTTCAGCAGAGTGGGGAAGTGAAAAAAATCCTGACTTTATGAGTAGGTGGGGGAATTCTATGTTCCTATGTGTGTTTCAAGGACAGGGTACATTGATCAGTGAAGAACTGAAGACACAAATATGTTTTAAATACCATTTCTCTGCAGAAGTGCCTGGCCCAGTGCTACAAGTGCTTCCCAATACAATAAGCTGATGCTTATTTTTATTCTGAAGCACTAAGTCAGAAAGTTTTATAATAAGGCAGACTTAAGATATAATACTTCTGCTCAGATTGTTTTTCTGTTCTATGTCTGAATCTTGGCAAATGGTCACTGAACATACTTGTTACGTTTCCCTCTCTGAGACTCCTAGCTACATAAACAAAGTAGGGAGACAATGCACTTGGCCCAGACAGCTAGAGTTTACTGTGGAGGCCAGGCATCTAGGAGCTTAGGCAATAGGTACTCAACACTGTCAATGTCACTGAGTTTTATGGATACATCTCACAGTCCACAGCTGGTGGGCTTGTCTTAAATGCTTTACTTTCTATGTAAGATATTGCTTCTATGCGTAGACATTTTAGTGGGACTTCTCAGCTCCCTACAGGTGAGCATTTACCAAGACCATAGACTGACTCTGGAAATAATTGGTCCTCAAAATGGACCTCATCCTACCCTTCCAGTATGTTCCTGASAGCTAGCTAGTGAGATTGTTCTCCTCTGGGGAAAAACATAGAGGAAGTAAGCCTCAAACAAAGCTATGCTTATTTCACATGCATATTATCAAAGCTTCACAAGCTTTCCTTTCTAATTGTCATCAAAACACCTATGCTTCCTTGAGAAATAAGTTAATGCTTGCTATTCCAATACTTCTACCTGATTATTTCAATGATGTAACTTCTGACATGGGAAGAAACGATCTGAATTTAACTTGACAACAGGAAAAAAGTCCTTACAGTCAGATCAAGTGAATTAGAATAATCTTTTAATGGAAGCAAAAAAATCTCTGTATCTTCAGTCACTTAAAATGATACTAGGCAAAACATTCCGTTACTGCATTGACAGCTTGTGTAACAATTTTGCTTAATTTGTCTGTTGTTCTTGTTGACCCAATGGTTTTCTGAGAAACTTTTCTGTAATAGATTTCAAGGCATGACTGTTTTTCAGATTAAAAATAGTCTTGAATGTCTCAATTATATTTCTAATAATAGAAGCATATATTCAGTATGCAAAATTTCACAGGCATTTTTAGTGAAATTAATTGGGGAAATCTGTGTAACAGATTCTTGCTTTCCTTTTTTTGTTCCAATGACTTTAAGAGAAAGATTTCATCTGTGCATCTGTGGACACAAAGTATTTGCACAAAAGGTTGCAATATACCAATATAATACAGTTTGTAAAGGTTTGGGTGGGATTTTTTCCAACATTATTCTGTTAAGAAGATTGAGTCTGTCCTTTCAGTGGTAGGGAATGTAACCTACATTTGCAGGTGTTATGAGATCCACACTGATAGAGCCAAGTGGTAGGAGATGGTAGGCATCAGCCATGGGCTGACAAGCAGAGTCCTCTGCTCTTCACATCCATTAAAAAGCTTCCACATATCAAATTCATAGTGCCTATTTGTTTATTTCCACTACAATTTGTTGTGCTACATTCATGCTATCAATGAAAATACAAACCTTCCCCTCAAAGGTCATAGGACTGTAGAATAAGTTAGGCTGGAAGGGACCTTCAGAGATCTTCTAGTCCTTGCTCCAAGGCAGGACCAACTACAAAGTTAGATCAGGTGGCTCAGGGCCTAAAGTTGCACTGATTCTAATGTGACAAAAAGGCGAGAAAGGCAAATGGTAAAAAAAGGCCTGAAAACTTATCTTTCCACTTGCCACCTGTGTCTTTTTTAGGGCAGCATCTTCTTCATCTGTTTCCTTCAAGTCAAATTTTAAAAGGCTTTCCTAGCTGCACAAACTCCACATGGTCTTACTGGGATCCCCTGGAGAGTCACCTTTTCTGTCACTTCTGAGACCTGGTTTTGGATCTGCACCTTGCCGTAAATGAGCTCCCCGCTGTTGCAACCTACCCTCCTATAGGTTACTGATTATTATTATTTTTTTCCCTAACCAGACCATATTCTTCTCCCTACTCAGTTTTAATCCATCCTCTCCCAATTTATTGTATTACTGAAGCTGCTCCCAACAAGCATGCGTGCTTTCTTCCAGGAAGAGAAACTCTTCTTCTAGAGATTCTGACCTGACCCAGGGCAAAACAAGCAAGACAAGGGACCTCACCTACACCTTTTTAAACAAAGCATGCAGCTTATGAAAAACTGAAACCAAGCAAATGTAATGCAACCACCACAGCATTCTTAAATATTTTCAAAGTGACTTAGGTCTATTAGTTTTCTAGGGATCCCAGCCACAGAGGAATGGCACCCAAACAGACAGATTAAGCTAGTTTTTGAAAGAGAAGGTGAAAGCACAGATTTGTTCTCTTCTAAATGTGTATAGAACTTCTGAGTCCCAACCCTTCCCAGCCCCTGTTTTGGCAGCTACTTCTGACAACAAATAGCATTTGGTTTCTTACATGTAAATTGCCTGTTAGTTACTTTGTGTAATTGACTCTGGTTAATCTAATTTAGGGAAATGTTCTGGAGCATATTAACTACTTAGAACCTTAGCAATAAAATAACCATATTCTCCATGAACATTATGTGAATTACTAAGTTTCTTCAGGCCCAAATGAGAATTTTTTTATGTTTTAATAAACATTTTGTACCCTTTTCATAAATGAAAACATAAGGAATACTAGCCATCTCTCTGTTATATGATCCAGTCTATTTAACCAAAAGTATTGTTGGCAGAGGGCCAAATGCTTGCAATTTTTCACATATAAAATTCATAACAATTTCCATTTAATAAGACCTCGACATGAGGAAGGCCAGGCACATGGATTAAAAAATAATTCTATCTAAACCAGAATGCATTTAAAATATTTTAAGCATTTCTTGATTTAAATAAATTCTTTACGTTTTCCTTTCCTAACAAATTAGCATTTCGTAATCTGAGATGAATACAGAAAGCTCTCTCTGAAATTAGGCATGCTGGGACTTATAAAGTAACTCATTCAGATAAGCAAGCTATTTATTCATTTTAATTTTCTCTAAATTGAGTTTTTGAATATTTTCTCCTATTAACCAAAACTTTTCGTGGGACTTTATATTACCTAGATGAGTGGTTACATTCTTTAAATCTAAACATTTAGCCAGCCATATGATGGAGAGGGATTAAATTTGCTTTTTGTCTCAAGCAAAGATCATGGCTGATTCCCCCCCACCCCTGCCATTTAATTGCCATCATTTTCAAATAGTGAATTTCTTAATGTTCACCTAAAAGCATAAATTCCCAGGGATTTAGATTTTTTTCTGGCACTGATGAACACATTCTGCCATGAACCAGGTAATAAGCCTTGCAATGACTTTTGACAGATGATTCCAGTCTGATATTTTCCCTGCAAATGTTTCTTTATTTATATTTTCATGCTAGTTTTGATTTAAAGTCGTGGTGTATATATAAGTCTTACTTTGAATTTTTTTTCCACGTGTGTTGTGGTTTAACCCGGCAGGCAGCCAAACACCACACAGCCGCTCGCTCACTCCCCCCACAGTGGGATGGGGAAGAGAATCGGAAGGGTAAAAGTGAGAAAACTCATGGGTTGAGATAAAGACAGTTTAATAGGTAAAGCAAAAGCCGCATGCGCAAGCAAAGCAAAACAAGGAATTCATTCACTACTTCCCATSGGCAGGCAGGTGTTCAGCCATCTCCAGGAAAGCAGGGCTCCATCACRCRTAAYGGTTACWTGGGAAGACAAAYGCCATCACTYCGAACGTCACCCCTTCCTTCTTCTTCCCCCAGCTTTATATACTGAGCCTGACGTCACATGGTATGGAATACCCTGTTGGCCAGTTGGGTCAGCTGTCCTGACTATGCTCCCTCCCAGCTTCTTGTGCACCTGGCAGAGCATGAGAAGCTGAAAAGTCCTTGGCTAGTGTAAACACTACTCAGCAACAACTAAAACATCAGTGTGTTATCAACATTCTTCTTATACTAAATCCGAAACACAGCACTATACCAACTACTAGGAAGAAAATTAACTCTATCCCAGCCAAAACCAGCACAACGTTATATGTAATCTGACAATAGATCCTATTTTCACAATTTCACAATTGTTCCTCTAATATTCCATATAACTGATTTTATTTTATTTCTTTTGGCAGCTGGAGTATATGTATAATATACTGTGGTGTGCATAAATATACATATTTAGGTATAAATATATATATATGATATAAATGTATAGTGTCATGGATATCTTCTGTGCATCTCCTACGGTGCCCTGAAACCATGTATGGTGGTGCAAGACATAAAATTCAAGTGTTAATTAATGTTGGATGAAGATAATGACACTGTGATATTGATGTGTGTCACCAGAGAAAACAGTTGCTTTTTACAGTGCAACTATGTTATTTGATATTGCCTTTCTTTTAATAGCAAAATGTTTGTTTGCTGGTTTAATTTCTCAAGGTGCATGGAAAATTATCTCCCCAAATAGATTATATTTAAATGTAAATTCTGTAGTTGATTGATGCTATGATATTGTTTTTGAATGCTTCACAATTCATTAGAAGTGATTAATAACTGGTTGGCGTTTGCATATGTGAATATGCATTCACCTGTTCAAGAGATAACAGAGGGACTGGCTGATCTGATGATGTACCAGTAGGGAACGTCTGTGGTGCCAAGTCCCGGTGCTGGTTGAACCGGGCAGCGTGCTCAGGTTCAGATCCTCCATGAAGCAAGTGCAACAGTTATATCCAGAGCGTATTTGGTGCCTTACACTATATCAGGTACCTTTTCACCTCAGCAAATCAAGCCTTTTTTCATGAAAAGGGGAAGAATGCCTTATGCACCCACTATCTTCTATCAAAGGGGCACCCTTCACTCACAACCTCCATGTGCACAGCATTTGTGCTGCCTGTTGCTGTTGTTGCTGTTGTCAGTGATTCAGATGAGATCTGTGACCAGGAGGCAGGCTACAGGCCATTTTCAACTTCTGGTAGCTAAACAAAATGTATTGTTGCCTGATCCGCCCTGAGGGAAAAGCACATACTTTCTGGCGAGCAAGGCAGCTTGTTCCTGCTCTCTCCTCAACCTTATAGCAAAATGGGTTACATACATGTAGGATGGGTTGGACTCAAGTGTATAGGGCAACACACCTCCTTCAAGGAATCACATCCCCAAGGCAAGAAATACCCATCATCTTATGAAACCTGGCTATGCCAAATGGTGTCAGTAGAAAGTGAGCATGAGGAGAGGAATAAAATTTGTCATGATTCTATGAAGGACAGAAGCAACATATTAGGTAAAGCAGTGAGACTCAGTTCTTCACTTCATCTGTTGCCAACATGAATGCCCCAAGAACCAGTGGAGCTTCTAGTCACACACCTCTTCTAGTCTCTTCTTCTTTTATCATACTGAGACTCCTGAGTCCTAAACAATAACCGTGTGTATAGATAACTAGGCCAGGCTAATTCTTTTATAGACAGTATCTCTGAAGCATTGCTTGAGGAAGATTGACTGGCTGGTATTGGGAACTCTTCAGAAGTTTAGGGAAGCATATGAAGGCTCAGAGTTGGGCTGTAGTGGTTTGTGCACTTCTAAAGTTTGTAAGTCAGACTACAGAAGGATGTACAGGGGGAGGGAGCAGTGGAACCGGCCTGGTCTCTCTAGCAGTCTCCTGTAAGTTGCAAGTGGATTTAGAGACTCTGGGTGTTTCAGGAAAAGGGAATAATCATTGAGGCTATGCTAGCTATTTTTGCAGTACAACTACCTTATGCTATGCTCTTGGCTCATCAGGCCCAAGGGTAGACTTACATCATGGACAGCAGGTGTATAACAGTGACTACAGACTGTCATTTTGACATCTCCAGAACTGCCCAGAGTGCCTTTTGCACATGACATTTGCTTACAGCTCCCATCTCAAATGGCTGTGTTTCTGGTTGGCAGTGTAAGAGTAGGAGCTTGAAATACTAAGCAGCAGTGGGAGATGCTGGTAATGTGATCCCTGACATCTGACCATGGCTGATCTGCTAACAGTCCCCATGGAGCCTGCTCTGTGCCTACTCACAGACCTTGTCTTGTTCCTCTCTGCTGATGGTAGGTTGAAGCTGTCATTTCCCTTGCTGGACTTCCAGCTCTTTATTCACTCTACCAGTCCCATCCCTGTCTAAGGACTGAGAGGTATACCAGAGTGTGCTTGAACAATGGGTGCAGTATAACCTTGGGGTGTAGGAGAGGGGGTCTTTGTGATGTCCTTGTGACTTCAGGCAGGCATGGAAGGAGGGAGAATCAGAGGAGAGAAGTCGCTCAGTAAACCACATCCATAACCAATTTGCTACCTACACAAAGCCACAGAAAGCAGCAGTCCTGCCAGAAAAATGACTCACAAGATTTCAGTTTGTTTTCCATGTGGAGCAAACCAAGGTAATTTTTAAACTGATGCCATGACACAGGATCTGTGGCTATTTACATGAGTCACCTATGGATGCTTAGGAATGTCTAAGTTCTTGTCAAATGCATACATTGCATACAGTTTCTAGCATTGCTGGAGGGCTGCGCTTTGCTGGACAGCTGAAGTTTGAGTGCTAGAATAGTCTTCTTTTTGTTTGCTGAACAGCAAAATAGTCTAGTTAGGCTACAGAGAGTGTCTATATTCCTCCTTCCTTTTCCAGTTTCTGAAYTGAAAACTGCTAAGCTTAATGGAAACACTATCTATCCCCTTATCTTTGGAGAGATATACTATCTGCTCTTTACCCATCTGTTCCATTTATTTTTCACAGCTTTTCCAATTTCACTACTTAGTATAAAGGAGTTAAGCACAGATTTCTAAGATTTGCCTTCAAATTCTCAGTCTTCACAGGAATGACTTTCAGATTTGATTCACTTGCATTTGTGTATTTCCACTGTGAAGGAGCAGTCTGTCTATAAATTTGTGCTATTCCTTTCTAAATTGTTGCTGATTACCTCTATGGTCTGATTTGATATTCATTGCCGCAGTCCTGAAGGCTACTGATGGGTAGCTTAAGCAGAGCTCTATGGGACACACTTTTTTCCTGTGGATGGCCAGTGACAACGAATGACAATGAAAGATTATGCTCTTTTCCAGAGGATTAATCAAGCATGATACAAAGTGAATTTATATTTTTTTTTTTTTAATTAGATTCTAAATAGTTGATAATTGAGCAATTTTGTTCTTGATGTGGGAGAGCTCCTAGAAGAGTAGAAACTCTTTGAAAATTTAATTCTCTCAGGGGTGGTCTAACACACCATGAACCTTACAAGCTTCCAGGCTTAATGGGCTTTCCTTCCAGCTTGCCAGCTCTAATTAAAGGCAAACTCTGTTTCAGTATGTTATTCTATTAGCTTGCATAAAATCACTCACATTTSCATGAGCCTGTCAAACCTCATATTCAAACCTGCCTAGTCTCCTGAATGAAGCAGGAGATTTCCTTTCTTTTTCTTCTGGCCATCATGGCCTTCTGAATTAATTGCTCAAACTCTTTGGTTCTGCAACTGTGAACCTGACAGGTAGTGCATTTGTCATTAACAAGGTATTTTGGTTGTTCTGGTGTCACACTGCTACTTTTCTCCATGCTGCATAGTAAGACGTTTCCTAGTCAAAGAAAAAGTCAGTCAAAGGGTCTGGGAGGCTAACTCTATAAAAATGACTAGCACTACATAATGGCACAGATGTATCCTAGAGAAAGAAACTTGACAAAATATTCAGTATTATATATTCTCACATTCACAGAAAAAAAACTCATTGAATTTACATTATTCCCTTACTACATTTACAGCTTAATAGGCATTAGTATCTTTAGCTGTGATTATGACATATAATCCATAAAAATAATATGGAAAATGGAGTGATAGGAAGCCAACAAAACTCCTCCTACAAACTCTTTGTAAAGATATTGGCCTTCACTTTGAAAAATTGGGTAATAACAATGTAAAACAATTGACTATCCTTTTCTTGTTATATATATTTTTTTATTTGCTTCCACAATTAAAAATTTAATTAGAAAGAAAAAGAGCAGAATCTGTCATGACTCTAGTTCTCTCCATCCAGAAAATTTGCAAACTACTTTACAAATCATACACTTTTACTCCATTGATACGTAGCTTCTTTGTAGTGAAATAGGGTGCTTATCCATGTAGAACAACTCTTCAAAATGTTTGAGACAGATGCTGTAGCGTATTGCATCAAATGCAAATTCCAGTATGATTTTTCGGGTAGATAAAGTGTAATTATCCACTTTAAGTTTTAGCTAGGGCCATTCAGCCATATGCTTAATTTGTTCCTACTGCTTTGTAATATCTGAGTGCCTCACTGGACATTAATGGATTTAACTTCACAATACCATTGAGATATGTAAGTATGATTAACTTTGTTATGCAAAAGCAGAACTGAGACACTGAGAAACATAGAACACAAATTAAAATGCATTGAGAAAAGAAAATATTTGGTCAGCTTTAGCTGGCCTTGGATCACACCCAAGCTTATACATGAGACCTGGAAAGACTCTACTGTTGGCAAACAGTCTCTTAAGCAAAATATTATTCTGTTATGAAAGGGTAATGGGATCTTTCATCAGTGCAAGTGATATGAGCCATAGTTTGAAATGGTAAGAACACTGAAATGTCAGTATTTGTACTAAACAGTCACCAAGAAAAAACATAATATCATCAGTAGTTCTCTCCTGAAGGAAAAACAATTACACTGGTACAGTTTTTCTTACTATTTTCTAATTGAATAGTAAAGTATTTGAGTTGTGATTACAACAGAATTACTATCCCTGAAGCCTTCAGGTGTGTATCTATTAAAAGCCCTTTCTTGCTGCAGGCATTTTCATGAAATAATATCAGCAAAGAACTCCTGCAGTGCATGCATCCATACCTCTGTTAGTACAGTTGGTTTCACTCAGGAAAACCATCTCCTCACACCACGGATTCATACAGCATCTCTGATAGAAGGACTGCAGGATTGATCTAACATTAGTGCACAAAATACTGTATGCACAGGTTGCTGGAAATGTAAATGTTAAATTGGCAATGTATTGTAAAAATACTGGTAGATCTTAGCTGATATGATTTAGCTCTTGGAGAATTTACTATGGATTTATATATTGAGGATGACAATAAGAAAATTCTAACATTTTAGTAACTTTTAAGGATCTTTTTACCGTCTTTGATATTTGTAACCGTAGTGAGCTTTAGTATACCCAGCTCCAGCTTCTGTCAGGATTAAAAAGCTCTCCAAAGCTCATTACAATTACATGTATCAGTGAAGACTACAGCAACATCCGTGCTAGAAAACAAGTTATAAATTCCCTAATGAGAGAGGTCAAACAAACTGAAACCTTCAGCTCAAGGTCTCATTATGTGCTATTACTCAAATAAACTCATCTGTTGGGATGCTCACTTGTTGTGGTTTAAGCCGGCAGGCAGCCAAACACCACACAGCCGCTCGCTCACTCCCCCTGCCACAGTGGGATGGGGGAAAGAATCAGAAAAAAAAAAGTAAAATTCGTGGATTGAAATAAAGACAGTTTAA
The DNA here is from genome assembly GCA_035582835.1 of Phoebastria nigripes. Taxonomy (NCBI): domain Eukaryota; kingdom Metazoa; phylum Chordata; class Aves; order Procellariiformes; family Diomedeidae; genus Phoebastria; species Phoebastria nigripes. The sequence continues at coordinate 11,772 of JAYKAV010003455.1, forward strand.
TAGAACAGAAAAGGAGGAGAAAATAATAATAGTAATAATAATAATAATAATAATAATAATAATAATAATGATAGAATATACAAAATGAGTGATGCACAATGCAATTGCTCACCACCCGCCAACCGATGCCCAGCCCATCCTCAAGCAGTGATCACCCTTCCCCAACCAACCCCCAGTTTATGTACTGAGCATGACGTCATATGGTATGGAATACCCTGTTGGCCAGTTGGGTCAGCTGTCCTGGCTATGCTCCCTCCCAGCTTCTTGTGCACCTGGCAGAGCATGGGAAGCTGAAAAGTCCTTGACTAGTGTAAGCACTACTTAGCAACAACTAAAAACGTGAGTGTATTATCAACATTCTTCTCATACTAAATCCAAAACACAGCACTATACCAGCTACTAGGAAGAAAATTAACTCTATCCCAGCCAAAACCAGGACGTCAGTAAATAAAAACATTTTAATAATTTTTACTCTTAAGAAAGGGGAAAAAAGGCAGAGAAACCTYGATGTTCAACCATATGCAATTTCATAATTCTAATGGATGGATTTGGACCACTGTAATGACCCAGTGATACTGCACAGCATTTTGGTATGTGAGCTTTCGTAGAATAGCTCTTCCAGACCTGTTCTTTATGTTACTGCCCACCGGATTTTTGGAATGAAAGCTGACTCCTGGTCCCAAGGTGCTTCCAAGGCAGTTGGATCTAAGAAGCAGGTGGTTAGTGTCTGCCTCTGGCCATCACAGCATGCTTTATGGTGTTGCTGTTCCCATTTGGCCCTGTTCTTTAGTTGTAGGATTATTTAGCTCTAGTAACCAAAACATCTGGCAGACAGCTCACCTCAGTAGTTTATTTATTCCTTTCTCTTAAATTTTCTATTCTGTACTGACAGTCATTTGACACATCCTTTGCATCATAATTATAGAAAAGTCCAAATAGTAGTTTCCCTTTTATTTTGATTATTTGTGTGTTTGTTAAGCAATCAAAATTATTCTAGGAGTCAGACACATAAAAAAGACACAAACACTTCCCCAGGGTAATCAATGTGAGAGACCTGAAGAAAGAACTGTTGATGGAGCAAGAACAGATCATTTATATTCTAATACAAAGAAAATCACCTTGAACTTTAATCTTAAAAGTCAGAAATTGATATCAGATTTTTCAGCAGATTATTAGACAAAATACTATAAACTGACCATTCTTAGAAGACGACTTTTCGGTTCTGTCTGTTCCAAATCAAGCTCTTACACAAGCGTTGGGTTATGAATCCAAATGTTGTCATCTATAAGCAGAATTTCAGCTACATATCACAAGTTATTCCGATATCTCTTGTTATAGTTTTTCAGTTCACATAMTCATTTTCTGATTTTTTTGGCAAAGTCATACTGTATTTTCTTTTCTTTTTCCCCTGTGAAATTAACATTGCATATGCTGCCATCATATTTGAAAAATTCTTGTGTGGCCTTCCCTCACCTGTGTAGATCTTACCTGCTTAGATTAAAACTCCCCGAAGCAATGCTAAAGGATAATATCAGTCTGTCGCTCCTTTTCTTGAAGCAGTCTGAGTCATCAATAACTTTTTATGTTTAATATATAATTATAAATATTGATCATCCATTCCAATTTTGGTAAAAGAACATTAATAATGATCAAGGATTAAATGATTGCTTTATTCTTACAAATACCCAGAAGGTCAAACCATCTGAAGTCTAAAATTGTTATGTACACAAAAGGTAATTTAATATAAATTCCAGCACTCCGAAGAATGGCATTCTGTTTTTTTTTTTTTCCATCACAGAAGAGCCTGCCTGAAATGAATGACAATTGCAGTTAAGGTGACTGAGGTCTGAAGAGGCTTGACTTAAGTGTCTCTGGTGAATAAGTTGACCAAGGTTTCTGCCTTGTACTTTGATAAGCAGGTGAATACAGAATTATTTCTGCATGCAGGTGTGCGAAGACAGTCTGTTAAATGACTACGTTACCTAAGCTATTAATACATTAGTAGATAACTGGAATTGGAGAGGCATAGGTTCTTACTGATCTTCTGCGTAATTTCAGGTTTAAACAAATCACAAAATTGTGAGGGGGGAAAAGAAGTCTTTGGCAAAAGCAAAGAAACAGTGACATGAAGGCCAAAATTTAATATGGGACTTAGTGTGTGGTGAGCCAGCAGAATCTGTTAGTTTTGGTTGTGTAGGCATCAGCCTGTTTTCAAGTGGTAGTAACAGTTCAAGTGGTCTCCAGGGATAGGGCTGCAGTACTTCCCTTACGAACCATGAAGAAAGGGCAATGGGTCTGCACAAACTAATTACTAACAAACAAAATCAACCCACTTACATCACACTGGACATCCCAAATGTGAAGGACACAACACACAAAAACCCCCTAAAACTTCATGAAAGATGTACATACAATGAATGTTACTTCCTGTCTATGAGAACTTTTTATAATACTTTTGCCATCAAATTTGAGGATACTGAACACTGATAGAAGATATAGAAATTGTAGGGGGTTGATTGTAACTGGCCTTGGGTGATGTGTCTGTTCAGCCTCAGCACTGCGCTGGATACATGCTATGTCAGGAAAGCTATGGTAGAAAGTCCTGTGTCGAGCCCGGCATTCACCCATTGATGGTGAATTTTGGAACTGTGTAAATGAGCTGAAGGCTTTCCGGACACAGGCACCTTTCCTCTCTGAATCCTGCAGTTCTGCCCTGTGCTGCCAGGAACCAGGGCACAACCTGAGTGAATCTTGCACTTTTCTTTTATAGGTTTGTATCTTTTAGTGAAACTTATTTATTCGTTCCAATCAGTGATTAAGATGAAGTGTGACAAGGGAGGAAAACACTGTGGAGAGAACAGGTGTTCCAGTCCAAAAAAGGAGGGAAGACTGTACTTTCTCTCTGCCTTTGCCTAACTGAAGTTTGGCCCTGCTTAGAGCATCTCTAGGTGGATCACCTTAGGCCTTACTGATTGAGAAATGAAATGCAGGATCCAGCCCAAGGGCATTTCTGTCTTTGAGGGTGTTTTTTGTTATGGTTCATAGGCCAAACTCCTCTGAATACACAGCTCCCAGGTTTCCCTGTCTCACATTAGTCCAACAGCTTTTTCTGTTCTGAACATGAATCTCTCCTTACCCATAACTCCAAATGCCGTCTAACATTTATAATGACAGATGTGCCACTACTTCAGCAGCTTCCATATGTCATTCCTCTCTCCTGGCAGGGCTCCCTTATGTCCCCCCTGTCTCCTGGCACAGCTCTACTTTCAAGAGTTAGAATTCCTTTCACTTTTCTCTTTGGCAATTCCATTTCTCTCATCATTAATAAATGTCTGTTGTTCAAGTTCTGTGATGCCCTATTAATCATCCAACTAAAGTTGGTACTTTTAAACTTAGATCAATTTTTTCCCTACTTGCTCTTGCACTGTCACTTTGACTATGTTTGAAAAATATCTGGTATCTGTAGATTATTTTAAGCAAAGATTTTCTGCACTTTCATCAAATTGGAAGGTGTGCAAGTATTAACAAAATATGTTACGAAGTTCTACCAACCTTCACCTTCGTGACTCGAAGAAAATTCAGTTGGAAACAAAAAGCTGCAGATTTAAAAGCTTTTAAAAATATTCTTCCAGGTGAAAAGTCAAAATATAATGAATGAGAACAGATTAATTTGTTTCTCTGTTCTCGGTCTTCAGTCTGAAAGGAGTTCTTTCATTGAATTACAGGCAAATCTTTGTCCATTTAGAAAATATCAGTAGTAGGTTTTCCATCTTATCAAAATTTAAAAAATCAATTCCAAAGAGGTGAATGATCTAACTAATTCACCTAAGAATCCATAGTCTAATTTAATATTTTTCTAGTACATAGTTTGATCCTGAAGTGGAATTACCTGTATCTGCCTGAATCTGTTTTGACTTCAATGGTAAGATTTGAGAATCTGCCCTGTTTTCATTAAAACTGTTGAAAATGTAAATCATTATAAGTAGACAAGTATAATAGATGCTAAGAATCATGTATTTGTTTTATGTAATTTTATTTATCTACATCTGTTGGTGCCTCTCAGAGTTGGAGATACACAACTGCTTTTAGTATTCAGTCAAAGCATGTTAAAAATGCATATAATAAAACATTGTATTTTTATCCCAAAACCATTGAAGTCAAATCCAAAAGACAATGGTAACTACTTCTTAAATTGTAGGAAAAGTTAAGCTGTAGCCGTTTTGAGAATACAAAGAATTATAGTTTTCCTCTGTCCATTTCTGAATATTAGTACTCAGCTGGTATTCCTGGTAAGAAACAGAAAAATGCTTAAAACTTTCTCTTACAAATTTCCATTCTTCAGTTGAACTGGAAGTCAAAACAATGCACAAACTTAATACATTTTGTACCCTTTTGAATTCAGGTACAGAAAGAGTAATAAAGAGTAGTCCTTCCTACTCATTTATTGACTTATTTACTATTAAGAGAATATGTAGATGTTTTTATGAGCTAAATTTAATTCAGATCACTTCTATGCTCTGACTAAGGCTAAAGTGTTATGCTTTCCCCAGGAATATAATCTGCTCATATGTGCCTGAACATCCTTTCCATATGCATGAGTGCTCACAACTTGCAGCACCAACAAATCAATAGTCTGCACTGCCTTTTCAAAGAGGAAGTCGAGACGCATGAGTCACTTTACTATTGATTCAGGGACAGGGACTGCCAAGTTGCTACCAATAAAGTGATTTCCTAAAATCCTAGCAATCATGGTCTAAAATTTATCACTGTCTTTATGTAGCAAAATATCACTTTTAAAAGACAGAAGAAAATTAATCAGAAATCCAGTGATGTTCAGATGGCAATAGCAAAGCTCTTCGAAATAATGCAACATATAGGAAGAAGATATGTTGATAGCAGGGAAAAAACCTGTAATGTTTATGTGTTTTATCTAAAATTACTAGGGAGAAAGGATTTAAAATGGTGATTCATCTGCAGTATTACAAATCATATTATCGTTCAAGAAAAAACTTAAATTGGATCAATCCCTGATGCAGTGTACTATTTAGTTAAGGTAAAATAGTCTCTTCATTGACAAAATGTATGGTTACCTAAAGAGTTTCTCATTTCTCAGAAATGGTTGTAGATTAATTAGGTGACGGTCAGATCCACTGTGTTATTTTCACTACTCCCRTTCTACGATGGAGGAAGCCCATGTCATTTCTCCTTCCTTTAAATAGGTCCCCAACTATCTTACTGCCAGGGGTAGCAGAATAAGCTTGTAGGATCCTGTCATGATGTGACTGCAAAATGGCTCTTTCTTTCAGGCCACTATATTAACAAGGTGTCCTTCAGTTACTGATGTTATTTTGTTGCTTTTCTTGCTTCCCAGTCTTACTGTATTTCTATAGAAGCAGAATTTGAAGGCCCAGAAACATCTGCTGGAGACTTGACAGTCCAACAGTTTAACCAGGAAAGAAGCATCAATTATATATATGATTTTTTTCTGTTAATGTTAACTCTACTTTCAACTGGAATAGCATTCTCCTAAATTTATTAAATGCAAAATCTGCTGCCTCAATTTCATCTCTGATCTCAGTAGGATGTACATCATCTGCTATTATGAAAATTTTCAGATACTTGTGGCAGTTCCTTTGCCCCAGTGGCACAGCATCAATATGTCCTTGACACGTTATCTTATCTAGAGAAGATATAGTCACAAAAGAATATGAGAATCAACCCTTAGTTTACACTGAAAGGCACTCTACAACCCCCCTGCAAATGCAGCTCTGAGCTTATTCTTTCCCTCAACTCAAATGCTATGCTGAGCCTTAGGCAAGGTACCTTTGCCCTTCCTAAAGCTAAAAATTCCTCAGGGATATTTCTTCCGGCAGCTTTCCGTCTCCTCTGGCAGCCCCTTTCCAGAGTCCCTTCAGCTGTAGCTGTGTGCTGTCTTGCTCTGAACCCCATCTCTAACCATATGTAGGTTATCATACCCCAGGGGATCCTTCTCCATCCAGGAACCGAATATTCTCCACCAGAGAGTTCTAGCATCAGCCCTTGGCTGTTTGTACATAATTCTTACCAGTCCCCAGACATGTATGTAGCTCCAAGCATTCCCTCTCTTTAATCTTCATCCTCACCCTAGGCTGAGCCGTAGGGAGCCAGGGCCTTTTGATTCATCCAGAAACAAAATACTAGTTATTGAAAAATCCCTAATTTCCTTTGACGGCTCTTCTCTGTTGTTATTTCCTTGGTAGCTCTGGGCTTTCCCTTTCTCTCAACCCTAAGCTGAGACTTAGACAAGACACCCTTTGTCTTCTCACAGAGAAGAGTCATTCTTCTTGTCCTGGTTTCAGCTGGGATAGAGTTAATTTTTTTTTTTCCCCTAGTAGTTGGTATAGTGCTGTGTTTTGGWTTTAGTATGAGAATAATGTTGATAACACACTGATGTTTTTAGTTGTTGCTAAGTAGCCTACTAGTCAAGGACTTTTCAGCTTCCCAAGCTCTGCCAGGTGCACAAGAAGCTGGGAGGGAGCATAGTCAGGACAGCTGACCCAACTGGCCAATGGTCTATTCCATACCATGTGATGTCATGCTCAGCATATAAAGCTGGGGGAAGAAGAAGGAAGGGGGGGACGTTCAGAGTGATGTTGTTTGTCTTCCCAAGTAACCATTACGTGTGATGGAGCCCTGCTTTCCCGGAGATGGCTGAACACCTGCCTGCCAATGGGAAGCAGTGAATGAATTCCTTGTTTTGCTTTGCTTGCGTGCACGGCTTTTGCTTTCCCTATTAAACTGTCTTTATCTCAACCCATGAGTTTTCTCACTTTTACCCTTCCGATTCTCTCCCCCATCCCACTGTGGGGGGAGTGAGAGAGCAGCTGTGTGGTGCTTAGTTGCTGACTGGGCTTAAACCACGACACTTGTGTACTTCATTTTCCTCTCACAGCCCCTCTCTGGCTATATTACATCTGTAGCTAGGGACTTTTTCTTTCTTTCACCACCTAACTGTAGGCTGAGCCGTTGGTCAAATTCCCTGCTCCATCCAGGGACTAAACSAGTAGCAGCTCTAATGCTGCCCAGTTTCTGGGGATCTCCATGGAGTATTTGCAGTAAGCTTGTGTTTATGCATGTCTGTGTATAATGCACTAGAGATTTAGGAGAATAATATCATAGAAAACATGAACAATCCAGGGTATTTGCTATCAAGACAGCACTAAGAAAACAAAAAAGTTTTGCCATACTTGGGAAAACTGAAAGTCCTTGTAAATTTTTCCTACATGTTCCCCTGTCTTTTTCTGTTGTTGTTGTTTAGCCTGTATTGCCAGAGAAATTCCCACTAAGATTTACTCTGCACAAGGGCTCTATAATGCATTAGTGAAAGCTGTATTAATGTCAGCATTAATGGAAAGAGGGGTATGGAAACCTGTTACACATGACAAGTCGCTACACATCGCACATAGCTCCTGCTTCTACACCTTATGTTCATATTACAAGTTCCCTTTGCTGTATTGTTCATGACACCAGTAGGACAAAATGACAAAAATATCAGTGAGGTTTGAACAGTTCTGTTGGGTGGGGCCCAAGGTAAGAGCTGCCCCTGATCTTGGGCAGAGAGGCTGGATTTTACTTTTTGTGTCAGCTGCTGTTTATGCAGATTGTGTTTAAACCTGCCTCCTGCTTCAGCTCCAGAATCTGCATTTTGCTATTGAGATTGAACCAAGATACTTAGAAAACCTTACAGGAAGGCTGGAAATATGTTTCGTTCCCTGAAACAATTTCTTGTAAGGAGTTGAAGTTGGACAGTCTTCGTCTTAGATGAATGCTCTAGCCACGCTGACATTGATTTCTGCGAGAGACCATATTCTGAAAAATAGAATCATAGAATAGTTTGGGTTGGAAGGGACCTTTAAAGGTCATCTAGTCCAACTCCCCTGCCATGGGCAGGGACATCTTCAACCAGATCAGGTTGCTCAGAGCCCCRTCCARCCTGACCTTGAATGTTTCCAGGGATGGGGCATCTACCACCTCTCTGGGCAACCTGTGCCAGTGTTTCACCACCCTCAGCGTAAAAAATTTCTTCCCTATATCCAGTCTAAATCTACCCTCTTTCAGTTTAAAACCATTCCCCCTTGTCCTGTCGCAACAGGCCCTGCTAAAAAGCCTGTCCCCATCTTTCTTATAAGCCCCCTTTAAGTACTGAAAGGCTGCGAGAAGGTCTCCCCGAAGCCTTCTCTTCTCCAGGCTGAACAACCCCAACTCTCTCAGCCTTTTTTCATGGGAGAGGCGTTCCATCCCCCTGATCATTTTTGTGGCCCTCCTCTGGACCCGCTCCAACAGGTCYGTGTCTTTCTTGTGCTGAGGACTCCAGAGCTGGAYRCAGTACTCCAGGTGGGGTCTCACCAGAGCAGAGTAGAGGGGCAGAATCACCTCCCTTGACCTGCTGGCCATGCTTCTTGTGATGCAGCCCAGGATACGGTTGGCCTTCTGGGCTGTGAGCGCACATTGCTGGCTCATGTCGAGCTTTTCATCCACCAGGACCCCCAAGTCCTTCTTGGCAGGGCTGCTCTCAATGCCTTCATCCCCCAGCCTGTATTGATACTGGGGGTTGCCCTGACCCAGGTGCAGGACCTTGCACTTGGCCTTGTTGAACCTCATGAGGTTCACACAGGCCCACTTCTCGAGCTTGTCCAGGTTCCTCTGGATGGCATCCTGTCCCTCAGGCGTGTCGACCGCACCACTCAGCTTGGTGTCATCTGCAAACTTGCTGAGGGTGCACTCGATCCCACCATCTATGTCATTGATGAAGATAGAAACAGTACTGGTCCCAATACGGAGCCCCACAGGATGCCACTCATCACCGATCTCCATCTGGACATTGAGCCGTTGATCACTACCCTCTGGATGTCACCATCTAACCAATTCCTCACCCACCGGACAGTCCACCCATCAAATCCATACCTCTCCAGTTTAAAGAGAAGGATGTTGTGGGGGACCACGTCAAAGGCCTTACAGAGGTCCAGATAGATGACATCTGTAGCCCTTCCCATGTCCACTGATGTAGTCACTCCATCATAGAAGGCCACTGGGTTGGTCAGGCAGGACTTGCCCTTGGTGAAGCCATGCTGGCTGTCTCGAATCACCTCCCTGTCCTCCATGTGCCTTAGCATAGCTTCCAGGAGGATCTGTTCCATGATCTTGCCAGGCACAGAGGTGAGACTGACCGGCCTGTAGTTCCCTGGGTCTTCCTTTTTTCCCTTCTTAAAAATGGGGGTTATGTTTTCCCTTTTCCAGTCAGTGGGAACTTCACCGGACTGCCACGACTTCTCAAATATGATGGATAGTGGCTTAGCAACTTCATTTGCTAGTTCCCTCAGGACCCACGAATGGATCTCRTCAGGTCCCATGGACTTGTGCACCTTCAGGTGCCTTAGATGGTCTCGAACCTGATCTTCTCCTACAGTGGGTGGCTCTTCATTCTCCCAGTCCCCGCCTTTGCCTTCTGTGACTTGGGCGGTGAGGCTTGAGTACTTGCCAGTGAAGACTGAGGCAAAAAAATCATTGAATACCTCAGCCTTCTCCATATCCCGGGCAACCAGGTCTCCTGTTTCGTTCCAGAGAGGGCCCACATTTTCCCTATCTTCCTTTTATTCCCAACGTACCTCTAGAAGCTTTTCTTGTTGCCCTTGACGTCCCTGATTTAATTCTATCAGGGCTTTAGCTTTCCTAACCTGATCCCTGGCTGCTTGGACAATTTCTCTGTATTCCTCCCAGGCTACCTGCCCTTGCTTCCACCCTCTGTAGGCTTCCTTCTTGTGTTTGAGTGTGTCCAGGAGCTCCTTGTTCATCCATGCAGGCCTCCTGGTGTTTTTGCCTGACTTCCTCTTTGTTGGGATGCATCGCTCCTGAGCTTGGAGGGGGTGATCATCGAATATTAACCAGCTTTCTTAGGCCCCTCTTCCCTCCAGGGCTTTGTCCCATGGCACTCTACCAAGCAGATCCCTGAAGAGGCCAAAGTCTGCTCTCCTGAAGTCCAGGGYAGTGAGCTTGCTGTGCGCCCTCCTTGGTGCCCTAAGGATCTTGAACTCCACCATTTCATGGTCACTGAAGCTCAAGTGCCCTTRAGCTTCACATTCCCCACCAGCCCCTCCTTGTTGGTGAGAACAAGGTCCAGCATAGCACCTCTCCTCRTTGGCTCYTCTAYCACTTGGAGAAGGAAGTTATCATCGACGCATTCCAGGAACCTCCCGGATTGCTTATGCCCYDCCRTGTTGTCCCTCCAACAGATATTGGGGTGGCTGAAGTCCCCCATGAGGACCAGGGCTTGTGAATGTGAGGCTGCTCCTACCTGTCTATAAAGCGCCTCATCCGCTTGGTCTTCCTGGTTAGGTGGCCTGTAGCAGACCGCCACTGTAATGTCACCTGTCCCCGCCCTCCCTTTAATCCTGACCCATAAGCTCTCGGTCGGCTCCTCATCCATCCCCAGGCGGAGCTCCATGCACTCCAGCTGGTCATTGACATAGAGGGCGACACCCCCTAYGCGTCTCCCCTGCCTGTCCTTCCTAAAGAGCCTGTATCCCTCCATCCCAACACTCCAATCGTAGGAGCCATCGCACCACGTCTCCGTGATGCCGGTAAGATCATAGCCCTGCAGGCCTGCACACGTCTCTAACTCCTCTTGTTTATTCCCCATGCTACGTGCGTTTGCATAGTGGCATTTAAGTTGGGCTCCCAATGAAGCTGTCTTACTGCCTGGAGTTCCTTTGTGCTGCTCTTCAGGTGCTCTCCTGCTGACCTGTGATCCTTCTCCAGGCTCTGGGCATCTATTGCTGGCACTGGCATCAAACTGGTAGGAGTGGGATGGATTGAGGTTCCCCTCCCCCAGCAACTTTAGTTTAAAGCCCTCTTCGAACTAAAGTTTGAAGGCCATTGCTTTTTATTTAGCAGGGAAAAAGGGCTTTAAGACCTGCACAGAGATAGACATAACCAAGACATGCCCAGAAACAGGTCTGTTATTTAGGCATCAAAAATTAGTGGTCAGATTTTTCAATGCCTTTTCCGTCAAGTACAGAAGAGTGCCGGACCATTACCCTTGCACTTTTTTGAGATGTGAGAGTTGTGGGTCGGTATACCTCTAGGCAGGAAGGAAATTGTATTTGGCTTATTAAAATCTTGATAAGTGACTATCATATAAAAGGAGCTGCACTGTCACCATTTAATGAAAAGAAAATACCTGGTGCTATTTTTGTAGGGTTCATGTTCAGAGAACCTCCTCGATTGGCCTAAGAGAGTCTTGTGCATCTAAATGCCTGTCATGACTGAGGTAGACCTGGGGATGGACAGATGTATAACTTTGGACTCCTGGGGAACTTTAATGTTAAAAAAAAAAAAATAGAGAGAGTTCTTTCGCTTGGGTATTCTGTCTAGGTCACTGAATTCAGAAAAGCTGGATTTCAATCCTGAAGGGTACCAATACCAATTAGGGTGTTTTCTTGGAATTCTTTTGTGAAATGACAAAGTGTTAAATACCATAATAACCTGGATTGTCTTCAGTCCTGTGGACAGGTAACTACTTTGCTTGTGACTCTTAAAGTGAGCTATGCAAAAATTACGTAACAGCTTATATAGCTGATCAATGTAGCTGTTTTTCATCCTTCTTTTGATTTTGGTTGGAGAAACATATTAAAACACACACACACAGAAAGAGGTTTCCTTAAGTTTTAAAATCCTGGTCACTTGTTTCCAGATTTAGCTGATATAACTGAATAACACCTGAAAGAAGCAAATAGAAGAGGACAAGTAAGGTATGATAGGACATGCCTGTGTTTGTGCAATAAATTTCATATGAATGAATCCCAGCAGAATCCTCACAGGGAACTCAAACCATCATCCTATGGACTGGGAAAGAGGATTATCTCTCCAGCAGATAGAAAAACTGGGAACTCTTTGTTAAATCAAGAGCATTTCCATCAGAATCTTTCTCCACCAGCTGTGCACCGGCACATATGCATCTTTACACTCTTCTCATATACATGCATTAAAATCCAAAATCAAGTTGATAGATGCTACAATAATTACAGGGAATGCGATGAGTTAGAGAATATCACTGGTGATTTTTAAGAGTCTGTGTATAGTTATTTCTCTTTGGGGCACACTTTATGATTGCTTAAGGTCCTTTCTAGCCCTATTTTCTATGATTCTACAGTTAAATGCTATTCAAAACATGTTCTTAAAAATATAGAAGATTTGTATGTGCTTATATAGATAGTATCTGACAAGTAGAAAAATCTGTGGATAACAATACTAAATTATGTCTGAATTGCCCTGGTACTTAACGTTTAAGTACTACTATACACACATAAGTATACACAACAATGATGCACAAAATGTATACACAAATTAATGTTTTCAGGCAGCTACAAATTTATACTTAAGCTGTTTGTGGCTGACTGATTCTGTATAACTTGATACTGTAGATAAGATTTAATGAAAGGGTTGAGGGTTTTTAGCATGTATATATTTCTAATGGAGTATTTTCATATGTTAAATATTATGGTATGAAGATGAGGAGTGTACAGCACTGTTGTTTTGGCACAGTAGATGATATAAGTGGAGTAGACTTGTATCATACTTCTTATTTTAAACAGCTAGTGACCTAAGTTGTAACTTTAAAGGAAATGTTAAAAGATCAAGAGGAATCAAGCAGACCTGATCTTAGTGCAAACCAGATGTACTTCAGAGAGGTCACTTAATTCATTACATGTGTTTGACACTATCTAAAAAGCAAGTTCTAAACCAAATTTGTGAATGAATTAAGTTTAAATACTGTGAAGTGAGGTTCCTATGCTGTATAAAATATCTCTAACATCTGTGCTATACTGTACCTAGTGCTGCTGTTGAGATTTTATTCCTCTTTGTTCCAATATGAAAAAGATCACTTTTTTTTCTAATATCATCTTGTAATTGGTCTGGCTTCGTTATACCAAAGTCAGTGTACTAAGCTAGAAAATATATGTCCAGTTTATCTTCATTATAATGATGAAAATAATATTAACAGATTCACAGAAATTAAAGTCTCTTTTCTTTACTTCAGAACTTCATTTTGTGCTGTTGAAAGTCGTATATCCTGTGACTCTTGGGAAACACTAGGGAATTTTAACCAGTCAGGTCTTCTCCTCTAATAATTTCTGAAAGAAATATTAAGAAGTGACTTATATGAAATGTTAATACCCCAACATCATACTAGCAGATCTTATAATGCAGCATGTTCAAATAAATCTGTAAATTAGTGAATAGACATTTATATAAACAATCTTTTAGTATAGAAGAAAAATGTTATATTTTGTGAAAAGACTGGCATGGCTTCTGAATGCTAGTGGAGACAATGAATCAGTAAATTGTAGTACCTCATTGCCCTTGGGTAATTTTTATGTCATCTCTGACACCGATTGTAAGTGAAATGAGCTTGTTGTTTACATGTGAAGCCATAATGTCAGTTTTTCTGTATTATACCAAAAGAGACTAAATTCCCAGTGGGTAATTGCTATTTGAAATCCTTTTGTCATCATTTCCACACATAGAGTAGAGCTGAAAATGTAACTGGTCTGATTCCTGAAAATCCTGAAGGAAAGCCTTAGCTATAATTTATACATTACAAGGTATAACTTTCAGGCTCTTGATGTCTAGAATTATTTATTCCCTCTGTTAACTGATGAGGCTCTCAAATGTGGTGAGCTAGGTACCTAGGGATGGGCTCTGGGCAGAAGAGAAAACCTGCATGCCAAGTCTCTTTACAGCTAGTCAAAACAAAAAGCACAAAAAGGTGCGTTTGAAACCCTACCATTCTCTGCAGAGCAGAAGGGCTTTTGAAAAAGCACCTCCATCCCTTTGAGATTCCAAAATCACTCCTTAGAGTAGGCATCTGCAGCCATTCTTACAAAAAGATGAACAGGGCTTACTGTTTTGTTTTAAAACATGGCAAAAGGAAAGAGTAGTGGTGGTGCTGTTATATTTTGTGGGTAAAGCACTTGTCAGACAGGAGGTAAACTTAGTTCCTATGTCTCCCTTTCTTCCCTCTTGGATGACACCGCTTAGCATGCAGCTCTGAGGGTAAGACATCTGCTTGGTAATGGATGGGTGTTAATCTCCCCAGGCTGTGGAGAACCTAAGACCAATACTTTCTGGATGGCGCTTTAATTATTAGGATGAGCTCTTTTGGAAAGTTAGTGACTGCAACTGCTTTTTACATTGTACTTACTTGTTAGGTGCTGAGGGAGAACAAAAATTGACAGGTCAGGATTTAGAAGGAGAAAAAAAGAAGATAGCTTCTGCATACTTGTATTTCTCCTCTCTGATAACTCCTGAATGTTAACTGAAAGCAGTATATATTGGAACTCGATCTGTATGCTAAAATATATTTCAGTGGAATATGGCTGTTGAAGTCATAACTAGCAAGAAATACCTAACACTGCTGGAAAACATCAGAAATAAAAGATGTTCTAGAATATAAAAGCTAGCAGCAGAGACCGGGACACTAAATGAAGCAAGTAAAAATCAACAACTTAAACAGGAGRTGCTGAATTGACTAAACACTGTGAAAAGAATCAGGGTTCATATTTGCATGTTAAACCTCAGACTGAACTTGTGTTTAAGCTTTAAGCTGTTGCTTTTCACATCTTTTAACTGAAGCCTGGGCTTGAGCATATAAGCCCTGAAAACCACCAACCCATCCAAATTCAGATGAGTCCTGAAGATAGGTCCTACAGCAACACAAGTGTCCATGAACAAGCTAGTCCAAGGGCTATTTAATCTCAGTGTTTTTGTTCTCAGTTACTAGCTATTTTTGCTCTGAATTGTCTCCTATTTCCTACCAAACTCACTTACAGGGTAACAAAGAATTTTCAATCTTCCAGCACTTGTCCATCTCTTCACATACTTTCAAATGTCTATAAAAGCACTAAAAAAGCAGTCTCCTTAAACTTGAAATGACCTTTATATAAAATTGATAGTAAAGTGCTGGCTATGTAGCAAAAGACAATGAGAATCACCTTTCTTTTTAACAAACAAAGGCTGGTTGAAAAACTCACAAGTCACTTTTCTCTCCTTCCTCCACATAGATGACTTGGCCATAACCAATAGTGCTGACCTCTTGTACTTATTAAGCAGTCTGTTAACTTGGCATTAAATTGAAGAGCAGAGAGGAGGGTCGCTAGTGCACTGAAGGCATTCATCAGGTACTTGTGGATATTGTTACTTCTTCTCCTGGATCTAGATACTTGACTGTATCTGTTTGATTGAATGCTGATAACCTAAGCTAAAACTGTAGTTTAGGGAGCAAAATGTTTTGCCATCTGCCCTGGTGGGCTAAAGCTTTAAAGTTGTCAGGGGGAGGCAAGGAGCGAGAGGAAAGCTTTTCTGAACGTATTTTGAAAAGAAGACCAAAATATTAATTCAGACCTCCAAGCTGGAGCTAATACTTATGGTGTACCTATAGACTGGTTCAGAAATAAATGGCTCCGTGAAATTGTCTTTAACCAGTTCACTCTACACAGATTTCTCAGTGGGTACAGAGGATCRTCTATTTATTTATCCTGCAGAAATGACTGCAACATAGCATGAAGGCAATACTTCCTAGACTTAAGGTATCTCAGTATTAGATTAATATTAACACATTCTTTCTGTGTAAGAATACTTTGACAGTCTTTTTGAAGGCTTACAACTATTTTTGTAAGGCTTATAACTTTCGACATTTCCGTATCAGGAAGCCATCTATAGAAATTCATAAAACAGTGAACTGAATTAAATAACAAAGGTCTAGGAACTTTTTGCTATTTCATTTGCAGTCACGTTTCTGTGGAGATAAAGAATGTACTTGCCAACTCTACTGTCTTTGAAGGCTGGCTCCAAAATTGTTGTTTCTTACTGCCCTCTTTTTTCTGTATCTCTACTGACTCAGAATTAGAAGGTTTGTTTTCACATGGTATTACTGATGAACTGATGGATAGTATCTTGTCTCTGATACTCTGCCTCTGATACTGAGATTGCAGTGCTTCACAGTTTGTCAGAATTCAAATGCTGCAATGAATAATTCCTGCAGCTGACTGGAGAGAACCTCATCTCTGGTGAATAACTTGTATTTGAAATTAAACATAGACAGGTATTAAAGCAAAGACTTCATTGTCTTTGAAGACCCATACCTATATCTTCTGTAGTTGACTTCAAAAAAGGGTAGTTTATCTGTCAGTAAATTATTTTCCATTCTTTTTGCTTGTGTATTTTGACACCTAAGATACATTTTTCCTAGCTATCACTTTGAATTCTACAAGTTCTTTCTTTCCAGACAAAAAACTAAGTGCAAGCACAGTTCAAATACCTCAGTTAGTATCTTTTTATCATGCTCCTGTGTTTGCTTGGAGGAGTCCTGAGCCTAGAAGAAATTGATTTTACAGGTTAGACTCAAGGCTGAACATCACAGTATTTGGTTAAGTGTATGTAAAAAAATGTTATTAGAAAGTAGTTTCAAATGCAATCTCAGGAATTCAGTTTTGTTTTCTTTATAACATTAATAGAGATACAAAAGTAGCTGGGAGTATGGAAATGGAATGGATGCCTTCTAGATAGATTCCTCTGTTTCTTTGAATGGGAGACCTGAACAGGAAAAATCAGGAACTACTGCAATGCATTGAAATAACTAAAAACTCTTTGAATGCCATGGAATGAATAGCTAAAATCAAGTTCCACATGCTTAAATACAGAATGCTTGCAAAAAGAAAATAAATTAGTTTTTTTCCTATTTTTGAAAAGAATGTTAGTATGATTTCAAAGTCATATCATAAGGATGATATGACCTTCATTTAATCCTTTGTGATCAAATATCAGTTGTGCTGCAATGCAGTAAATTACAAGGGAATAGCTGACTCTTGCTTTTAGCCAATAAGCTGGTGTAGAAGAAAAATAGCTTCTATAAATGTGGATGGGAAGGATCCAAGTACTTGTTCAGGTGTGTTGAACCTCGATTACATTTACCTCAGATGCCACGCTTGCACCCAGGAGCTCTGATTGATAGTGAGAAAATGATGTTCACTCTCCCAGATTCCTGACGCTTCTCCTTTCCTTTCTTATAGACTGTTTTCAAGCAGTTATCCCTCATCTTCTAGATTGCTCCTCTCTTCTGAGCACTCTCTGTAGACATACCTGTTCCTCAATACCCTCAGTGAGGAGGGGATACAACAGTTTTTTCTCTGTTGTGCGGTTTGAGCTCCCATGATACGGATCCTTTGTTACATGGTGTCAAACCTTTTCTTTAACAGGACCCCTTTTTCAGTCTACAGGAGAGATGGTGCTCTCTCACAGAGATGCTTTTCAGCCTTCTGTTTTACTACGTTGTTAGCATGAGTCTCTATTCCTCACTTACTGTCCGCTGCTCAAAGCAGGTTTAAAGGCAGGAAGAAATGGTCCTGGGGAGTGGTAATGAAGGAGGTTCTTCCTATTGCTTTACAAACTATAGATCCTGAAAAATATTTAGAAAACTTGGAAAGGTACAGAAGAAGAGGAAGAAGCATGTCAGAGTGAAGAAGCTTATGAGTTGCCCACAGAACTGGAGTCTGTCTTTGTCTCTGCTGCAAAATTCCTTTCATATGTAGCTACTGACTTTCTGTTTCTTATTTTTGCCACTCTGAACTTTTCAGACAACCAGCTGAGCCAAAGGGAACTCTCTGAAGATTGCTTAAAGAATGGGAATTACCTATATAGTAATTCCTAAAGTGTCACTTGTTTTTCTCCTTGTATATCACCTTTATTCAGTCTCAAATCTTGGGTAGACAATCTTACTTGGGTAGAATTTGAGGAATTTGTGTGCTTGCATGAATTACATTTTTTGGGAGGTTAACAGCAAGAAAACAAGGAAATGTCCAAGGTGTGAATGGGACACAACTGTGCAGTACATGGTCTCTAGGACAGATGATCCCTGAAAAATCATCCTCCTTAACAAATGACTTTTTCTATTGCTGTGCACAGTGTCAGTCGATCTAATTCTTTCAGGATATGGTTGTGCACCCAACATACATGAGTGGTYTATTATATATCACTAGGTTACAAAGAGAAATGTTGTAGCCCATCTTGCTTTGAGTATTGCTGACTGTTCATGCTGCACTCCTATATTTAGTCAGTACTTCATGGCACAATTTATGAAATGGGCATATTATGCATTTTTAGGTTTGCTTTTAGTGGGGGAAGTGACTTATTCTTTAAGAAGTTTTAGCATGGGTCTTTTTATCATGGGACATTATTTCCAGGTGAACTACATTATTAACCTGTGTTTTGAATAGGAATTTTCAACATTAGTTGAAATGTTAAAATACCTGTTCACTGACTGAGGGATACATTCAGCTACGTGTGATCACTGCACTCTTTCTCAGAGCAAGCCTTTCTTCATTTGATACCCTCGTAGCTAAAGTCATAAGGGCATCAACTTTGGTGTTACAGGTGAATCAAAGGTCTTTTTATTGTAGCATAGCAGTTGCTGCTCTCATGTATTCTTATTTTCAGGAACTGAAAGCTGCTGACAATTCTATTGCATAGAATACAGTACATTTAAATATTTACTCTGTAAAAAATTATTTCTAACAGGCTAAAATCTGTCCAGATGGAGTATTTTGGCTGGGCTTTGTGGATCTTTTCAGGCTATAATGATTTTCTCATTCCTTATCCGTTCCATACTTCTTCACTACTTGGGACAGAAACTAATATTTTTGGTCTATATTAAACCAGTCTGAATCAGACTCCTTAAAACAAGCCAAATGTCTCTGGGGCTGCAAAAGTTGTGTCTTGCTCCCTTCCTGGAGTATTAAAATATGACTATGTCATGATACCTAGTGGTCTTTTTTCTAATTTTTAGAGGTCTGTACGTGTATTTGAGGCAGAAYATCTATTAGATCTTTCTGCCTTTTGTATGTGGAGCACAAAAGTGTTTGCCTTACTAATCCAAGACAGTAGGTTTTGCATACCAGAGGTTCGATTCTCTAATGTTGTGGTAAAACCACCTACAACTTTTTCCTGGTCTGTACAAGTGGGAGCTGGAAGAAGTAGGTTAATTCTCAGCTCAGCCACAGAAATGCCTGTACGGTGTTAATGAGCCAGTTAACTTACTGAGCTCCCATTTCCAAATTTGTAAAATAGAATATTATTAACTGTCCATCTCAGATTCAATAACAATTTTAAAATGCCATGAGATTTGGAATTGCTTTTTTCCAAAAGTACACGTGACTAACAAAGTGTCGTGGTTTAACCCTAGCCAGCAACTAAACACCACACAGCCACTTGCTCACTCCCCCCACCTCCGGTGGGATGGGGGAGAGAATTGGGAAAGTAAAAGTGAGAAAACTCGTGGGTTGACATAAAAACAGTTTAATAATTGAAATGAAATAAAGTAAAATAATAGTAGTAGTAGTAGTAGTAGTAGTAGTAGTAGTAGTAGTAGTAGTAGTAATATAGCAGCGTATACAAAGCAAGTGATGCATCATGCAATTGCTCACCACCCGCTGACCGATGCCCAGCCAGTCCCCGAGCAATGATCGCTGCTTCCTGGACCATGCCTCCTAGTTTATATACTGAGCATGATGTCATATGGTATGGAACACCTCATTGACCAGTTGGGTCAGCTGTCCTGACTATGCTCCCTCCCAGCTTCTTGTGCACCTGGCAGAGCATGGGAAGCTGAAAAGTCCTTGACTAGTGTAAGCACTACTTAGCAACAACTAAAACATCAGTGTGTTATCAACATTCTTCTCATACTAAATCCAAACCACAGCACTATACCAGCCACTAGAAAGAAAATTAACCCAGCTGAAACCAGGACACAAAGCTTTTTGGAGAATTTGTTGCTAAGTTGAGCTGACCTTTCTCACCTTAGTTATGTCTGCATTAGCAATAATTCTGCCTACAAGAGAAGATTTGCAGAGTGAAACAGTTGGTACTGAGGGCCTCATATTCAGACAAAAGGGTTTATTTTGGACTAGCTTCAGTCTGATCTCATGGACTGAATGGTTGGAATGCAGTAAGTAAGCTCCTGGATCATATATTCTCGTCCAGTTTCATCTGAAAAAAAAAGCATTTATTTGCTCCAAGACCACTCCACAATATAAATTAAAAATACAGTAAGTGCAGGTGGTTAGTACATTCAAAAGTACACTGCTGATGCAAACTCAAGCACTAATGTAATTGCACCCTTAGCCTTTTGTGGGAGAATCAAATTTGAATACAGCAGATTTTTTCTGTGTTCTCACAGAAGTCAGATAAATTCCACCCTCTAATAAAAAGACTTGATTCAGGGTATTTGGTTCTCTCAGACCAGTCAGACCAGTCATCTGTGAGAGCTCCCAACAGTCCCTCTCCCTTGAAATTCCCAACCTTGTTCTGGCAACAGATTCCTTCTCCAAATCTTTTTAATGCCAGTTTTGAAAGGATTTTTTCTAAGGATTTCCTTTTTTCCAGACACTGCTTTTCACTCTCTTCACTCCCTTACTTAGGCCATTATGATATAGGTAAAAATCTTGTGCAGGACAGAAATTGTAGTTGCTTTATAGCTCTGTGTCACAGGTGAAACTGCTACTTCTTTGGAGAAGATATAATGAATAAAGAATAAAAATCACTACAGCTGCTTGTTTTGAACACAGGGAAAGTACTAGTTCTGTAGGCTCCAAGCTGGTGAAAAACAGAGAAAAGCCTCACAACTCTCACAATCATAATAAAGTCTGGAAGTGAAGCAGGGAAGAAGACCTGTGATAAAATCCAAAACATGTCATTTGCAGACAATGATCCCCCCTCAACTGTGAGACCATTTTGTGTATACTTTCACTAGGATAATGAGGTGGGAATACGGTGTTTCACAGAAACTTTATGAAAGAGTTCTTGTCACACACACACAGAAAGGAACTGAAAAATATATTCACGTATTTCAGTCTGTCTGTCTTGGAATACTGACTGGAGTATAACAATAACTAAACATTCATCAGCTTGTACTTGGGGTTTCAAAGTAGTCCAAATCTTGTGTTTGAAACAGTCAAAATGTGTATGTGAAACTATGTAGAAAATTATATTAGTAAATTTATATGTAAACTTTAAATAAAATGTTCTRACTGAGCAATCTCTAAACTCCAACCAATTCTACCTCAGTCTGGGCAGAGTGCCACACAGGTTTTCAAACAGGATCCATTCTAGTACCATAATGCAGAACAAACTAAATCTGTTCATTTTTAAGTAAAAAGCCACCAGATGATTGTTCATACAGGTTGATATCTGACTAAATAAATAAATTTTAAAAAGTATTATTAATACATGTTCCAATAGACCAAATAATAATAATAAAAGGCTTAAAGGGCAGGTGTTTGTATACGCATATATATTCTATTAATAGCCCTGAGCCTGGTTTTACAAAACACAGTTATAAGCAGTTATTCTGTCACTAATGCCAAAAAAAAAAAAATCACCATCATGCCATGCTTACTTGTCAGATGCAATCCTAAAAGCTTAGTGCATAAACATGCCAATCAACTCTTTGTATATATTCCTGTTAGAGCAAACAGATGTAAAATTGTTAGCACAACTGCATGGATTGTTTAGAAGTAAAGTTAAAAGAGACTTAATTCTGCCTCCTTGTATGCACCTGGAATGGCAATTTTTCATCTCTTCATTCTAATTACCTAAAACAACTGTAGAGAGAGCAAGGAACTGTGTTTGAAAATGAAACAACCTGCTAACAAAGATTGCCATTATTCGCGCAATGGAAGCTGCAGCTGATCTCTCAGGATCAGTTGATATGACTATTAATTATTGCAGTATCAAGATTTATTCCACAGTCAGCATAATACAAAAATAGAATACGAAAATTTCCAAGCTTCAATACTTACAATCAAATTTGTTCCACCTTTAAATACTTTTTTCAAATAAGATAAAATATACCAGATTTTAAAAAAATATTTTTCACTTAATGTGCTGTTCAAGAAGAGCTAATAAGACCAGCAGGTTCAAACCACTGTTTGTAAACATTTTTTTATGCAATTAGATATCTTTTTCTTTACATTGATCTCTTTTTCATGATAAAATCATCCTTGCAATTTGTCAGGAATCTTCCAATAAAAACTAACTTCACAGTTGTGGTGAAAAATCATTAATTTTTTTTTGAGAGACCCGGCTATGTTTATCCTAACAAAAGGAACATTCCTTTTGTCTAAAAGCTAGCAGTCTGTGATGGTTTCCAGCCCCTACTTCCGAGCTAAGGTAAAGCTGGATGTACCACTTGCACAGGCTCCACCACGAGCCATCTCTTTATACTGTCAACTGTGGCAGTTGACAAGCTCCCTAAGGAGTCCATCCCTCCCAGGCATGGGTACTCGGCCTTATTAACATATAAATGATTATCTGGAGTCCATCCGCCCCATGAATGCACACCTGGATTTAACATTAGAATGATTTTCCTTACCTCTTTCCTTTCTTTGAAACAGTATGTAAGTGGGGTCTCTGCAACCACTTGGCAAAGAACACGGGCACAGAGCGGGGAACCCTGCCCGAAGGATCTCTTGCTACGATCACAGCTAACAAAGCTTCTGTCTGGCCTGTCTTGAATTGTACTTGCGTTATTATGCACTAGGACTCCCGAGGTTATTTCACATCATCTCTTTAATTTAGCAAATTGGGTGGTACATATGTAGATGGCACATACGTGGGTGGCTTTCTAACCAGTTCTACAAGACACAGACCGATTTGTTAGAAACTGAGCATTGATAGTGTGTATATGAATACCATTAATTCAGTAAAGATCCTGAAATGAAAAGTTGCTCAGATGTTTGAGCATTCTAGTTGAAGAGGTTTATTATTGCTTTGCAAAAAGTTACATATATATGTTTGCATGAAGAGCACAACTTTGCACATAGCTAAAAATATAAGATTCTTGATACATTATCTATTAGTGCCACTGTGTTGTCTGGAAAAAGCCTAGAAAATGGATCTTTGAGTTCAAACATTGTAATTTACCCAGCTTTACAAAGAAGCTAGATTCCACACCTTGTTTCCCTTCCTAGCTGGAAAAATTTTGGCTACACTTGCATAGAATGGGTAACATGAAAATCACAATTTAGGCTGAGCTTGAGAAAACTACAGGTATGAGAAGAAATTCCTCTAATTAAAATCTGAAACTAGAATATCTTTGGGATATAAATGTCACTGGATGAAATAATGTGCTTGCATTTGTTCTTCATTTCTTTRCTGATAAGAAGTACAAAATATTTTAATTCCTGATATCATTGGGGTAACATGCAAAGTGCAAGGTGCAGTTTGTATTAATTTTTTTTAAATTAATATCATTGTTGCTGGTTGTGCATTCATATTCATTATCTCAACCAACAGGTTGAGATAGTGTTTCTTTTATTTATTCCATACAAATACTCTTTGTCTTGGGTAGCAGCTGTGTTGTTGTAAGATGGGGAGAAGAAAGGTGATAGCTCAGAATTGTAAACCAAAGTGTATGTTAAGGAGAAAGAGGAAAGCAGAGTGAATGAATTTGAACCTCCCTCTGCTCTGCCAAAATGAGATCATCACTTATATGGGTAATTAAAATTGCAAGAGTCTAAGATCATGTATTACCAATAAGCCTTACAGGTTTGGTTCATGCATTGCATTAACTTAGAAATATTTTGCTCTTATCCTTTTGTATGCAAAAACTTGATTTTGCCTTTCCAGCAAATACATTGCTTCTGCGACTCCTAGAAGAAGGAATTACCATTAGATGGTACCTTAGATGATTTTCCATTATTATCTCACCCTCTGCTATCTTATCGCTGTCTTCTATTACTGTTAGGGGTTCTGTCAGTTCATGGCTTTGGACTTCGGAGTGTCATCTGGAGGTCAAACATTTTGCTAGGGAGCTGTGCCAGTGAAGAGCAATGATCAAAGATACACAGTAAACAAAAAAATTGCTCAGTGTCTATGTGGTTAAGCTGACTAAGTGCTGTTATTACAACATTTTTTTTTTTTTCTGATGCGGATGCATCAGTGCAAAAATTTCAATTTTCCATTGTAAATACACATAGGAGAAGCTGAATTTGTCTAGGGGACTGATCTCTTTTGAGTGTGAGATCCAGCCAGCTTAAAAACCCATGCCCCTGTGTAATTTATAGTACTGTTTTCATGTCTGGCATCTGCCCCACTTCACCTCAGTCTAAAACTGTCCCTTTGACAGGTTTTCATAGTTATTGTGAAGACCTTTTAATTTTCTGTTCTGTTACAGAATGGTGTAATTCACGAGCAGCATTCATACAATTGTCAAATTGTGTTGATACGTCTATGTGTATTTGTCTGTCTTTCTATCTTCAACCTATCTTCAATGTGTAGTAGGAAAAGAAGCATATGACCTCTTGTACAGAGCTAACATCTCATGAAATACAGATGCAGTCACATACATAGTTCAGAAAAAAAGTGGCATAACCAAAAACATCTTCTGATCAAATTCAGTTGTTATGAAAATAAAATACTTCATACTAGAAGAGCAGTCGTAGGACTAAACAAACATATAGAAAGTTTTGATAAACAGCTGGCTATAATGGGAACACATAGGAGAATAACCTGTAAAGGAGGTGTCAAAAGAGAATTTGTTTTATTCAAGCTTGGAAGGTATTTCTATCAAACTCAAATGGCCTATGCCTTTGACAACAATGTCATTTTAGTCCCAAAAGGGACAAGCCTTTTACTGATATCCATTATGAATGAGCATTTAAGAAGCAATAATACAAAGCCATTACAATTTTTTCCAGAGCAAAATGAAATCATGATTTTTAGGGGTAAGACTTCTGACAATTAAAATTTAAGAATAAAAAGAAACAGAGGTGGACCGGGTTGGCAAGAAAAGTGTGCAGGATGATGCAGGCAAGACAGACCTTGTAGTCAACAAACTGGATCCTATCAATGTGTATAAATACCTGATGGGACGATGTAAATTCTCAGTGGTGCCCAATGCCAGGACAAGAGACAATGGGCACAGATTGAAATACAGGAGCCAAGGAGAGACTGAAAAAGAAACTCTTGTTTTCTTGGTGTGAGTAATTAAGATTGGCCAAACTGATCTAAGAGTTCACTGACACCAAAAAGGCAAGCTCATGCCGGTCTCCTCCCATCCCACTGTCAGCTGCCTGGACCTATTTCTTTGTGCTGGAGGCAGTTTTCAGGCACCTAGATAAACTAGTAGGTAACAGCATCCATCAGATCAGCTTGGGGGTGGATGAACACCAGGGCAGAGTACCTGGCAAAGAGGAGGGAGTACAATGTCCTTTTGTTTAGCAGCAAGCTATTAGATCGGTTCAGCATCTTATTTTGGATGTAAGCATAGAAACTTGCAGAGCCTCTTACCTTTATGAGTGTCGTGGTTTAACCCCAGCCAGCAACTAAGCACCACGCAGCCGCTCGCTCACTCCCCCCCGCTGGGATGGGGGAGAGAATCGGAAGGGTAAAAGTGAGAAAACTCATGGGTTGAGATAAAGACAGTTTAATAGGGAAAGCAAAAGCCGC
>JAYKAV010003455.1:39634-67775 GCA_035582835.1 Phoebastria nigripes
TGGGAAGCTGAAAAGTCCTTGACTAGTAGGCTACTTAGCAACAACTAAAAACATCAGTGTGTTATCAACATTCTTCTCATACTAAATCCAAAACATAGCACTATACCAACTACTAGAAAAAAAAAAAAAATAACTCTGTCCCAGCTGAAACCAGGACAATGAGCAATACAGCCTGTGTGTGGTTTCTCTAGAGAGCCAGTAACACATCAGGAATCATAAATTTAATAGAATACATTTGTGATATTTAACAGCTTTATATTGAGTAAATTTGATTTGATGAGAAGCAGGCCCAACAAAGAAAAAAAGGAGTAAGAATACAAGGTGTATCCATCAGTGGCACTCATCAAAGATATTTGATGATCACTGATTAGATGTGAAACAGGATGATAAATGAATGGCCTTTAAGCATGAATAGTGCCTAGATTCAGAAAAAGACATCAAGGACATTTGCATGGTGGTCCCAGCACTGAAAACAAAGAAGCAGGATTAGGAAGAGATGAAAGTCACTCAGGAAGAGGTAGTGGGTATGGCAGAATGGATCCACAGAAATTAGGTCATGGGATCTGAAAGCTGACATGTGCCTTGGGAAGAAATACCAGATTCAGAACTTGCAGCATAGCTGAGGGCTCCATCTGTCCTGAAATGCTGGATCCCTGATGCTGACTTCTGGGACAGGTTTCCAGTGAAAGGCTCTGCTTGAGTTAAATCATATTGATTTTTTCTATTTGGAAAATTTATCAGAAAAACAGCACTTAGCCTGAATGCTAGCCTTTGAATGCCACTAAATACATCTTTTCTGTGTTCAGCTGCTAATCTTAGCTGTAGCTGAAGGAAAGGTAGACCTTGAATTGGTCAGTTGAAGGTTTCTCCATAGGTGAATCCAGCTCAGGCACCCCATGGAAGCTGTGCCTTAGAGATTGAAATGCTGGTCTTCTAACTAACAGTGCTTTAAACAATCAGGTATGAGGGCTGATATAGCCATGTGGTAAGCTTTGGGAAAGTGTTGTTTCTGGTAGGTGCTAATGTTTTCTACGGAAGAAGTACTGAAAAACTTCTAAAAGTAGCTCTGGGTAAATCCAGAAATGTCAGATTTTGCCATTGACTTCAATTGGGTTTTAGTCAGGTTCCAGAAAATGCAGCATTAGAATAATTTTCAGATGCCTCACACACCTGAAACACACAGTTGATAGTCTCTACTGGAGGCTTTAAGCAACTCATACATGCGATTATATTTAATCACTAATACTGGTACTGCCTCAGTGTTTTTCGGTAGAGTAGATGACACAGTTCAGTTCCAAGTATGTTATCCCTTCAGATGAGAGATATTGCTGAAACTCCACCTCTGTTTCAATACAGCATAGATCTATTGTCTTTAATAAATTTACACTGATATAAGCAGATTGTGACATGAAATGTATAATGAATTTCAAAGTTGTCTTGCACATTTAGGCAACACTTTCCCCTTCCTCCTGCTTTTGGAAGCTTTCCTAGTCTAAGGCTGGAGGAATTGCTGTGTTTGTGTTCAGTTCCACCTGCACAGAATCTGTTAAAGTTGGTGTTACAGTTCATAAACAAGCATTAATGTAGGCTGAAATAATGGYAAACTAGGTTTCCAGGGCTGATTGCAAGTTTTGATCAACTTCAGAAGTGAGTTTCCCTTTTAGTAATTTGAATAGATGAAAGGTGGAAGTTACTTAATAAACTGGTCAATGGAAAAAGTTCTTCAACCATAACAGTAATTAATTCTTCTTGGTCAAAAGCTATTTGACTAATCACTAATCTACCCACTAATAGGTAGACATTCTCTGCTTATTTTACATAAAATGAGATTAGATGATCATAATGGTCCCATCTAATCTTCTGTAAGTCCGTGGGTAGAACTCTTCTCTTAATCAATCTTGTCAGAAATAATCTCAATATACCTACAAATAAAATGGCTTTTAATCAGAAAACAACATCTTCCAAAGCAACTTTCATTTTTGATTTTGTAAATTTCAGTTATTATAGAATCATAGAATCCTTTAGGTTGGAAAAGACCTTTAAGATCAAGTCCAACCGTTAGCACTGCCAAGTCCACCACTAAACCATGTCCCTAAGCATCACATCTACACATCTTTTAAATACCTCCAGGGATGGTGACTCAACCACTTCCCTGGGCAGATTGTTCCAATGCTTGACAACACTTTCGGTGAAGAAATTTTTCCTAATATCCAATCTAAACCTCCCCTGGTGCAACTTGAGGCCATTTCCTCTTGTCCTATCACTTGTTACTTGGGAGAAGAGACCGACACCCACCTCACTACAACCTCCTTTCAGGTAGCTGTAGAGAGGGATAAGGTCTCCCCTGAGCCTCCTCTTCTCCAGACTAAACAGTCCCAGTTCCCTCAGCTGCTCCTCATAAGACTTGTGCTCTAGACCCTTCACCAGCTTCATTGCCCTTCTCTGGACACGCTCCAGCAAGGTAAAACAAAATAATTTACTGTTCCTTTCTCTAAGTCTTTTTCTCTGCATCTACATGGCTTTCACTGCATTTTCAGTTTTGCTTCGTAGCTGGCGTTTGGAGTCTTCTTTTCAATACCTATAGAGGACTCCACACAGAAGACGACATTCTGATGACTTTGAACTATTTGCCAGCAGTCTTTCAGTGAGGTATCAGAAACATCTATGCTGATTGATATGTAGGAAACATTCAAACTTTCCTTCTCTCTGGAAGACTTTCTCTTGTTTTCTCTTCTCTGTGTCATTTTGCTGCTTTATCACACATATTTTCAATTTCGTCTCTCCCCCCTGCCTGAACTCTCAAGCATTCACTATACATTGTCTTCTTTTCATCCAGAATGTTTTGGTTTATATATCTGAGCAAAAAATGAAAGAATTATAGGTCTCGTAAGTTGACTTCAGACACGTTCATTGCTGGTGCACTTACAAAGTGTTAGAAGTTCAATAGATGCAGAATCACAACCACAAAGCATGGAAGTGGTTGACATCCTACTCCACCCACAGTAAATAATTTCAGTTTAMAATAATTAACTTAAGTTCGTTCCTCACTTCAAAATCCAGGTAGATGAACAGGAAGAAAATGAATTGAAGAAACAGTGATAAAAGATAGAGTGATGGAAGAGGTAAAAAAAATGATTTTGAAAAATTCTACCTCTTTCGTAGAATCAGAGACAGAAGAGAACATTGGCTTAAATGCACAGTGATGAAGCATTTCAAATACACAATAAGAATTCTATCTGTAGGGGATTAAAACAAAAACATCTAAATTAAACATGAAAGACGTAACATAAGTTACTGTAAAAGAGAAATGCAAAACTATTTGTAGGAGCTCTGGCTTATGTTTTTTTAATTTACTGTGTTCATTTTACTATTCATTCATCCTTTGAAAGTGGGAACAGTCTGTTTCTATGGGAAACAGATGTGGTTTTACTTTTTTCTTCCCCCCCCTGAAATGTCTAAAACTTAGGGAAACATTAGTATGGAAAAAGGATGGTGGAGGCTCCAGCTGGAGATGGAGAACAAGTTATACTTTTACACTTTATTTTGTTAAATATTCTGTCTGTGTTGGGATTGCAAATAGTGGACTTGTTTCTCGCTTGAATTACGGTGGTGACAGGCCTGTGGTAGTCAATATAACATGGTGCAGCAAAGAAATGGGGCCAAAATGAGAGCTTGGACAAAGGAGCTCCGGCTAGTACCCTAGTGGATAGGTCACTCCTAACTTCAAGTCCATGATCTGAAATCTGTCTTCCAAGAACTGTTTCTACATCTTATCTAAATATTGCTTACTGTAAAAAGCATAAATAACTTACACTCAATTACTTATCTTGCAGTTACTCATATTATTCACTGGAAATAATTGGTCATCTGTTTGTAAAGATTTTCTTCTTTGCAAAGTGATCAGAAAATCTAAGACCTAAAAGACCAAATACCAAAGTGAAATAATTTCTGTGAGTCTGGGATTTTAGCGTTTTGGGTGTGAATGCTGGGGGATGTAATTCCAGTAATCAGTTGGTATCTGAGACTTGGATGTGAAATGTAGGACATCAAAGTTTATGGATGAATTCAGTAGTCATAAAAACCAGCAGACTGTAAGGAGTCTGAATTTCTGCACAGCTTTTAATAGATGATACAGGATGAATCTTCACCTATTACAAATCAGCCATGCTTATTTGGGAA
This sequence comes from Phoebastria nigripes, assembly GCA_035582835.1. NCBI lineage: Eukaryota > Metazoa > Chordata > Aves > Procellariiformes > Diomedeidae > Phoebastria > Phoebastria nigripes. The sequence continues at coordinate 43,814 of JAYKAV010003455.1, forward strand.
TGAAACAGATGTCAAAGCTACAAGAAAAGGGTTAATTTAGTCTTGCTATTGAGGATCTACAAGCTCCTCTGAGTTCAATAACATGGTTTGAATACATATGAACAAGATGATTCAGATGATCAGCTGGCCAAAAAGGGTACCAGATGAAAAATTAAGTGCAATTAGTTTATCAGATGGACCAAAGCTGAAAAATATCCATAGTCTCAACAAGATCGGGGGATGAAACCCATGTTCTAAGCTGGACAGGAGCCTTGAAGTAGCAGCACCAGTGGTGATAGGATGCTCAGCTGGAAATTAAATAGTGGGGGAGGAGTCTGAATCTTTCTAAGCTAATGAGAGATTTGAAGACTCTTTACATGAAGTTATGAAGATGCAGAATTCCAGGATTTAAGGTGCAAATTGTGTTACTCTTGACCGTCTGAGGAAAAAAGATGTTTTTTTCTGTTGCCTCTAGAAGGAGGCAGATGGAAATGTTACCTTCAGGAGCGAAGCAGAAGATGAACAGAAATATTTATCATGGAAACATGAAAACTTCACAAGTTTAATTTTACTGATGGCAGAATCACAACACGAGCAAGCAAGATAGCAGTATCGTGGTTTAACCCCAGCCAGCAACTAAGCACCACACAGCCACTCGCTTGCTCTCCCYGGCTGGGATGGGGGAGAGAGTCGGAAGAGTAAAAGTGAGAAAACTCATGGGTTGAGATAAAGACAACTTTAATAGGTAAAGCAAAAGCACGCAAGCAAGCAAAGCAAAACAAGGAATTCATTCACTATTTCCCATCGGCAGGCAGGTGTTCAGCCATCTCCAGGAAAGCAGGGCTCCATCATGCGTAACGGTTACTTGGGAAGACAAATGCCATCACTCCCAGCGTCCCCCCTTCCTTCTTCTTCCCCTGGCTTTATATACTGAGCATGACATCATATGGTATGGAATACCCCATTGGCCAGTTGGGTTAGCTGTCCTGGCTATGCTCCCTCCCAGCTTCTTGTGCACCTGGCAGAGCATGGGAAGCTGAAAAGTCCTTGGCTAGTGTAAACATTACTTAGCAACAACTAAAACATCAGTGTGTTATCAACATTGTTCTCGTACTAAATCCAAAACACAGCACTCTACCGGTTAATAGGAAGAAAATTAACTCTATCCCAGCTGAAACCAGGACAAGCAGTCAAATTCAAAGATACTATGAGTTACAAATGAACATCTGAGTGTTGCTGTTGACTTCAGTGAATGCAACAGACACTTAATGGGGTTTGAAATGGAAAAAGTGGCATTATACTCCTCTTTGTGTTCTTCTCATTGCTGCTATTTCATTCACTTACCACTGAATGCCACATTACACAATATAAGTGCATATTTTACATTATGAATACATCATCTGTGAATTTAGTCTCATAATGCTATGATGAAATGTTTTCCGTATTCAAACATACAAAAGAATTTTGGGATGATATAAAATAGTTTTGCTTAACTTGTTTTTAAAAGATGAGGTAGGAGGCTGGAAAAATCTCTTGTTTGCTCTTTAGAATTAAATAGATATAATTTACCCCATAATATATATTTTCGCCTATTTTATATTTTTCAAGGTAGAGTTTTCTGCCTGCATATTCATATACTCTATTCTTATAATAGCTTTTTATTGTATTTCAAAAAAGCATTTTCTTATCTTGTGATATTAAAGGCTTTTTGCAAAACAAATACCTGGATGCCTCTAAAATGCCTTAAGAGATTTACTAACTGTGAAAGGCTTATCTTTCCTCCTAACACTCATGTTTATTTTTTTCTGCTGCCTATATAAGATTAAATGCATATAGGTTTGCCTTTGTAGAATTTAATGGTCTAAAATCAGCATTTAATTTTGTAATTTTATTTTTAGTATACACTAAAATTATTCCTACATTTGATGAAATCAACAGATTTGTTATATAAAACTGTTTTTCTTGCTCAATTTCAGATGTCCCACTTTGCTCATAACCAGGAATCTGTCTCTATGCTGTGAGACTCAACAAGCCTGAAAGGAAAGCACCTGCTACCATCCTAATTTCAAGAAAACTGTTCATCCTAGTAGAACCTATACTAAAAGAAGAATTACTGAGAAAAGAAAAGACTCATGAAAAACTGCTCTCAGTTCTTTCTAATTTATGCATTTTTCAATCAGCTGATCCCTGTTTGCAGTGTTTACATGCCGGTATAACAACCATTAGAAGCACATTACTTCAGCAGTGCCAATAAAGCCACACATTAGTGTGTAAAACCCTGTGTAAATAATTTGTTGGACGAGCAAGGAAAGATCTTGACGTTGAATTCATCATTTATTTCGAAGTGTTTATGTCCTACAGATGAGCAATCATTATGGTTTAGTGGATAATATTTCATATTTGCAACACTTGTAAAACCTATTTGATGCTTGCTGCAAGAAACAAATTATGGGAGGGGATGAGGATCTAAGTTTACATTTGAAGGGAAAAAGGTAACCTGAAGCCATAGTGGCTAAGTCATCTTGATATAGATTTAAGCGTTATGCCTCCTTCTATATGCTTCCCTGTGTAGGGTCTGTATAGCTTGTGTGCCTGATGCAAGAGAACCTTATCCTTACAGCGGAGAGATGAATATGAGTGACTGTTCTGTATGTTAGAAATGCTGGCATGCTTTGACTGTGCTAAAAAGGATTCATTGGAGTTGTAACCCCAGTTTCAAGAATTGTTTAATAACAAATGCAGCTAAATTCACGAATGGATTTTGAAGAGACTATTTTAATTTATAGATATTACAATGAAAAAAAAAAATTACTCTGTCCTTCATCCCTGAAGCACAACAAAGCCTGACTAATTTCTGTGCATGAAGGGAGGAAGAGAAGCAGCGGACTAGAGTAGTGGGTTGCTATTTAGACAAAGTAGTAGAGGAGTAGGTGTGAACTATCAGCCTGTACTTGGCTTCTATCTAATTCCACTGTTTGACAGGAGTACAGATGCAGAGAGCTTTATTGGATGGACACGTTTGCTTGAGAAAGTAGCAAGCCACTATGGACTCCTTTTAATCTTTGCTGGCAATAGCGTGGATAGAACTTATCCTAAGAAAGGAAAAAGGATAGACTTAACAAATATTAAAAGTAAGTGGTAAAGAGGGCTGGCATGAGTTCATCCTTTGAAGGGCAAAAGGCTGCCCTAAAGTATAGCTCCCAGTGTCAGTAGCAAATCGTGGTTTAAAAATGTCTCAGAGAATGGATGTGGTGTTCACTGGGAAATATAAGCAAGTCTTAGCTGCCAGTCTTCCAGCTGACAATGTGAGCGGATATTTGGGCCTAAAAAGTCATTTATTGGATTTTTTATTGACAGATTATTTTTACATATCTAGTAAATCAAAATTTAGCTCTGAAGTTTTGAGCTATTATATCTAAACCTGGTGATATACCCTAAGTAATAATAAAACTTCTTGAGGGCCTGAGCTTTGAAGGTATTAAATGCAGTCTTTCCTACCTCGTCCTTTATAACTGTTAAGCAAAGACACACATGCTTATTTGTTCTTAAATATCCAAATCAAATCCTCCAGCCCTTTAATGTTTTTTTCTCTTTTTCCTGAATTCCCTCCACAATTTAGAGTTAGTGAGATGCCCTACCTGCTTTTTCCCACACATACACACATGATGTAAAGCTATGGAGAACTTCAGTGTTCAAATACAGGCTGTCCTTTCTTCACACTTGAAAGAACTGAATTTGGTATGTATTTTGTGATCCAATATCCCCCCAAGATTTTCTGATTTCATTTTGTTTGCTATCAAAAGTTAAAAATGGCAATCTGATGATACAGTCCTATTCATGTTTGCACTTAGTAATCCATATAGAAACAAGTATCTTTATCAATGATCTGGATGAGGGGATTGTGAGTGCTCCTTCAGTAAGTTTGCAGATGACACCAAGTTGGGCGGGAGTGTTGATCTGCTCGAGGGTAGGAAGGCTCTGCAGAGGGACCTTGGACAGACTGGATCGATGGGCTGAGGCCAACTGCATGAGGTTCAACAAGGCCAAGTGCCAGGTCCTGCACTTTGGCCACAACAACCCCATGCAACGCTACAGGCTGGGGGAAGAGTGGCTGGAAAGCTGCAGAAAAGGACCTGGGGGTGCTGGTTGACAGCCAGCTGAACGTGAGCTGGCAGTGTGCCCAGGTGGCCAAGAAGGCCAACGGCATCCTGGCCTGTATCAGAGATAGTGTGGCCAGCAGGAGCAGGGAAGTGATCGTCGCCCTGTACTCGGCACTGGTGAGGCCCCACCTTGAATACTGTGTTCAGTTTTGGGCCCCTCACTACAAGAAGGACATTGAGGTGCGGGAGTGTGTCCAGAGAAGGGCAACGAAGCTGGTGAAGGGTCTGGAGAACAAGTGTTATGAGGAGCAGCTGAGGGAACTGGGACTGTTTAGCCTGGAGAAGAGGAGGCTGAGGGGAGACCTTATCCCTCTCTACAGCTACCTGAAAGGAGGTTGTAGCGAGGTGGGTGTTGGTCTCTTCTCCAAAGTAACAAACGATAGGACGAGAGGAAATGGCCTCAAGTTGCACCAGGGGAGGTTTAGATTGGACATTAGGAAGAATTTCTTTACTGAAAGAGTTGTTAAGCATTGGAACAGGCTGCCCAGGGAAGTGGTGGAGTCACCATCCCTGGAAGTATTTAAAAGATGTGTAGATGAGGCGCTTAGGGACATGGTTTAGTGGGCGTGGTGGTGTTGGGTTGATGGTTGGACTTGATGATCTTAGAGGTCTTTTCCAACCTTAATGATTCTATGATTCTATGATTCTAAATGAATTGAAAATCTTTTGTGAATTTTTTTTTTATACAATAGCAATTTCCACTGTTACCTGTTGAGAGAGGAGGTTGTTGCTTTTTTTCCCCCTTTCATTTAAAAGAAAAAGGATTCATTGGACAGTTCTATTCACAAAGGTAGAACACAATAATAAACATTTCATTTGGAAAATTTAATATACAAATATTTTACATGAGAGTATTCAATTATCTCTTCCTTGCCTGACAACTGTCCATTATTGGTAGTGTAAATGGGTCTGAATTACAACCAAGGATCTGAACAGTTTCAGCCTGTGAAAAGTTGACAGGCATGCATGAATTTTAATGCATATGTCCTATATTTCTCTGGTGAGCTTCATCAAAGCTAAGATACAACCAGCACTTTTCCAAATTTTAATGAGCTAAGACAATTTGTGATAATTTCATCGGTGCTTGGTACCTTAATGCCTAGTGGTTTCATAGTTCTAGAATTACACACTATGTGTCATCTTCGAAGGTAAGAGGACCTGATTTTGCCAACATGTGAAAACAAAAAGATTCCTTACTTAACAGTGAACATAATTTTGTTTTAATACTTTAACAGTTGACACTGATAATATACTGCATGGAAAATCTACCTATTTCGTCTGGTTTTTCTCCATAATACTTTATCTAAGATCAGATAATTAAGGGAAAAAGAAAAAGCTTTTATCCAATCAATTTAATTTCACCTATCTTCTAAATAGGTGTATTAGATATCTAGATGAAGCTCCTTCTGGAGTCAGTGGACAGAATTCAATGGTCCCAAAGAAAAATTAACCATCTTCCAAAGGCCAACATAATTGTCATATTTTACATTGTTGTAAATCTCATGAGTGTGCCTGGCTCTTTCCATTGCTTTTAGAGTATCCAGGTATTGAATTTAGACTAGATGTGTAACTTTCAGAGAGTTTGATTCTGAGAGATGAATCCCATCCTCAGCCTAATAAATGGAATCTCTTACAGTCAGATGACCAAATTGGTACAAAAATCTATTTTAACAATATCACTGAGATTAGCAGAAATTATACAATGAAACAATTTACAAAATTAAAAAATGTTTACAGATATGGTGTGACCACAACCATTTAACTCTATCTCTCCTCCCATCCCTCTCCTGTCCCTACCCCCATGGAGAAGAAATCTTTTTTTGCAGAAGGAAAGCCCCATGGGGTAGAACAAAATAAATGCAAACACACACACACTTTTTCAGAGCAAAGGTGCTCATTGCAATCAGTAACACATAGGCAACAGAAAGCACACACTAGAGTTGAGTATATACAGACACAATCTGGTGTTCTAGTTGCCCATCATATTTGTTTTCCTATCCACATGCACAGTAGACTCGTGAGAGCATAGCATTAAAAAATCTGTTTTTATCTATTACTATCTCATGGTAGATTAGATATAACTACCATCAGGTGACCATATTTTTTCTCTTTAAATAGGAATTACTTTTCCAGAGGCTCTTCTAATGTGTTTATTGCCATTCTATATGAATTCCTCATAAACAGCAGCAAGTTTATGCTCATAATATCTCTGTGAAATACAAATAAAGATGTTGCTAGCAGGAGCAGATGTTGACAAAGTCTAATTGACATCAGTACAGAGACTTCTATGTATTTCAAGGGGACGGTGAACCTGGTAGCTGTTATCAAGTAGGCACTTGCAATTGCATGCTGAAGTCCCATTGACTGTAGTATTTGAGAATATACTTATACATGTATAYAAGCACTTTGCTGAACGCAGATGCGTATCACAGAGGATTGGAAAAGATGTAGGATTCCTGAATGAATATCTCAGTCACAGAGTCGTTCCTCTGACTGCTCTGTCTGTTAGCTCTCCAATACAAAGCTTAGGATTAAAAAAAACAACTCCCCTAACCCAACAAGTACTCTATGCTGGCAGATATGTTTTATCTGACTAAAAGTGTGAGTTCATCAGTTGCTACTGCCATTACTTGTAGTCTGAATTGATATTGATCATCCACAACGTGATGAAAAAACCCAACAAAATATTTCTACCTTTTCAGTCAATGTATGATATGAAAAAAATGGCATTTTCTATTAATTCAAAGAAATTTTGCTGAATAGAAAACTTTTATTTACATCTTCCCTTAGTTAACCCATAGAAGATCTTATTCTCTGTTTTGCAGCTGAGTCCCATGTTCAGTTGTGAGGACAGGGATAGGAGAATAATTGAGCTTTTAAGCCCTAAGGAGACATCAGTGTGATGTGTTGACCTATGATTAAAATATATCAGCTATTGGAAATGAAATTACTGTATGACAGTCTTCACATGTGAGGCATCATATGAGTCATGGGGGATGCACAGATGTGGACAATAATGTGTGAGATGGAGAAAAGGACAGGGTATCTCCACCCCCAGTGGCCTGCAGTCACAAAATCAAGGTCTGTAGCTTTTGAAATTTTCAAACCACAAGTGTGGTAGAGACATTTCATCCAAGAACCAGACTGCATCTATTCCAAAATAACCCTGTGAAATATGTAAAATGTAAATGTGAGGAACTTCAGCACACACTGTTTTAATCCACCAATTTGCTCTTTTTGCATTGATTGGTAATGTATAACATATTAACAGTGTACGTTGAAGCCTACAGGAACACAGTGTATTTGTATTGGGGGAAAATTAAAAGGTTGTGTCCTTTTGAAGACAGTTTCACACAATGCAGTCTGAGACTTACTAGCAGTTTCTCACCAGCAGCGCCTCCATACAAACCATCATGCTTTAAAAAAAAGGTCTTCCTGTGCACTGAATTTTTAACTCTTCTATTAAACAGCAGAGAAATAACAATATCAGAATAAGAGCAGTTATTTTTCTTCTAGAAGGCATAGCTTTATCAATTAGAAAGAATTACTTTGTCAGCCAAATTTTAAAACCAGGTACTAATCTGTGAATTAGCTGCCTGTTGTCTAAGGTTATGTATCACCATGCAAATATGCATATTGCTAAATGACCTTTGTGGTTAAATTTAGATGATCACTTGAGGAAAAACTGTCAGTTTCATTTAATTTCCCCAAAGTCTTTGTCAGTGCATTTAAGGATCTCAGTCACCCTGGAGTGTTACCCAAGGTACACGAATAATTAAGGAGAGCTTATAATTGAATATTTGAAGTAGTTGTTTAAAAAAAAAACACTAAAATGCATTGATGACATATGATTAACAAAACAAACTTGACTAGTTTCCTCTGTCACGGTTCCTGTTGCCTCTTTTTGTTTGAGAGTTGTTCCTTCACTTGTTTTACTTAAAACTATGTGCTATTAACGCATAACTATTTTATGATCGGTACTGTTTAGTCTGCATTTTCCCTCAGAAACTTCAGTCAAATTTGGGGCCAAATTTTTATGAAGTGGCACCTCCTGAGACAAATGATGGTGGGATTTTTTAAAGCTAAATGTTCTATTGTAATGAACTGGTTTTACTTCTATATACGTGAAAAGACAATCCTTTCTGGTTTAGAAAAGAGGAAGTCACAGTAAATGTTTTCATAAGTAATTGAATTTCATTTACCAGGTAGAAATGCACTGCAGCAGTGGTATTTACCACATCAGTGATTACAAGGCAATTATAAAATCACACCAGCTTATTAAAATTGATGAGAAATGTTATACCTATACATGATTTGTTAAAAGTATCACTGTAGTTGATAATTTTACAAAGTATGCAGTGAGAAAATTAACAAGTTATGCTTATAGTAAAACCAGGAACATCTAAATTCTTCAAAACATTTCTTGCTTGCRTTTTTTTGAGTGAGAAATCACAGGAAAGAACTTACAATTAAACTGTTTTTTTCCACTAAAGTTGTAGTAACAGGACCACTTAAGATCAAGGCCTTCCCTGAAAATAGTTCTGCACATTTCACATTTCCTTTAAGAGTTTTCTAACAACAACAATAGCTGATCTACTTATACTTGTCTTTCTGGTTTAGTCTAAAATTTCAACTTAAAGTATGCATCTATTTAGATAGGTTTTCTTAAGAAATTACTTAGGCTTTTCCATGAACTTAAATAAACTAAAACTATTTTTTATTTCAGGTATGGTTTATCTAAAGTCTATTGAAGCTCATAGGAATGTTTCTATGGACCTGCACCGGCTTAGGGCTTCAGTCAGCAAAGTTTTTGTGGTATTGTAATTGTTAGGGGTTGCCGAATTCAGTAGCCTTACAGGCGTAAGGCTGCTGCAGCTCTGTGTTCCCTGGTCCAGCTTGCAGTGAGTCTGAGCATGTGAGTTTGTGAATTTGTGTAGTGAGTGTATTGAAAAAAAGATTACTGCTGAAATTTTAATTAAAAAAACAGTATTCAAAGCTATGTCTAAAAAGATTCTGAATTATGTTTCTATAAATGCACAGGTGCTCAGCCAAAGAGCAAAAATATTAGCAGTATTACCTAGCCAATATCCAGTGTGCAATATTTAAATTTTGAGTCATTGTAATTATTCAAAATTTTTATATGACAGCTATTGTACAAATTTAAATAACTAGCAAATTGAAGGAAAGTGTAGTTTGCTCCTAAAATTTCAAAAGCAGAAACAGCAGCTAAACTAAATAGATTATTCTTTAGGAGATGTCTGCTCAGATCTAATATGTAGATAATTCAGTTTTCATACCGAATTAAATAAATTAATGTAGGAAGTTCAGGAAAAAGTAGGGAATGATGCTATCGAATAGTTTCCTTTTAAACTTACTGTTAAATTTGTTGTTCATTCAAGAGTTATAAAGGTGACACCGTGTGGTAATAAAGAATATTGCTCCAGTATTCACTAGCCACCGAAAGGGTGTTTTAAACTGCCTTTTCTATATATACAAACAGAATAATGTTATAATTGAATCACAGATTTGGCCAGTAATCTTTATCTCTGAAAGATACTCATCATACATCATGTTAATACTATTTTAGATTCAAAGTGTCTTAACTTAAAAAAATTAAGCAATCTTCACTTTGACCTTTTTTTTTTTTTTTCACCTTGCTCTGGGGCTTTTGTAATAATTTTACATCTTTACAGTACTAAGTGGATTTAAACACTGCTCCTCAAGTTCAGCTGAATGTTACACTTCCTCCTCATTTAGATGAACACAGAAAGCACAGAAAACCTGAGAATCAGATTAACTGCATCTTCCCTATACAGCTACCACGTGCACAAATACACCCCTCAAAGGCAATACAGAGCACAGATCATATATCTACGTCTGCAACATACCCAAGGGCTATGCAGTGGTATCTGTGTGCCTGCCACCTTCCTTTTTTGTCTATGCGCAGGCTAAAAGGATAGTTCAGTGGTCTTAAATGATGTTGGGAAAAGGGGTAGCCAAACTATTGCATGTTTAAAACTGCTCTCCTAGCAGCTTGATCATTACAGCTGCACAGTGCTGAGCCTGAACTGATGAGGTCTCTAATCCTGATATGAGTGGGCAGGAGTGATCATGTAAGTTTGAAATGAAGTTTTTCTTACTCCCTTCAGTCTTAGCAGTGTACTTAAATGATATGTTGAGATCATATTTACCATTGGATGTACGTTCACTGGCTTGCATAAGTTATAAGAGGTATGAACTAAGAAGCATATTCCAACTGCCTTCCCCTCATTAGGCTCAGAGATTAAAGAAGTTGAGGGCTACTGTGAGAGAAAAGTTGGTAAAAAAAAATTAACAAATGGGTGATGAATTTCCTTGAGTAGGTGGCCAGATATCAGTCAAAAAGGTATTAATATTGGTGAAAGCAGTAGTTAAATGGATTCCATCCTAATGAAATGGTTCACCCAGGAAACAACATGGAAGAATTTGAAATATTGCATGACATCAAGCAATTTATTAAAGTAACTAAAATGGGACAGAATGATAATCATGGTTCTTGCTTTTAAAGCCTTTGTTCCACTGGGAGGAAAGATGAAAAATAAAGGCGATGTTGAGTTAAGAACACTGTAAGAACCTACTGAAGAAATAAGACAGAAAGGGATAAAGAAAGATCTTTTAAGGTTAATATAATTTTAGGAAAGGATCAATAAGAATTTTACTTAAACCTGAGGATTGTTTGTGGTATTCCAGTGCCACATTTGGTTATAATAAATGATTCTGTAGTTCTGTTTGAGAAATATTATCAGGAATTTTTATTTTGCAGCATTGTATAGAGAGTAGAATAAGTAATGCTATAGTAGGTGTAGATACTGATGACTGTTCTAGCAAAATTCAACATTAAATATCACTTAATCCAATGAGCAGACAACATCACAGGATGATATGAATACGATTATGAGTTGATACAAATTAATTACAGTGGAACAGTAAATGAAAGAAGATCTTTAAATCTGTGACATACAAATTATGGTGGAATGAGGTGAAAACTTGCAAAGTAGTCAATCGTACATATGGTCACACTGTTTGTAAAGTCAGATCAGTTCACTCTTCTTTCAGTGAGGGATTAAGCAGGTACAAGAGACTGTACAGGTGGTTACTGTGGAGCAGCTGCCATACTGGATTTCAGTGCATAATTTATATTTATTCGTATACTCATTCCATGAGGTTCTCAATTTCAAAGGGCAATCTTTCATTCATCAAGGGAACTAATTAATAGAATCAACTAGTTAAAGAAGCTGTACAAGACTATAACAATTGATAACACTATGAGGAGTCAGCATCTCAAGCAAAAGTGGTGTGGAGAGAACTCATATAATTGGGGTCTAACCTGATGAATTACCATCTGTGAAGTGCCGAAGAAGCTGATAAGCTACATGGAACAGAAAAATCATGTGATCAGTGAAAAAATACTATCTCTCAGAGGTCATATGTAAGGGCAATATGAGAATTGCCAAGATTCAAGGAGAATTACATCTTGCCAAGATACTAAAATGAAGTAAAAAAGGCTTTTCTATTTTATATTAAAATAAATGTAAGCTGTTCATACCCAGTGCCAGAGTCCTACTCCTGCTACCCAAGGAGTATCAAAACTGGCACGTGTTGTGTAGGACAAAACCAAATAAGTCAAGTCAACTTCCTAACAGCTAGGGGTAGTAGAGCATCAACCTCATTGTGAAGTTGTAAAATCCAGGATAGGGGGTAGGGTTCAAGGTTGTTATCACCTTCTCTTTCTCCAGTGAACAGACTTAGTGCCTCAAATCTACTTTTCAAAGAAAAAAAAACAGCCACACATTTATAGGAGAGCCAGCACATCCACGAAAGGAAAAGTCTACACACCTGCTACTGACCTTTGCTTATATGAACTCCCAGTCCATTTCAGAAAGACTTCTCTGATCCAATGCAACAAAGAAAATGAGTAAATGCATAATTTACAAGAACCTCTAGTGGCTGCAGCCATGGGAGCAGAGGAGCAAGCAGCATCAAATCTTGACCTCTTTGAAGGTCAGTAAGTAAATAGTGATATAGCACTGTCATGAGGCAGGTCTTAAGGCACATTTTGTATTGACTTTAAGCATTTGACTGTCTGATCCACTGACTATCTCACATCAAGCCTGGCCAACTGTGCAGCTGGCAGGCAGGAAACTGAATAGACTGGTTGTGCTGTGGATAATAGCAAAGGCTAATACACACACACACACTCCTACACACAAATCAAACAAATGTAAATTCCTGAGAATGCAGGCACTTCTTACACTTTTCTGTCACCATCACAGGAGCAGTCACCAGTATCCATTCTGAATAATGATCTTACTTAACATTTCTACTGATGGCTCCAGAATAGAACAAAAAAATTATAAGTGGACTAATGACAAATACCACTAATAAAACAGCACTGTCAAGAACTGGAGAAGACAGAAATAATACAATTGAGGAAATGAGTATAGAGTTTCAAAGTACAAGGTGGTTCACTAGCAGATCAGTGAGGAGCAGCCTTGCCATCAAAACCTCCCAGCTAAGCACAGCAGCTGGAAGCATCTCCATGCACTAATTAGTCATGGAGTGACTACTGCTGAGATGCAGCTGCAAAAAAGAAAGCTTAGATATTTCAAACAGGTGAAGTATTTAGCAGTGCCAGAAAAATCTAATTAAAGTCAAACAGTTTTAAATAGTCTAGGCCTGATGAAATTTACTGTAGGATGCCTAGAGAATGGATGAAGTGCTTTTAATGCAATTAGAAGATATCCACAAGAATCTTTGCAGGTTGGGAAATGTATCAAAGACTGGAGAAGTTATGTCCTCTTTAAAAAGTGAGTGTGGTTGTGGTTAGGTAGAAGAATGAGGGATAGTGTTTGGATTCTAGCTGTTGGAAACCAACAAAATAACCAAAATTTATAAGCCTCAAGAATTCTATAGGTAACAGATCCATGTTATTTTTCAGGTACCAATTATGACAATCAAGCTGCTTTTTGTGTTAGGCTAATAGGTTTACTGGACAACGGAATCAAGTATCTTTTAGTTATTTTCTAGTCCAGGTAGCAAATGTGGCTTTGGCAGCCCTTTAACAGTTTGTCAGGGAAACTATATTTTCTCTTCTTGACTAGAAGTAACTAGATATTCCATCTTAAAGAAACTGATAATCTTGAGTTAGGCATCAGTGCTCTTTGGGGCTCAGAAGACAGACCCTTTTCACTGTAGTTTCTAAGAGGTTTCTCTGGAAAAAGCACACTTTTCTATTCTTCCCTATGGGCTGACTTCTATTTTAGTTTATCAACTGTGAATCATGCCTCCCAGATGATTTCCAGCATCTGTGTACTGTTTGTTCATAGAGCATAGCAGATGCTTGTTTAGACCTTTAGAGGTGTGCTGTTATATGTTGTTCTGCTACAAGATTAGAATTAGAAATAGTCTTCAAATATCACATTTGTACTTGCTCCTGGGAAAAATTCTCTATCTATGTATGTGGTTCAGGCAGCTGGTATACATGTAGGTTTGAAGCTCAAGATACCAGTAGATCAGTCTGGGGTTCATCTTCTGCATGATTTCCAGCAACTTCAAAGGAACATGGTTAGTCACTTGAGAGAAAAGAACATTGGAAAGTTTCGATTAAATGTATTTAACTTCTTTTGTTGCAAGGCACTTTCTACTTCTTTGTGCTTTTGCTCTTGGAGGTTTTGGCTGCTATATAAAATAGTGTGCACACTGCTGTAAAAGTTCTTCCCCAGGGTGCTGTTCAGAGCATTTATAAACAATTCTTTTTCAAATCTGATTTTTAGACAAGAGTATCATAAAGATTTTTTTAAAAAAATAATAATCTTGGCAAATGTGCATGTGTAGGTAGTTTAATTGTAATCCCTTTAAAATGGGGTAAGGAGGAGGAAACAGTACTGTGAAACTCAAAATCCAGCTATAAATCGCTGGTAATATCCAGCTAAACAGAGAAGGAATTTGTCTAGTGCTTGGTAGTATCTCCTCTGTATCTTAATCTTTTAGTTCCTTGTAATTTCCTGATTATTGTACTTGAGCATAGCCTGTTTAGCGTTAATCTGGCTCAACAGTGAGACCTGCTGCCTTAAGTAACACTGGGCTATTTGAGCCCAATTCAACAGAACTGTCAACAGCTGAGCTGTCTGTCAAAACAAACAGAAATGTGATCAAAATCCACTGATTGCTTCATTTCCTCCTCCCCCAGTGTATTAACTTAATTAAAATAATCACAACAGCTAGAATAAAGCTGTAAGTGTGCTGCATCTTGTTCAAGCAGCATTTGCACTAAACAAACTGTTAGAAGAGGAGGTTGCAAAGCCCTGCCAAAATTGGCAGGTTCCAGCATTAAGACCTTAGCACAAGCCAACATTGAAAGTGTGCATTACAATATTGTTTTAAAATAATGCTTGCTATTTTTGCAATGTTCATAGTTCAGTTGTCTCTCAACAAGCAGCTATTCTATAGTTCAGCTTACTCATTCTATAGCCTGTGATCCCAAGCTTTATTTATCATACATTATTCAACATCTGCCTCTAACATGGCTATTGTTAGCTTCCTTTTCTATGAAGCTAATAGAACAAGAATGTTCAATTCTCTAACAACTAAAGAATGCATATTTCTTGAATGATCACATACAATGGTAAAGGGAGAAGGTATTTTATGGCTGTGGATCAAAGACACAAAGGCATTAGTGTCAAATCTACTTCGTGAAGGAATACTTAACTTCAGATGTCTAGGATGTAATTTTTTTCAGAGTATGTGTATTCTGTAAGTCCGAAACAGAAATCTTTGGCGTCAGGTGGATTTCTGGCTTTTGAGCAATCCTGCAAACTTAACTATGGGTGTTACTCGGGCAACATAGAATGAACACAACCTAGAACAGTCTAGTCTAAATAAACTGCCTAGTATCATGTGAGAACCACTCTCAGATACAAACAGATTCCAAAACTGCCAGTAAAACATTTTAACCAATGGGTTTATTGTCCTTTTCCAGCAAACTCCCACCTCACAGGGGATCCCCTATACCTAATACTGCAACAAAAATATTTACTCCATTGCCAGAAAAGCTTCAGTCTATTCCTTCTCCCAAACAACTTCGACAACTTGTCTCACTGCATTGATGTTCACAATTCCGCTCATTAAGTTTTAATGTGATATTACTATATCAGCTAAGAACCACTAAGCAACAGTAGCCAGTATCTTCCTTGCAGCTAAGCACACTCAGCTAAACTGGGTGAATTGGGCCTGCTTTTGGGCTCCTCACAGCTTTAAACATTGATTCCAGCCGCCAGTTAACCACATGTGTTTCCCTTTGTGATTTCATTTCTCACACATTTTATACCACATGGGATTTCATACCACATTACCATTTCTGTTGGAACAGAAATTTACTTTTTTGTGTCCAAGACAGAACTCCAAACGTTTGAGTTCCCTCCTCCAAAGCATAGTGATTCTAGACTTCAAAGAAAAGGTCATCAGAATTTGTTATATTCTCTAAATTCTTCAAAATTACAGTTATTTTTGCAATAGCAAAAAAACTCTCGAATAACTTGGCCAGACAACATAGAATACCTTCAAATAGTACTTGTCTGTGCCAGAAATCTAACAAGCAAAATATCAGCTCACACTGATATTTGAAGCTTGGCAACTGAGAAGATGAGCTCTTATAATGAAGAGACGTAAGAGAATCTTAATGACAAACAGTGGTGTCAGTCCCAACTGTAACTATGCAATGTTACATCTAGTATTCAGATCCCACCTGCTAATGGAAACACTTTCTAAACTAGGACCTTTGATGACAAGCAAATGACAGCTGATAAATGAACTTGGCCTCCTGTGTGTGGCCCTAAACTTTCAATATCTTACTGCTGTCATCAGTCTCATGACCTCAGAAAAATAATATTGCCCAGAAAATGAGACTAAAAGGTAGGAGTTAAAAAATTAATGAA
Organism: Phoebastria nigripes; assembly: GCA_035582835.1. NCBI lineage: Eukaryota > Metazoa > Chordata > Aves > Procellariiformes > Diomedeidae > Phoebastria > Phoebastria nigripes. Next base: position 59,925 of record JAYKAV010003455.1, read on the forward strand.
AATCCTTTACAGGAGACAGGTACCGCTGCATGCTGCAATTCCCCCACAATCTTTACTCGGGCAAGCTGCCTAAGGTAAAGATTGCAAAATGGCAGTAGAGCTGCTCAACCCTTTGTAAAGCCTAAGACAACATTTGTACTGAGTCAAAGGAGTTAGGAGATCAGTGCCAGGGCCCTGAGTGATTTTCCCCTGACCTTCCTGGGGGTTTGGCTGTGGCTTCATGACTTTCTATGTAATGTTGGAATTAGGATTCCAGAACATATTCCTTCAGGTACAATAGTTAACTTGGAGCTAAATCACAGTTTTCTGTGTATAGGCAACATTCAGAACCCACTATGATATTCCCCTGCAGTGTTCTGCCAGTAGTTGTTCCCATTGTTAACCATCCTCACCTGCAAAGATATTTGTTTTTTTTCTCTGAATTTCTCTGTGTTCATCTGTAGTGAATTAAACTGAAGAGCTGTATAAGCACTCTTCTAGCTGCTCAACTCATCTCCATCTTTTAAGATAGACAGAGCTTCTTGAGGTTTTTTTTTTGTTTTATAACACATTTTACGTCTTCTACTGCTTTGAGTAATTCTTTTAAGGCTTCTTTCATCTGTCACCCTTGTAACTGTAGCTTACTCAGAATCAGGGCTTTGAGCTCAGCTTAGTACTATAGCAGTTTCTCCCACTGGATATGGGAGCATTACAACTGCGTGTTTCCAGCCTCTCAGCCCCACGGAACTGCCCCACAGCACTGGTGGGTCAGCTCTTTTCCTTGGCACTCACCATTGCACCCCTTTCTGTTATCTGTTTCTGGGACTAGGGTCCAGGTGTGTTTCTGTGAAAGTCTCTTGTGCACCATGTGTCGAGATCTCTGGGGAAATTTTCAGATGTTCAGGCTGATGGCAAAGGAGAAGAGACTGAGTTGTGTCTCCTTTATCTGAGTCCTGCCTAGGGAATCTCAAACTCTTTCTTTCATACTGTAAGAATGGCCTCCATCCTCTGCTCCCGAGTGCACATATTACCATATTGAATTTTTCCTTCATTGATTGAACCTGCATTCCTTGATCACTCGTTGAGTGAACAACAAAATTTATCAGCATTGACTGAATTATTTTTGTCCTCAGCTCTGTAAAAATATAAATAAATGTAAAATCAGTCCTGGAAAAGTATGATGAAAGAAAAATAGCCACTTGGTGATATTACCTATTTACATTGCATGTTGAGATCTATTTGTTACTCGGCTTTTAATCCCATTAGTTATGTGCCTTGATGATTTTTATCAACTGAATTTATAATTTCATAAAAATGATACCAACTTAATTTGACAAGATCTATTTTCCATGTACCCATGTTGATTAGCAATRATCAGATTATCATCCTTTAGTTGCTTATTACTTGAATCCCGTATCAGGCTTTCCATAATTACAACAATCTCAATACTGGCAGCATGAGACCTTTCACTGATGACACTTAGATTATCTTCCCCATGATAATGCAAGGTGTTTTTTTTTCCTCTAAATATTCCAGATAGATGCTTAAATACCTATTTATACCGTTCACTAAAATGTTATGATAGTGTGAACATAATAATGAACTGAATAATACCCTGTCTCATGTTTTATTTGGTGAAAGATTTGACCAGATGGTTCAGAATTACTTTAGTCTGAGTTGTAACTTCCCTGGAAACTTGGGGCTTTTCATATTCAAAAATCTTTCTACAAGATTTCAGTACATTAAACATTTTTTTCTTAACAAAGGAATACATTCCAGGCCTTATTCTTTATTCCTGAGGATTCTTACATTGTTGTATTGGAAGTTAAAATCTGAAAGAGTTGATGACTAGATTTTATGTAGCCTTTATGCAAGCACGTATTACATAAGGAACAAAAGAGCCCCACTTACTGCAAGGACTACAAATCAAACTGACCCTTCGTGAATGTTTTTCAGATGCACCTCGCAGAAAAAGCAACTGGCCTTAAAGCAGGGGGGTAAGGGGAGGATGGGGGATGGAGGGAATCTTGGTTACCTTCATCTCCTTCTATCTTTTTTCTAAGAAGTTAAGGTTTATTATACTTCCACGATTGGACTTCATACATAGTTTAATATCTTCATGCATCCAGAAGCTAGAATGTATTTTGAAAATTTGATTCTATTTGTCTAAAAATTGTCAGTTCCCTGGTATATTTTGCCTACAAAATAYGGTTCAGTGAACATAGTTGCATCAGTTAGATGTTTAAAAACAAGAATTACCTATATTTTCACACCTACAGTAGACAGGAAAATATTTTTCTATATCTTTTTGTAAGCAGACATCCATTTCTGGCATTCAAAATACCAAAGGCACACCTGTGTAAATAACACATTGAAGAACAAACTCATAAATTAAAGAACAAAGTTGACTGGACATTATTATCCTCTGTGTACTTATTGGGATTAATTTGGTCCAACAATTGTATTGTTTTGTTTCCAATTAGTAAAATAGTTTGCAATAGCCTAGGTCCTCAGATGACTGAAGAACTGATATTCAAGTGAATTTATACTTCTGCTTTTTGTACTTTATTTGTATTTATTGTATTTTAATAATACAATATGATCAATTTTGCTTTGTTTATCACATTCCTTCGTTAATTTTAATTAATGAAGTCATAGCATTTTTAGTAGTAAGAAGCCTTTGAACACAGTGGAAAATCAGCATCTACAGGATAAATGAAAGTCTTTGCAAAGTTCAGAGGCTCTAGTTAGAAGATTGAATCTAATACATCTCTTTCCCTAAGTGATATTGGATTTTGTACATGATTTATAAGATCTGAAAGGCCAAAATAAATGTAAAACACTTAATACTGAGCCTATAGATTGATGTCCCCTGACTTTTTGAAAAGAGTATCTGAATTTACTTGAATGTATACCAGCTTATCAGGAACTTTGCTGCTGTTTCTGGAATACTTGTTTCTCTTTCTGAACAACAACTTTGTTCAAAGTTTTTTGGTTAAAGATCAGTGAATATTTAATATCCTTTTCTAAGTTTCTTTCCTTTGGAAGATTCTCTTGAAAACCGATCTTTTTTCTGAGATAGGTCTTAATTATGTGATTAAAGAAGTGAAGGACATCCATACTTCTGTCATGTGGTTATCACTGGCCAAGCTGCTACTGTTTTAATGATAATGATTTTCTCAAATGAAGACAATAAGTGGGTGTTTTGGTACTGCTATCTGGGGAATGACTTGCTGGATTTTTATCTGGAAGAAATGTAATATTTTATATCACCTTTGTATTCACTGAGTAAGAACTTTTTTTAGCGTTCTATTTCAGTGGAATCTTTGAGAGATGTGTGTGAACAGGAGCTTGGGGTGAAGGTGAGAAGTATGTGAGTGCTCTAAGATAATGATGCTTAATGATTTTGAACTGAGAATGACCTATATTCATGTTTTAATGGTTAATCTTCCTTGATCTTTAGTGGTTTGGTGTCATAGGAAATTAAGTTGATAGCTAAGTTTCTCACATGCAAAGGCAGAACTCCTGGTCTGGTTGTAGATGCAAAAGACCTACAATTATATGYAGGAAGCAAAATGTAGAGCATATTACAAAGAAAAAGAGCTGTGGGTTAGATCCTTAGCTATGGAGCACAGTGATCGATATCAGGTGAGGACATGGTCCTAGATAAAAAAACCCTATATATAAATCTGATAACTGAGTGGTTTTATATTTCCTCAAATATTATTTGGAAAGTTTTTATTTTTCATGTAATTGTTTTCAGAAGATGGTGGGGAGGGGTGTTAATCTTTCTAAATTCTGAATCCAGAGTAGCACATCTATCTGGGATGCTTCCAAAAGGGAAAATAAAAAAGTCTATGCCTGCTAGAATGTTTTGTATAGAAAAAGAGCTATGTAGTGGTTAACACATAATTCTTCTTATTTTTTCCCTGCAAAACTTCTAAAGGGAAAATGACTGGTAGGAAGAAAGAAAACATTTATTGAACTTTTGCAAAGGCTATTAAAATTCAATACTTCAGTTCAAGCTGAACTGTATGTCATTGAATAACCCCTGAAGCATCTTGAATCATCCTTCACATGTACCTTGAACGTCCCTTTAGTAGGATGGCAGAATTTGGTGTACAGGGAGGATTCATTCCCATACCAAGTGTTTGAACACTGTATAAAGATGCAAGGCAACTGCTGCATCATAGTGGTTCATGCATTTTATTAAATTCAACCAGAGTATAAAGCGAGTTGAACTGGCCAAGTGACAGCACCACGCCACTGAAAAATTTCTGTATGTCAGCGATGATGTTAAACTTTCCTATGCATAGAAGTAGGGCTTCTGGGGTGTATCACTTACTCTTAAGAAGTAGCAGAAGGTTGAGCTGCTCAGTGAATATTTTCCACTGCCAATTTTGGCATCCAGGGTAATTGGGACAGTGCTGGGAGATCAGGAGTCTTCAAAATGGAAATATTTTGTGTTCATACTGCAGAATAGTGGGTAATCAGTTCTCCAGACACAAGCTTTAGTTTATACCCTTAAATAGCAGTGGTAGGAAGTTAAGAGCAACACTGTAGCAAGAGACATTGTACATGGATGGGACTGCCACCTGGAGAAGCCTTTTTCACTGCAGTTTTCAGTAAAGATGCTGTGTTTTCAAAGAGAAAATTCCAGGAAGAAGGAATTTGTTTCAGAGGCACAACATTTGTAATCTATAGCAGTGTCATATGATGACCTGCTTACAACTGTCCACCATGTAAACATGTATGCTTAAATGAAGCTTTCAGCTAGTTTTTGAGACTGGCTTGAACAAGAGAACTTTAAGATATGCAAAATAAGGCTGAAGTCATTGTTACCATCAGAAAGAGGCAGAATTAGACTTGCTCATGGAATTTTCCATAAAGCAGGTTCTTTTCTGTATGAACAAGGAAACTTATTACCCTAACTTCTTTGTTAATTTCTTTCAAGAGAGAAGAGTTTTTTGAGTTGTTCAGAATAAAAATGCAATAGACTTGCTCACCCTACATAAGATTTGAAATTTAAAAGGCTTCCTTTCAACATTCAAAAATTAAAATAGCAATAAAAAAAAAAATTAAATTCTTATGCCTAATCTGCTATTCCTCCCATTCTTAAAGTTTTGCATCTTATTTCTTTTTCCCAAATATAACACTTGTGCATTGAATGGTGTCTTGTGTCTTGGTGTCATGTACTACTTTTAGAGTGTATTCTTTATTATGTATTTTGCAACATTAGTGAAAGTGTGTAATAGAATTTGATCCCTGATTGTTTTCTCCTCTTGCTCCCTGTCACATTTCATTTGCTTCATCATCTTAATTTGTATTTATGCTCCTTTAGTTTCCTTCTCGCCTTAGGGATATTTTCCAAGTCGATTATTACCCCTTAGGCAGTTCCTTTTCTCCTGGGGACACTCCTTTTCTTTTTCTGAGCCCTCCTAAACATTAACTGCATGTCTAGCATTACATTAACACTCTACAGTGGATGCTCCTTGCTCCACTTTCTTTAATTACAGTTATTTTTTTATATGGTGTATTTAGCATTTCGTGACAAGCATTCAAGCCAGAAGATGACAAAGCTAAGCTTTTACTGTCAGCCTTTACTCTGTTGTTTTAAAGCATATCCAGGATTATGCAATCCTGATGTGCAAAACCATACTGTTGTTTTTGTACTGGTTCTGTGAAGTGCAATGCGGGCAAAATGTTCAGGAAAGAAAAAAAATGTTCAGTGTAGATCTTATGGACCAAATGCTAAAGGACAGATCTGATGGCATGGCAGATACTATGCATCAGTTTATTCCATGAGTACTATCCCACTTCCCTGAGGGAAATGTTGAATTGAATAATAGTATTTGCCTGGCTTTGTAAGAGGATCTACAAAATACAGTGTAGTTCAGCTTTGTTTTTAGAGTGTTGGAACCTACAGGTTCACTAATTTTTTTCTGGAACTCAGAAATGTCAGACATGCAACATAGGACCAATGTCCCTCTGGTCTAATTTGACAGTGGCCATAATCTGTTGCTCTAGGAAAGAATTGCTACGGCATGCTGTGATGACATATTTTCCTAATGCAAAGCTGTTAGTAGTACAGTTTATGCTCTGAAACATGGCCTAGCCACGTTCTAGGCTATTTTATTTTACCCTAAGGTAACTCTGGATGATGTTCTTATTCATGTGCACATCTTAGGCCTGTAGAGCTTCACTGTTGTGTCTGGCAGAGTCTTATTGTGGCAATTATAGTTTAGGGTTTTTTTTTTCTTTTTTCATTTTTTCCCATCTTCCCCTTAACAAAAAATATCTGTCCTAAAATGCTCCCTTCTTACTATCTCTAGTGCCATAAGTACATAAAAGAAATAGAAATGCTGGTTTACTTCTTGGAGACACTAATTTTTTCAAGCTTCTAAGCAACATCATGGGAGTGCAAACAAAGATGTTTCCAACTTGCACAGGCACATGGAGTTTGCCCAGACTCCCAGTTATTGTTACAGACTGAGATCATGCTCCACAGCATTATCACTCTCCTGTGAACATGAGGCTTAGATGGACAAAGAGTGACCAGAAATGAGCACTTGGTCTCCAAGTACCAAGTGTCTTTAGTGCATTGGAAAATCAAATTCCAGAATCTCTAAATCTCAATTTTCTCAGATGATAAGTTGTCCTGGTTCCAGCTGGGATAGAGTTAACTTTCTTCCCAGTAGCTGGGGCAGGGTGCTGTGCTTCGGGTTTGGTATAATAGGAGCGTTGATGGCCCATTGATGTTTTGTGTGTTGCTGGGTGGTGCTTGCACCGGGCACTTTTCGGCCTCCCATGCCCTGCCAGGTGCATGGGAAGCTGGCGGGGGAAGCATAGCTGGGGCGGTTAACCCAGCTGGCCAATGGGGTATTCCATACCATGTGACGTCATGCTCAGTATAAAAACTAAGTGTGTGGGGGGGCTCTGGCATCACAGGACGGGCTCTTGCTTATCGGGCTACGCATCGGTTCGGTGGGTGGTGAGCTGTTGCATTGTGCATTGCCTGCTTTGTATATTCTATTGTTGTTGTTGTTATCACTGTTACTATTACTGTTCTACTTTGTTTTATTTCAATTATTAAACTGTTTTTATCTCAACCTGCGAGTTTTTCTACTCGTGCCCTCCCGATTCTCTCCCCCATCCCACCGGAGCTGGGGGGGTGAGCGAGCGGCTGCATGGTGTTTAGGTGCTGGCCAGGGTTAAACCAYGACAGTCCTTTTTGGCACTCAATGTGGGGCTTGAAGGGTTTGAGATAACAACAGATTCACTAGAGCATATTAAGGAATTTATATGTGTTAACAGTTGTTCGTCACAATATTAGTTTATCTGACCYGCATCATGCTCTTGTTTTTGCTGTACATGTTAAAGATTGGTGTTGGTTTCTGCAGTCTGCTGTGCTCTGCAGTGATTAGTGATGTTCTGCCTGGGAGATTTGTTATTAAAACGCTGACATTGGGCATTATTTGGTATCTGGGTGTCGTACTGAAGCTGTTACTGTACTTTGGGTACCACGTCTTGGAGACAATTAGTAATTATACCTCTTCCTCTGAGGAGCTTTTTAAGGAGGAAATAAATACAGAATGGCACCTTCCTCTGTGATGTTTTCTCCTTTGTTACAACAACTTGTCAGTACCTTGAACATCCCTGGGTAGTTAAGATACACCTATTGGTATTTCTTGGGAATATTGTCTTGGTTTTGTCTAAGGTTAATAAGCAATTTAGGAATATCATCCAGAGATCTGCCCCAAGGCTGGATAGTTATGAGTGGCAGGGTGTGTGGGATAGCATGGGCAAATGCCTAGGACGGTGGGCACCCCCAGTGTTTTGGAACTTCACCCCTGAACAAGTGCAGAATCCTGA
>JAYKAV010003455.1:71786-126293 GCA_035582835.1 Phoebastria nigripes
GGGTGGATACTGTCCTGGTTCCGACTGGGACAGAGTTAACTTTCTTCCCAGTAGCTGGGGCAGGGTGCTGTGCTTTGGGTTTGGTATAATAGGAGCGTTGATGGCCCATTGATGTTTTGTGTGTTGCTGGGTGGTGCTTGCAACGGGCACTTTTCGGCCTCCCATGCCCTGCCAGGTGCATGGGAAGCTGGTGGGGGGAGCATAGCTGGGGCGGTTGACCCAGCTGGCCAATGGGGTATTCCATACCATGTAATGTCATGCTCAGTATAAGAACTAAGTGTGTTGGGGGGGCTCTGGCATCACGGGACGGGCTCTTGCGTATCGGGCAACGCGTTGGTTCGGCGGGTGGTGAGCTGTTGCGTTGTGCATTGCCTGCTTTGTATATTCTATTGTTGTTATCACTGTTACTATTACTGTTCTACTTTGTTTTATTTCAATTATTAAACTGTTTTTATCTCAACCCGCGAGTTTTCCTGCTTGTGCCCTTCCAATTCTCTCCCCCATCCTACCGGAGTGGGGGGGTGAGCAAGCGGCTGCATGGTGTTTAGGTGCTGGCCAGGGTGAAACCACAACATAAATGTATTTTGTTTTGTTTTGGTTTGGTTTGGTTTGGTTTTTTTAAGGCAAGTCACAAAACTGCTCTCTTATTTTACAGCTTCAGAGTTGCTGTAATTCTGGCTATCTAGTAAGACTTAAAGAGGTTTTGTAGTGTTTGAGATCCATTGAAAGCTGGTGGTTAAATTGCAAATATAGCTTACAAAGAGAAACCCATTGCAAAAAATAAAGTTGGCTGCAATCCCATCATAGTTTTGAGTATAGTAAAAGAAAGAAGTCTGCAACAGATCTTGAAGCCCCAACAGCATCAATTATAAGCACAAAAAGTAAGTCAGAATTGTACTTTAGCAGACTACAAAAAACATTCCAAGTGTAAAAATTGCCAGTATAAGTCTTCTGCTTTGGTTTACAAGCTCATTTGAAAGATTTTGCTGAACTTTTCTGTCTTAGAGGTTACATGCTAAGATGTAAATTAAATTTTTCAGAGAAAAGTGGCGAACTGCATGCTTTAATTGATTTATTTTTTTCTTGATTTGAAGTTTAAAATTCTTGTGGAACATACATTCACCTTCTTTCATATCATACAGGCTTTTATAGCAACTTATTGTACATCTATGTTTTTTTCCTCTTGTACTTCATTTTGTAATAAAAACCCTCCTGTAGCCCAGGGGTGGACTTAGAGGCCTGTGGAGACACAATATTTTTAAACTCCTTATTGCAGTGTAATACTATCATGGCAAAGGGGAAAAAAATACTTGCCATCCCATTGCCTGCTATCATTCTTTTTTTATTTTAAAATCATTACAACAACATATGCATATTTGAAGCATCTCATGAAAGCATGTTCTCAAGGCATTTTTTTCTGTTACATGTAAACTCTATTCTCCCTGAGTCACGTATCTAGAAGACTGTAATAAATTATCTGTCAAGGAATCAGCATTTTATTTGGTGTCACTAAGAGATTCGGTCCTGTTTCACAGCTCACAGTAGCTGAACTTTAGCACAAGTGGAAGCAGATTCTGAGAGCTATTCCCACTATTACATAAATTTTAAAAAATTAAAAAATCAAGTACTTATGGCTTGTACTGTAACAACAACAGCCGTCCTCATGGCTTCTGGGGATTGTAGATGTATGGTACTATAATCACATCCTGTCCTCCCTTTACCACAGATATTTCTAGATTATTTTCTCTGACCATGGGTGATAGAAAGTCTTCTCTTCCTCTTAAGAATCTTCCCTTACTGAACACATTCCACTGCTGAGCACAACATCGGACCACTACTGTAAGAAAGATCTGAAGCTTTTTTCCACTTCTGATATTTGAGCCTGTACCAAGCTGTTACCAAACCTATTAAAACTGAAGTAGCATTAATCAATTATGTGATMACTTTCCAATATTAATTCATCTAAAAATGTACTCCTTGTACTTAATTTAATCTTCTTACCTTTTTTTAATCTTTAAAAACTTCAGACTAATATTCTATATAATATAATTTTTGAATAGTGCTCTTGCTCACCTGTCTATTTTTAGGTAACAGAAAGTCAGTCTGCTGAATGAGTCTTCATATCCCAGACATATTTGTCTATCATCATCATGGACTAACATCATAAATTTATGTGTTGAGTTTAAAAAAAAATCTTAAAAGCTAGCAGTAGAAGGATAAGCTAGAGGTAGATACCGTCTACAAAACTTGGCCTCAGATTTTAAGACTGCAATTCTGAGGCTAGTACAGATAGAGGATTTTGAATTAATTTATTATAGATAAAATAGGAATTAGTAGAAATTAGCACCTCGTCCTTTTTTTAGGGTGTTAGACATGGAAATTTAGCTCAGCCAAGCCATACAGAAAAATCTAGTGAGTTTTGTGGGCTTTTGAAGAAGATTATTTCCATTCATGACCAGAATGATGAATATACAAATAAGTTGTTAAAATGTTTCTGTAGTTCAGAAATAGTTGACAGAAATGGATCAATTCTCATGGAAAAGAACAGAGTCACCTAATCCAAACTGGATCATGTTTCAGCCAAGGGGTGCATGTTCGTGTCCCTTTGGATGTACCAGTAATAATATTTTTGTTTTCTGCTCCTTACATTTCTACACAAAACTGCTATGGTTAGTTTTTGTATCTTTTACACCAGAGTTTGGTCCTGGCCCTGATCCAGGTAAGTAGAGATAACAAAAGCTTTGCAGGTAAATACTGATGTTCCAAGAGGCCCAGCATGAATGCAGTGAGGAAGGCATTCAAGGAAAAGGTGAAATTGGAATGATAGTATCTATACCACCAGTTTCTATACTGCTTGTTGATCAATAGTTCAAATGACTTTCAGTGATGAAAACTAGTTGAAAGTAGAGAATTATTGGATGGCAGCATAAATGGGAAACAGAACAAAAATATGCACCTCAAATGTGTCCCAGCCTGTTCAGAATAAAATGAAAATGTTTAGCTACCTTGAATTTAAACTATGGAAAAAAACATTAATGCAAATGCAAATACTACCTCCAAAAACTTGAAACAATTTTCTCCCCCACCCAGGGCAATTAACTAAAAATCTACATTTTCCAAGTTTCTATTCATTTTTCCTGCAGAGGAAAACTTTAAATTGATATGGAAATATAAACTGTAGTATAGAGAATCATCATGTTACTATTATTTGAATGAACTATAGATGCTAATCTATAAATTAAAAAATAAAGAAGCTATTTTGTACAAAACATTTTCATGTCAGCTAAAAGAACAAGGGGTTAAAATATTACCCCAGCTAAATCTATTAAACATAAAATGGCTAGAATAGCTTTCACAAGCTCATTAAAATTAATATGAACATTTCAATGGGACAGACTGGCTGTCATAAATTATTCAGGAAAAGAAATTATGCCGTTCAACAAAGCATGCATTTTTTATTAAAATACAAGCAAAATTTTAACTAGTAGCTAATTTCCATTTCACCCTGAATTACTAGTTTTATCTTCTTGGGGTTTCATAACAAAATCAGTTACAATAAACACACCCTGTATTACAGCATTGTGGATCACTTAACTTTATTACATTGTGTAGCCATGGTTACCAGTTGGTCAAAAAGAAAAGAGACAAAGACTTGACAGCAGTTTATTGTCAGCCAGAAAACCATAAATCAGATTAATTTTATACCTTTTTAGACATGAACTGAGGTTAGTAGTTGCTTGTCAGGTTTAGGTGTGTGTCTGTGTGTGTACACACTGTGTAACGTGACAAGGAGTGGCAGGAGCCCGCTTGCAAGATAAGGTGGATTGAGCAACTGGTATAAAGGATATGTTAATAATTCCTGTCCAATCTGTATCTGTCTGTATAATCTAGGAACACAAAAATGGACAGAGAATTCCTCTCCTTGTGACTTCAGTTCTCCACTGTTGAAGACTGCCATTATAAAACCTTTCATGAATTTTAAAAACTGTATTTTAAAATGCTTTAGGTATTTTCTCCTATTAATCCTGCTGGAAGGTTGTGATGGTTAGGAAAGTACTTCTAATTCCCAATCTATACTTAGGTTTATGTTCAGGAACCAGTATTGTGTTTATCTAACTGAAAATAATTTTTCAAATTTTCCTTTTTGGTGGCTAGACAAGCTTTTTTTAGTTTCTTTCAAGATCCCTTCTCCTTTTCCATGATCTTTTAACTATTCCTTCTCTGCAGAAGGGCTCAGTGAAGAGATTCAGCACTTTAAGTTCATTCTTTTTGAACACACACGTGCAGAACTATGCACCATGCTGCCGAGGAGGTCTTCTCAACCTCTTCTAGACTGGCATTGACAGTTTGCTGCCCCTCTTAGAAATATTTTCTCAGTATACACTGGGATTGTATTTACATTTGGCATGGCAATGAGGAGAACAATGTGAAGCTCTTGATTAAAACTCACAGTACTTATACAGTATGTAACGAATGAATCAAAAAGACTCCCAAGCAAAGCCAAAGGGCAGAATAAATTGAGTAGAAATGGTCCAGTAAACCCACAGTAGCTTTGCTGACTTTGCATGCTGAGTCAATGTAGTTTTACCTTGTGTTCCTCCTTGTTTTGTTCTAAACCATTCAGCTCTCTGCACAGCTCTTGGTAGCATTTGTTTCTGGAAGATTTTGGAAGATGTCCATGTAGTTAAAAAAAATAGCAGAAGGCTTTCACCATTTTCCTTGCAGACTGACAAAAATCTAAGACTTTTAGGAGTTTCTGTGTGTGTAAACAGAGAGATGAGCTACAGTATTATTGAAACCATTTGGATTTAGTTTTAAAAGTACTGTAAAACCTGTTACTGTATCAGCTTAATTTAATGCTTGACAGACGTTCTCAGAAAAACTTCCAGATTTTTTGTAGCATCTTGTTTTCTCTGAGGAATGACATTTCATCAAAACTCCATAAGAAAAAAAAATGGAGGACATAAATTGGCTATCTCCATTAGTAATTATTCATTTACCCTGAAAAGTTTGCTAGTTTTTTAAAATGTTTGGAATTATATGAAACAGTAAACTCTGCTGATACTGTTATGAGTTTCTTTAGTACAGAATAATTTCCACTTTCTTTCTAGAAATAAAATACTCCAAAATATTTTTAAATGCTTGATTCTATACCACTTCAACCTTTTTTTATTCCTTTCCTTAATTCCTCAGGCATGGACATGGATCTTAACAAAGTATTACTGTTAACACTTAGAAAGAAAGCATTTCTGATTGCATAATATCTGCATCTTAAATGATTTGCATCCCTTCACCTCAGAAGACCCTAAAAGGGGGTAGCTCATTATGAGACAAGTGAATAATGCACAATCTTTCAGGAATTTCTCTGCCATTATCTTACTGAAATGACTTTTTATATATTGATTTCAGGTTTGAAAATACCAGAAATAGTACCTTTGTACAAGCTCTTCTGCGACATCTGCTGGTTAAATTGGGACTTGCAGTATAAAGCTGGCATGTAATAATAATCCCGGCTGGAATCCTTCCAGTTCTATCAAGCTCTTTCAGCTTCTGATATGTAATTAGTCTGCTCTGGCCATAATCTGAACACAGGCCAAAATTAAAATGGGTGATAACATTTCTGGAAGTCATACTATCAAAATTGGACTCCTAAATAGAGTGCAATGATGATAAAGGTTATGTATGGATTTTAAAGTATTTTAACAAGTTGAAGAACCACCGTTTTTTCATTTGGGAAGCTACAGCACAAAAGGTCTTGATGGGAACAATGATGTGGCAGGTGCTCAATGGACAGAAAAGGTCAGTGAGATCTAGGCATGTAAGACCCATATATGGCTTTGGAAAATCTTCCATCAAGGGGATATACCCACTGTGATATAAAGAATTTGTATATATAACGGGGAGTTCAAAAACATATGAATTTTTTTGAAAGACTAAGAATAGGGTTACAATAGTAGTGACAAAGGGTTGTCTTTCACTTAGACTATAGATAAGGCCAAGGTCTTACACTTGCAAATTGTATTATAGAATAGTTTTTCTTATATTTATGATACTTTCATTGTTCAGGGAGAAAGGATGAAACATGGACTCTGCCTTTCTATTCTTGCGAGCTTTACTATCATTTATTACAATATTACAGTAGATTACTAATTCATAACAAGCCTTTTGTTAACCTCTAATAGTATATGAGAAATTTTTTTTCATATCAGTCTATATTAACAATGGGAGCTCTTCAAATTGCCAGATTATAAATGAATTTTTATTAAAATAAGACATTAATAAAGTAATAGAAGTACTAAGGCAATGTTTTTCAGTTTATCAGAATCTTGTAATGATGCAAGCTGTTGCAAAAACTGAGTTGGGTATTTGGGAGGAGGGGTGTTTGGGAATTTTTTTTTTTTTTTCTGTAGATTATGTTGTTGTGAGGACTGAGAAAGACTGTTGAGTGTCTCCTGGGAGAACATGAAATACAATATGAGGAATCAACCTCAAAGTTGCACTTTCTGTTTTAATCTAGTAATCATATTAACGATTCTTCTTTTCTGAAGAAAAAAGTATGTCTATTCACAAGAAAACTTGCCATTAAATTCTTTCAGCTCCATAACATTCATTGTGTACGATATGATTCAACTCAATTTCAGATCAGCTGAAATAGGTGTGCTTGCACTTTTCCAAATGTCTACACTATCTAGAATTATTAGGAGACCTTTTATTTAATTATATATTATACCTAAGCGTATTTTCAGAGCATCATGCAAAGACCTTGTTTCTACTGATATATTAATAATGATTGCAAAATTAATGGGTAGGCAGAGTCATTAGAGAAAATATTCTAGCATCTTCATGAAAAAGGAGACTTTGAAGGAGTCTCGGAACAGGCTGGTACCTGGTATTCAGTATTCAGACATACATTCAAGCTCCTCTACTGCTTAGAACCAGAGGAACTGCAGATAATGCATTTATTTGGTTGACAACTTTTTTGAGATGCATCAGAGATGCTCAAGGACTTTTTGTTGTGTCCTAGAGTAAAGATTATATGGAAATAAAAGAGTGGTTTCAACTGGGCTGTTTTATGCCAGTTTCCTGAGTGCCCCTGTACTTTCAGGGGTTTAGCTCACTGCACTTAAGACCAGCTCACTGAAATGAGTTGTTGAGAAGAGCTGGAAGGAGTCTCTACTGAGGCTCGCCTGCCAAACAGCTCTGCATGTGAGCTCTTTCCCACTTTGCCTGGGAGCTGCTGTTAAGTTGAGACTTTCATGCTTGAAGATTACTTTGCTACAGATAGTTATTTCTATGAAAACAGTACTTCTCCCAGGACTATTGAAAGGCTAAAATAATGCATTTTTGCAAGGGGCTTGGATGGGATATTGATTAAATGCCATCTTAATTTTTTTTAATTAAACCCATCTGTTGTATTCAACAGCTTACTGATCCTGGTTATTGAGCCCTGTTTCACTAAGTAAAGAGAATTTGTATTTTAAATGTTGAATATGCAAAGTCTGCTTTATTCCTTTGCACTTCATCCGTCTCAGATACAGTTGACAACCCATCCTGTAACAATGCCGCAAAAGGAATACACGTGTTCCTTCCTTTCTTTTCTGCTTAACTGTTCAGTATTTAAATAATTAGCTTCTGTATTCAGTCAGCCAAATTATAGTTGTCTAGGTGGTTTCTTTATGAGCAACTGGCTTCCTATCTTAGCTCATTTTCTGTTCAGTTGCCTTCACCATTTAGCAGAAATATGCAGCATCACCTTTTATTTAGGGGTAGAAAACATACCTATTCTAAGCAATAAAGCTCAGATTTTGCTCTCAGTCCTGCATATTTTTCACAGCCAATAAAAACACATAGCAGATTTGTCCCATATAGACCGCATTCTTTCCTACATTTTGATTTCAGTTCAGTGAGTCTAAATCTCACTGAGGGAACCCTTTTATTTAGGAGACAATATTTGATTGAATGAAAAGCAAATGATGGCTTCAATGCTAGATAAGAAATTGGATTTTCCACAGCAATAGTCCAGTCATATCAGCCTGAGACTGGCATTTGCTATTTGGAAAGAAGCAGAATAGTCAGATATTCATCCTTCCATAACGATTGAAAGCTGTCTCAGTTGACGTTCCATTGCTCCTCCCTTTTAGAGAAGGTCTCTTTGGATTCTGCTACAGCTTGATTTTAATTTACTTTAGCGAGAAAGAGCTACATTTTGGGGTCTAATTGCTGCTGATGTCATTGTTCTGTTGCATAGAAGGCCACATTTTGGTCTGCAACCTGTTTTGTGTGAAGGTTTTGTTTACAGACTATGAACTTTAGAGGGGGAAGAATCTCTTCTCTGACAAAAAAATTGGACTAAAAAATGTATCTGTATATAAACCTGTTGATTGAGACCTAACATGAAGGGAAACCCCCCATATTCCCTCCTCCTGCCAGGAGTCCCTGGGGTCAGGGAGACCTAGAGAAGGAGGGTGCTTCTGTGGACACCTGGTAGAGCAAAGGAAACAGAGTGGGCAGGCATAAGCATGTTTGCTTTTCGTGACTTGTTTATATAAATTTTTGTTAAAATGTGCATTTTAAATATGCTTTTCTGTTAAAATGTTTTTGTGAGCTGAGAAAGTGTGTGCTCAGTGCTACCCATGCTCTTCCAGGAGCTGAAATAACAAAAAAGTGGGAACAAAAGCTATGAAGGTTACCAAGAACAGCTAACAGGAAAGCCCCAGCACAAGGCAGAACTGGTGGCAGAGATGAGGAGGGAGAGGAACAGAGGAAAAACACATCACCAGCCAGCTGAGCTTTGCTGGGCCACAGGAAGACTAGTTACTAGTTTTAGACTGTGAGCGTTACTGCAAAAAGAGAAAAATAACTAGTGGGCCTAATGGTTACCTCCTTAGAGAAGAACAACATGAATTGTTACAGTTATATTAAAAATTGTTAATTTTTTAATCTACTTTATTAGGCTTTTCCCACTCTTTAATAAAATACAAGGTTTGTTTAGTTACTTGATTAGTGTTTGCCACGAATAAAAATGAGCTTTTAACATGAGCAAATTTAATATAATTTTACCATTCAGTTAATGTAAAAAATAATCTCAAATTCCTAGGAAGAGGAGGCTGAATGCAGTTATTCCCATTGTATAGATGCTACTGAAATGCCCACAATTCCTGCTGCTTTGCACTAATGTTAATGACACTGTACAATGGAGTATCCAAGTCTTTATAGATGGCTTTTAGTTTTTAGCAGTGTTTTATTCACATATTTTTCAGCATGTGAAATGCAGGCATTATGTTTTTCTTAGATGCAGAGGCCATCTTGTGGCAGAATGTTGGTAGTTGTGTTAAAATACTATTTTAGATGGAAGAATGAAGTCCAATTTGTTGCAATATTTCCAGTATTATTTGTAGTACCATCATACATTGAAGCATGATCATAACATACGTACATCCTGATAGTATCTGCTGAGCTTGCAGCAGAATACTCATTCCTAAAGAGAAGGCACTGAAGACGAAAGATCTGATGACAAATGCGTTAGGGCACTGTGAAAAGTGTGATAATGTTTTCTGCTAATAAGAAGCCGGTTTACATTTAAAGAACATCTTTATTAATAGAAAAAATTAAAAAAGGAAAGGATGGTTATGTCACAGTGAAGGGGTTAAGTTCCTCATATATTCTGTCTTACAATTAAAAACTGATAATCCTACAGGATGAAACATTACTGAATAGATGAATTAAACTAATTAATACTATTCCTATTTATCTTTTCTTTTGCAATGCAATTTTCTCATTTATAGTAGTGATTTGGAAATGTTGCAAATATATGACCTCTGAAAATAAAATATCCAGTCTGGCAATGTGTATCGCAATTAAGATTTGTCAACAAGACATACAGGGATTCTAAATAGTCTAAATATTAATAAACTTTAGATTAATAAATCTTAGATTTAGATTAATATTTAAAGTTTATATTATATTATTAAAGCGGGGGGGGGGGGTTGAAAGAGGAAAATAATTGGTGCATTGAATCCAGAAGAATAACAGCAATTAATTAATTATGCACAGGTGGACTTGAAGAAAGAGCTGCATCTATTGCACATTGTTAGAGCAGTAGGGAAACCACACAGATGTGACAGCCTGTGTAGTTACAAATTGATATTTGTATATGTAAATACCGAGCAGTCAGCTTTCTCCCAGAATTGTGTGATTCACTAGCACTTGCCAGCTATGTCGAGCCTTTAACAGAAATGTCAAAGTTCAGCTTTTAGAGAAATTTGTGATGTGTTGTA
Organism: Phoebastria nigripes; assembly: GCA_035582835.1. NCBI lineage: Eukaryota > Metazoa > Chordata > Aves > Procellariiformes > Diomedeidae > Phoebastria > Phoebastria nigripes. The sequence goes on from JAYKAV010003455.1 coordinate 82,064, forward strand.
TGAGGTGGATTGCAATATAGCAGCAACTAACACAAGAATGTCAATTAGAATATTATTTCAGTAGAAACACAGTTATAAAAGTCCAACCCTGCTATTGCTCTGACTTTTAAAAATTAGGTTAGTCTTACTTAGCATTCTGGAAATAAATGAGTTTTTAGAGATTAAAATACATGTCTAAGGAATGGCACAAATATACCTGGTTTACTATCTGTACCTTCAATACAAGAAACCAGTATAATGAATGAAATTTTAAAGCTCTACATTTTAAAACTTATATGAAGAAACACTTTTTCCAAATTTGATGGTAACCTGAAAAAAACCATTACCATGATAGATAAAAGTGAGGCAACAAATCTGGTAAATTCTGGAAACAGATTAGATATTCACATGTGGTAACACTGAAATCTGCTATGAGATTCACAAGGATAAAAAACATTCACTGAGAATATAAAAGTCAGGATTAATTACTAACAAACCTGAAAGTAAGAAGAAATTTCCTCTGTCTGTGCATTATAATGATCTATTATGCTTTCCTCTGAAGAACCTGGTAGCTATCATTACTGGATGTAAAGTAATCCATATATCATGGAATGATTCACAAGATTTTGATAAAGTATAGTGAATAATTCCTAGTGTTTAAAAGTATGTAGAAATATGATTCTATGTCAATTGAGTATGGTATGTGCAAACAATTAAAATCCTTAGAAACCTGTGCAGACCAGTCTATAATCCTTCATACCTATATTTTCAATATCTCACTTTTCCACAGGAGAAATGTTCACTTTTAGCAAGCAAGGACATTGCTATTATACTTTGCTTTAGTAAAAAGGTTGCAAAATAACAAATAAATAAGCAGTCTGATCCCTGACTGGTATCCCTGTCACTTGTTCATCCAAAGATATCACAGAAATATTCAAACCTTTCAACAAGAAAGAAGAGAAATGAGGCTGTTAGTTGCCAGTGATTCTGTCAAGTGAACACTTTATTTTGCCACTTAAAATGAAGTTCTTCTGAAAGATCACTTCTGCCACTCTTCCGCAAATAGCGAGACAGGAGCTGCAGTTTATCAGCTGACCTTGGAAGGGTCTTCTTCCAGCAGCAAAGCAGCTCATAGATCTGGTGTGTTAAATTATCCGGGCACTTCAGCCTAACAAGCTGAAGTACGCTCCGCCGAACAGGTAAGCATAAAGCAAGCAATGATGTATTATCTTCTGCAAGCTCTTCTGCAAGCCAATATAGCAAGTTGTCCCACAGGGCCTCTGAAGGGCAAAAATTAGTAATTTAAGAGCATTATTCTCCTGCTATGTAAATCTATCTTACTTTTGAAAAGCTTTCTAAAGCTGGAGGCTCAGTGGGTGAACTCCCCAGCTAAATATGGTTTGTTTTTTACTTTAATGAAAACATCATCACTTCTTATTTCTGATGTAATTTTTGGTAACTGCACTGAGACATGAAGTGAATTTAGTCAAGAGCAGATTCAGCAATGATCTGTAACTTTTGGAATTGCATGGGGAAAGCTAGCAACAAAATAAAAGGGTTTGGGCATTTYCTATGACTGATACATAACTTACACTGGAGCTTTTCAGCACAAACGGAATCTCCTTAGACAGAAAATTATATGCTGCTCAAGCACCCCACCACAACATTATCTTACAAGAGCTTTTGCATTTCCTGGTAAACAGATCACTTTTTTTTTTTCTTTGAATATCTTTTAACACATTAACTACTTTGGTTCATGAATATGGCATTTTAAAATGCCAGTTACAGCTGAAACAAATCTTGGCATTTAAAAAAGTAAATAGCAAATATAACTATTAATTATATTGATATTAATATTTTATGTATGTGTTCTTACCTGATGAATCAGAAGAAATTCTTTTTGTGCTTCGTGGACGGTTGATCAACTTTTCATGCTGTCAAAGAAAATGTGTTGAGGAAAGAGAAATGACTAAATGAGTAAGGGATGAGGCGTAGGATATGGGGGTGGATTGCAGTAAATCAGCATTTAAGATTGGTCCTACCTACATAGAGGATTTGTGTCATTATTAAAAACCAGTTAACACCACCAGCAGATAAAAATCAGTATACAGCTATTAAAATAATGAATCTAAGTCTGTTTACACCAAATGGATGTTTATTGCATCTTATTAAAAAGTTTATAATTTATGCAATTTTATAAATGCTTGATCAGTGGCATTACATCATGACCGGTGTATAGAAACTGGGTGTATAGAAAATCTGTATGGAACCTTCATACATGAAATGGATTCTAATTTCGAATATGGCATTAACTTTGCCTTGCTGTCTCTGTGTTCTTATTACAACTGTGTGCATACCATACTGTTTCAAGGAAAATAACAGTTTCTAGGTATGCAGTAGCTATTGTTAGGTCTAGAAATCATACTATGTTTGTAGCTATAATTATTTATTTTACATGGTTCAACTTTTAATTATAAATCACTAATAATCATCAGAATTCAAAAGACAAGTTCCATTAGAAAGTACAGAGTTCTTCCTCTTTCTTCCTCTGAACACTGGGGAGAAAGAAAAAAATACTTTGTCCTTTTTCCCTATGACTGAGAAAGAGGAAAGTCTTGTGGGCTTTACTGTTGTTTCCTACTTCATATAGAACAGGAAATTACTTACATAAGCACTGAGCACAAGAAGAGATTAATTTGTATCAAGTGAAGTTCAGCTCTTTTTTTGTTAAAAGCTGTAATTGTCCTCTTTTAGTGTCCATGGTACTTGTGTCACACACATTCAGTTGTATTACCTGGCTGTTTATGCACAGCTTTCCCTGTGAGACTTGCTCCAGGTTTATTCACTGAGCTTCTTTTTTCCATTTGTGAATTAAGTGCATGAAACTCTGACTGGATAAATTACTCTCCTTTTCCTGCTCGGCATACTGAGCCTTGCTGAGCTTATCTTAAGTACTTTTATAATACAGCCTTTATATATTGTTCAATATTTGGAGTGTTTCATATGTACTGAGCTACACATCCAAAAGGTCGATATAATCATAACTGTTACCTATTCACCTGTGAATTAAACAACTTTTCATCAGGYCTGTACATAGTCATCTTGGTAGGGGGCTTCAGTGTGCACAGGATGCCCACAGTATGCACTGCTTGGYGGTGCAAAACCATCCTGTGCTGTACTCATCTTGAGATCTGACTCTGCCTCGTCTTGCACACTTCCGCAGCAATTCTGTTGCTGGACGTGCCCTAGTGTGAAGATAGCATAACATGGCTAAAAAAAGCCCTCAAAATAAAGGGAACATAAAGCTCTTCCAGAAGGGGGCATTGTTTTTCTTCCAAGACTCAGCTTTCTTTGGCTTCGTTTAATTATGCATTTATATTTAAACTTATTTTCATTCATTAATGAGAATTTAGCACCTCAAAGGTCTGTATGAGATTTTCAAAGTTATTGTAGATGAACTCAATTACCCATGCATTGACTTTAATCTGAACCACTTTATGCTACTTAATGTTAAAATAGTAGTAAAAATGATAAGAATTGAAAATGAGTATTGTCTGGAAACAGTGTAATAATATACAATGCATTAGATCCAAAACATTAAATCTGCCTTTAAAGATTAAATATCTGTGGTGAAGCACTAAATTCACCTACGGTTCAGCTGCACTGGCATGTGGCCCCACTGTTCTGGTTGACAGCGTAAGTAAAATACCCTTAGCAGTCAAAGCAGTTTTCTAGTCTAGAAGGCCCTTCAATTAGCTAAGCAACTGCTTTTCTGAAGCAGAAGATCACATGCTATTTTGCTGTTAGACAGTCATTAGACATAAAACTTCAGCAGAATAGTAATTTGATAATGCTTGTATGTATTACAACAATGTCTTTTTGCAAAGCACTCTGATTTCAGCCAGCAATACTGAAGTGCTCTGTCAAATGGACCTCTCAGACATTACCAGACTCTACTAGCATATCAAACAGGACAGACAGAAAAGGAGAAATTAACCTTTTAAACTCTTTAGACCAGTTTCACATAAATACAACTGCTTTGAAATCAGTAGAAGTATTACTGATACGCACACACATACTTGACATCAGAACCTAATCCACTGTATTTAACTTGTGTTGAAAATAACAGGTTTGACCAACCAGTGTTTTCTAATGCTGAGGAAATGAAAGCTCCGTAATAGGAATTGTTAGTGAAGATCAGCTTACTTCTCTACAAGTGTAGCATGTTTAAACTAAAGACTGATGTGAATGGTTGCATACAAAGTAAACAACCACTGCTTTGACCACTGTCAGAAATATATTTGTAAGACAGTGGATAATGTGGGCACATACATATAAAAATGGCTTATAATCTATATAGTTACTGTCTTCTCTCCACAATTCAAGAGAAATTTAGGTGGGAATTTTACAGAAATGAGTGAAAATGTAGTCAGAATAGTTGCCTTAAAAAGATTCCATCTGTCTTTGTCACAATCAAAATCAGGCATTGTGGATAATACTAACTTTATCCTCTGGCAAAAAAAAAAGAAAAAGCCAAAACTTCATCTCATTTTGTTGAGAAAATTTCTATTGTTACTGGCAACACTGAGTATTTGTGATGTTATGTGTATTAAAACTAATCCATTGACATGTTTAAACTAAACTTAAGATATTTATTAACTGAACAAAGTAGTAGATTTTAAATAGTCTTTGCTGTTCTTACCCTGCATTTACTGCTATTTCAGGAATTTTATTCCCAAACCATGAAAGGGTCCCCTAGCATACCGGGAGTAAGTGCGAAGTACTACAACTTAGAGTCAACTAATTCACAATTAAGACACAAGAGCCTTACTGTGACAACTGGAATTCTGTAAGCAGCTGTGTTAGTGTGAGCAATACTGTAAACAACACAGCATTATCAATAGGCCAGATATGAACACTGAGCATTATATTTTAATATGCTTGTGAGATTTGTGGCAGCTTAACTGCTGTACTGTAGTAGTATACATGTGATAGAAACTAGCAAAATTGAAGGATCATTGCTTGAGTGCATGTCTACACACACTAATGTGGTCAGATAGTTCTAGGTGCTTTGGCAATATGTATCAATAGCATCAGCATATGACTAATTATGGACAGTGCCAGTCTTGGTTCATATTATATGAACATTAACACAAGACTTGCACATTAATGAAGTGGTAAATAGTACTGCATTTGACAGATGGTTGGTGTAGTTGTTTGTATAATCAGTGCATTAAATTTCTCCATAACTGTGTTTTCTCATCCAATTTTAACTACTTCCTTCTATTTCTTTTATTCATTAGAAAGCCCACCTAAATGTGAGGATATATCTGATTAAAATTTGTTGATCAGATCATAGATAGTAAAAACAGGATAACGTTCCTATGTTAATTTTTACTGTCAGTGTTTTCATCACTGTTAATGATTTTAGAACACATAATAAGGTATGGTAAGTAATTAGAATTTCCTTTTCATTGCTCTGGCATTTAATTGCACCTGGATCATTATGTTTAATATATGGTTCTGTCCCTCTTCAGTCAATTCTTTTTCTAGCTCAAACACATTTTTAACTGCTGCAAATATCYGGTGAAAATGAGTTCACCTTTTTATTACTTTTGTATGTAAAAAGTACATTCTTTTATATTATTGGTTACACCTGCAACTTACCAATTTCATTGTTCTTATATCCTGCAAAAGGGGAATAATCATTCCTTTTTCAGTTCCTCCATAATACTCATAAGTGTACGCAATATTTCAACTTCTATCAAAACTGCCTGAAGTGTTGTCATCAATGTATCCTCTCTCTACCTGGAACCACTCCATGTTTCTGATCACCTTCTTTCTGTCTTCTACTTCCAAATCCTCTCTCTGAGCTCTATGACCAGGACTGCAGAGTGCAGTCATGATGTGGATGCCTCATAGATATATGGCATAATCTTATTTTCATTTTTGTTCTCTAATAATTTGGAACATTCCGCTTACCTTTTTATTTGTTGCTGAATGCTCTGGAAGTTCTCAGAGAGCAAAATGACCAAAGATTTCTTTTTTGAGTCGTAATAGGTAATTTAGAGTCTATCAGTATAAAATTAGATATGTACTTCCACCCCAACAAAACACTTATTGGCATCTAAATTATCTAGTTTATTTTCTAGTCGCTCAGTATCATTATACTCTGTGGTTCTTCACAGACAGCTTTAGTACTCTGAATATTTTGTACTGTCATCAGACTTTTCACTTAATTATTCAAAAGTTTCTGATTAATATGTTAGTATGGATCTGTGTGGGACTTTACTAGCAATCATCTTCCATTGAGAAAACCAACCGCTTTTTCCTACTCTTTTTTTCCTACCGTTCAGCCAGCAAACAAGCCAAAAGAGAATATTTTTTGTTCTTAAAATTTCTGTGAGTTTGTTCAGTATGGAATTCAAGATTTACTTGGCTGGAAGAAAGTATGAAGAGCAAAAGAGTGAACAACATTATAACTTTGTGTTAATGAATGTTACATACCACTAGATAGTGGTATGGGTGAAATTATCATTTGCCTTGTGTATTTATATACCAATAGTAAGGTATGTTGTATTTAATTTATTAATTATTCACTAAAGTCAAATATTCAGCTTCATTGATGTTTTATAATTCTTCAAAAAGATGATAACTGAACTAGCTAATTTATTAAGGAATATTTCTTCTCTATTAAAAAAGCTGACTTTAAGCATTATCAATCTTAAATTATTACACTGGATGGATGGAAGATAGATCAAAATGTAGGAGGGTTCACCAACTATAGCAAAGTATAACATTTTGTGTAATAAGATGACTTGCAACATAAGGGAACATGTTATTTTGATGCTATCCTTCATTCTAGAGAGAGGTATTTCATTCTGTGTAAGACAGAAAATACAAATCACGTAATGAAAAAGTTATCAATATGCAAATTTTTCAAGCATTTTGATCACTTTTTTTGGCCTAATATTTGCATTTAATGAGGATTCTGACTCCTTTGAAATGCACCTCTTAAAATATATTTATCAGAAGCAAAAGAAAAATTATTTGCAAGATGCTGCAACACTGATTTCGTGCAGTGATATAATAACTCTGTCTCTCTAAGCAGACTTTTTTTGCATCAGACTTGGGTCCTCTGTGCTTGAACTGATTCAGCTGAAAGTAGAGCCAGTACTCAAAAATAGATGTAGAGAAAATATTCCCAAAGGCTATCACCATCCCTGAGGTTTGACTTCATTTCTAATTTCTAATTTACCAGCAATGATCATGTTATACAGTTCCTCCGTTTATTTCCATTTAAATGAGTAGTCTGCCTGGGTGCTACTGTGTACCCACATATATATATTATATGTATTCTATATTCTCACACACTTATACAGACTGAMCAGACTTCAAGATCTCAGCCACACTGGGAAAGAGGAAACATGGCCTTAAATTTAGTAGGACAAAAGGGGTAGTCAGAAATACTTGTTTTGAAAAGTCCAAACAGAATATTTAAGGACTAATATGTATAGCAGTAGACTATATATGCCAACCCAAATCTAAGACACTTGATAATTACCTTTGTGGTTTAATACAAATGCAGTTCAATCCTTTAAATCTTATTCTTATTACGCAGTGAGATTAAATAAAGTGGAACAACGGGATGGAAGCTAGGCAGGYGGATGGAAGAAAACTAACTGATGCCTAGGGTGTGCCACAGATTTTTTTTTATTTTTTATTTTTTTTAATCATCCCACTGGACCTCAAGAGTTTGTATTTCCCTCTCTGTGAATACTGCACATGGAATGCTAGCTCTGTGGAAAAGCAAAGTGCTTGAAAGCATGTGATTCTCTCTGAAAACTTACATTTTATATGAAGTTTGTCACTAAAAGAGATGTCCTCTTAAAATCTTCTGCAGTTAATTGTTCTTAATTTTTACTTGGGAGAATGGAGATGAGAGAGAAATCAAGAGGTATGCTTATGAAATACAAGATGTATTTGCAGGTGATAGCTTAAGGAAGAGTGAAGTCAATTAAATTAAAAAGAGAGAGATGCTACTGCTTGTCACCAGAGATTTAGACCAAGCGTTACTGTACATATTTTGACGTTAAAATGTATGCAAATTTGATAGCAGTAGTCTAGCGGCAGCATTTTGTACAATATAGGGTTCTGATAGCTTAGCTCTTTGAAAAGATTACAATGAGATTTCACTGCAGGAATATTAAAGATTAATTCATGTAGCAATAGCTTTCACCAGAGATGGAGATAATTGCCCACATGGCTGTATTGCAGAGGCTTATCAGGCATAACAGGACAATCAGGTGATAGGAGAAAGATAGGTTACATGAACCATTTAATRCTCCTACAATTTGCAATTCTGCACTCCCAAGACAAGGATACAAGAAGTATATAACTGAAACTTAAGTAATAATTTCTCAGGTCCATACAATTTGGGGAGAGCAAATGGGTGAAAAACTTCTGCTAAACATTTTTTTCCATGCTTGTGCTTGGATAAGAGTCCCTCCCACCTGCTAAGAGAAATTCTGAGGGTGTTTGTACATTGCTGACGTATCAGAACTGCTCCATCAGTGACTCCTGTGTGTATCTGTAAAGCAAAAATCATACCAAGATCCTTTTGCCTAATAAATATGTGGTAAGAGAAAAAGGGAAAGATCTCTAACATTATCGAATGAGAAACCCACCTTTGGCAACGTTAGTGCTAATTTACACAGTGGAGACTGGTGTTGATATTCACCATATGGCAAGGGTTGTTCCCATTTCTTGGTTATCATCTCTCTGGTAACTTTATAAAACACTGCTGTTCCTTTGTAATGAGGTGAACTGTGGTTACCGAATTCATCCACTTCTTTAATTTGGAGCTCCAGCCTGGGTTTTCTTTGTGAATGAAAAATCAGCCTGTAGACTTTTCCAAAATCTTTTCCATTCTCTGCAGTCCATACAAAAGAAAAACAAATTTTTTTTACACTGTATTTAGATGTGTGGCATCTAAAATAATTCATTAGGGTGAGTCAAATAGAGCTAATCACATAACATTTTGTTGTTCTTTATCATTATTATTACTTTATAATGAACACCTGAGGTTCAAACATTCCTGCCAGCCTGCTTCAGTAGTTGAAACATCTTCATAGTTAGCTGTCTTAGCCCCTGAATTGTTGGCATAAGGGATAAGTGGTGAAGCCTGTGCTACAAGTTGAAAAGTAAGAAACACAGAAGGGGATAAAGTACATAACACAGAGAGAAATAAAAATAAAACGGTGTTGTGAATGGAATTAGAAGTATATGCTTTCTGGTTATTCAGGATGGATATCTGTCTATCTGTAACAACAAARTGAATAGAGGCAGAGAGGTAGGTGCATTTTTAGGATTTGTAATTSCATTTTAACTGATACATCCATAACACTATCCTTTGCATATATGAGCAGGCATTCCTTGGGGGCTGAAGACTTCTCTTTTTGAAGAATAATCCTTTCTTTAGGGTAAACGGAGTTTTCAGTGGGAGAGTTTATGTACAAAATATTCAGAGGGCCAAATATCATAGAATCATAGAATCATTAAGGTTGGAAAAGACCTCTAAGATCATCAAGTCCAACCGTCAACCCAACACCACCATGCCCACTAAACCATGTCCCTAAGCGCCTCATCTACACGTCTTTTAAATACTGCCGGGGATGGTGACTCCACCACTTCCCTGGGCAGCCTGTTCCAATGCTTAACCACTCTTTCAGTAAAGAAATTTTTCCTAAYGTCCAGTCTAAACCTCTCCTGGTGCAACTTGAGGCCGTTTCCTCTYGTCCTATCGCTAGTTGCTTGGCAGAAGAGACCAACACCCACCTCGCTACAACCTCCTTTCAGGTAGCTGTAGAGCACGATAAAGTCTCCCCTGAGCCTCCTCTTCTCCAGGCTAAACAGTCCCAGTTCCCTCAGCCGCTCCTCGTAACACTTGTTCTCCAGACCCTTCACCAGCTTCGTTGCCCTTCTCTGCACACGCTCCAGCACCTCAATGTCCTTCTTGTAGTGAGGGGCCCAAAACTGAACACAGTATTCGAGGTGCGGCCTCATCAGTGCCGAGTACAGGGGCACGATCACTCCCCTAGTCCTGCTGGTCACACTATTTCCGATACAGGCCAGGATRCCGTTGGCCTTCTTGGCCACCTGGGCACACTGCCGGCTCACGTTCAGCTGGCTGTCAACCAGCACCCCCAGGTCCTTTTCCGACAGGCATATGTATTTATATGTTCTTTCCAAAACTGACAGAAGAGACTATATGTAATTTTGGATGAAAACTTTTCTGAGGCTTCTTATTGCTTTTCCCTTTAAGCAAATTTCTGAATGGTGGCAGCCACTGCATGGAATTTTTGAGGCTGCTAATTGAAACGGCTAACAACTCTCTCTCATCACCTCAATTCATAGTGCAGCTCACAAAAGGCAACATTTTGYCCTGGGTTTCAGTGTTTAATCTTGCTCACTTTAAGTGAATTTACACAGATTAAATAGCAGACTGTTTCTTTTTGTTTGGAATCTGTTTAATTCCTATCAAATGTTCTTTATATTAAAAAGCCATTGATGGAATCCTGCCCTTTTGAAATAAAAGACAAAATACCAGCTGTTTCTGAGGGAACAGGGTTCACAGAATGGCAGAGGTTGGAAGAGATCTCTGATGATCATCTTGTCCAACCCCCCTGCTCAAAGAAGGGTCACCTAGAGCAGGTTGCTCAGGATCTTGTTCAACTAGWACATTTTATTTTTCAGTTGGAGCAGTTTCCCATGTAGTTCCATGTGCCTATCATTTACAAGAAATAAAACACTGAAATAACTAAATGTGCTGTGACTAACCACAGTCTACTAATGTTCACAYACAGTATTTCTGAATAGCTGAGGTGATTGATAATGTTCATCCAGATGCATGAACTAATTACCTTACCTGAAGCAAAAATATTGCCTCTAAATCTAAAATGAATCTGTTCTCCTTCTCTTAACGGGAACTGTTGTGTAGGTTCTGGGGGACCAAAGTAGCCCTCCTCGTGGAGATTTTGAAGTTTGCAAGTCAATTCTTTGGATGCAGATAGCAAAACTACTATTTTATACGGGTTTTCTCTTTTCCTATACAGTATCACATTAGTCATTGTGCTACAAACAGCTGCTTCCAGAGCCTGAGCAAAGAGGAGAAGATATGTGTTTTCCAAGACGAACAAAAAGCGAATGACCACAAAGCTGTATTAAAAAAAAAAAGGCAAGAAAATAAATAGCTCTATCTTAAATCATTTTATCAACTGCTAACAATTTATTATGCAAAATAATACAGGGCTCAGTCTCCAAGGAGGTCTCCAATGGACCTTTTGCTACTTCCTTTTTATTCTTGTTGCCAGCATATGAAAGGGTGGAAATTTGCCTGCTTCTGTAGTGTAGAGTATATTGGCTCTGTATCTATGAATTCAAATACATACAAAGTTTAGATGAAAGTAAGAGAATATTTCCTGATAAGAAATTCCAGAAAATATTATGGTTTTGTACTTAGAGAGCTAAATCACATTTTCAAATTAAGATTAATATCTGCATTTCCTGTTTCAAGTTTTGTATATATTACATTGTGTACAGTCTATAGATGAAAAAATATTTAAACAAATTTATATTTTCTGTAATTATGAGTAACAAATCTAAATGATCTTATACTGCAAAGTGGAAGAAAGAAATGCTGGCAAGTTAATAATGAATAGTGGATGATTTCTTAACTCTACTAATTTCCATTAATCCATATACTTGGAAGTAAATATTTTAGTAAATAAAATTTTATTAACTTATTCATACATTACCTTTCTAAATGCTCATTTAGTTCAAATGATACAAGCCCATTCCGTGCATTCTGGATAAGAACATCATCAAACACCTTCCACCCCTCTTCTTTGCTTCTGTGACCTAATAATTTCAAAGTATCACTGAGATTCTCCCCATTTTTTCTCACAGAAGCACTCACAGCCCTGGAAAGCCAATGAATTATAGGAAAAAACATAATGAAAAATAGATCCTGCAGAAAGAGTAAGCTTGTATTTGTAGCTCTGCTTTCCCTTCTGCTGTCCTTGATGACCACATGTATTTTTCCCATCTTGCTGAAAATCTACATCTGGAACTATACTCCAGAGTACATAAGTGCTATAATTGTTAAGAGAGATTTTTTAATTTTTTCAATTCTCCAGAAAGCAGAAAAAAAAGGAAAAAGAAAGGTTCCTACCTAAATGAATCTAGTTTAATCTATCGTTTAATATCATGCACAATAATTATTAGGGATTGGTTTTGAGTCATTCATCAAGATTTAGATTCTCTAGAAGTAGGTATCTGGAAAGAAAAAAAAACAACCCACCTTTTCTTCCAGAAGCAAATATTACTCAATAACCACAAAGGAAATTAGAAAATAAGACATGACTGCTATCCACTATCTCTTTCAACAGAGAAAATAAAAGTAGCTTCTCTTCAAATCCAGTGATTACTTTGATATCACACTCAGAATCAAGCAACTGTGACATGACATGCTCTGGCTAATTTATTCTAATGAATGAAACATGAGGGTTTTTTTACAGAAGCCTATAACTCTCCTCTCACACACACCTCTCCTTATCAATTTTTTAAAACTGGATGCGAATAACCCATGCATCTCAAATGCACACCCTATGTACAATCCAAAAAAGAAAATACTCCAGACAGGACAGCCTAAGCATTTCTCAAGCATGCAGCCTCAGCCTATGTGCAAATACAGGAAATGCTGACATCATTTTCTAAGGAATTTGTATAGAAATAAGCAATCAAGCCATGGTCTTTTCATGGATGTGATTTGACTCAGGATCTAAAGTGCCATTTAGACTGGTATTAAGAACAGACAGATGCCATGAGGGTACTGCCACACAATTAAAAGCTTCTGGTACAGGAAATGAAATTTGAATCTCCTATAAACTGGCATAGGCACCCTTCCCAAATCTGAAGTTTGTGATAAAGATGGATGTCTAGTCTAAGAGACCAGTGTGAGTGTAGAGCTCTTTAAAACATGATCTGAGAAGTTTTTCAGAAATGGAAAGGTAGAACATTGTCTGGCTTCTCCATCTGTACCTTGCTTATTTTTAATACAATCATAATCTTGGCATGTAGATGAATTTTGAAAAAGATAACGTTTAGAAGAGTAGGAATAAGTTAACTCTTTAATGACCTAAAGTACTTCAAAGCTGACTCTTGTCCCAAGCTAGTCCCTACCAAGAAATCCCAGTAAGCATTTCTGAACCTGGAGTTGCCCATGGTAGCAGAACTGGAAGAACAAAAATCAAATGGTAACTTCAGATTGATTTTTTTCCTGCATGAGATGGTAAAAACACCATTTATTTTGCTAACTGCCAAAACAGATGAGGTCAGCTTCGGCCTTTTTTTCCACCAAAAAGTTTTATCCATATCCTCATGTTCATGATGGATAAATTTTATTGAACTGCCAGTTAACAACTGAAATTTAGAGATTTTTTTAGCCCCATGTTTTAATGCTTTTTTTAAGACATTCCAAAAGGTCTAAGTTTTAGAAATTTTTTAGTCAGTGCTTTTGAAAAATCTAGGCCTTTATCTAGTGTGGCAGTTACCACAAAACTGACCTACTCCAAAGCATTGCATCATAAATTTTGACTCATGTAGCCATTGGAATGTGTAGAAGTAGAGATCAGAAAATTCAAAGGCCAGGGTAGCCAAACCACCGACTGGTAAAATAATGATCACAGCAGCTTTGAGACGTGGTTATTCTCTRTGTTCAATGTTTGGCTTTGGTGAAAATGGCTGAACATTTCTTGTTGAAAAAAACCCATGCATTTTTCATCCTGACTGCTGCTAGAAATACAGTGCTCAGCATATTTAAAGATTATACATCATGTGCTATATGGATTTTCCTGGTGAAGCTATAGCATGAGAATTGTGGGGATTTGCTCTTGTGTTTCTAACAATGTTTCTAAGTATAGCAGACTGTATTAAGGAACTAACACATTTTTAACACAAAAAATTATTAATCAGCAACTGTTAAAATTAATTCATTTCGATGTTTTGAAAATGCTGAATTTGTAGTGAAGTTGTTCTTACCAAGGATGGTATGCCGTAGCAACCCTCTTTACTGTAGCACTAATGGCTCTTGCATGTTCTGTCTCATCTCCTTGCCTTTTTTTTTCTGGGTTTGGAGGACAGGGTAGAGTAATAGTGACTGAGCTGTTAAATGGTTGGGCTGAAGGATGCTGGACGTAAACCAATGCACTAGTAGATACCACTGAGTGGTACATATCGTGTCTTGCTTTCAATGTGGAAACCAATGATGGTTCAATTGGCTGAACCTAAATATGGAAAACAATTGTACAATTAATTTGCAAATGAATAAATCTTCTCTTACATGCCTGTTTTTTTACAAATTGATTTATCTCTTGGAATTGGATTAGACTATCACAGAAGCTTTAAGCTCCTCTCTATAACCCAGGACAACCCTATCAACATATCAGCACTTTATAAAATGCACAACCAAGTGCTTGAAAGTCATCAAAAACTGGAACCTTTACTAACTAAAATATTTTGATTGTTTTGTTCCTGCTTTGAGTTCAAGTTTTGAAACACCCGAGTTCCCTCAGAGTTTGATAATTTTCTAAGATTTTTCAAATCTGTATTTTTTTCACTGTTAATTTTAGCTTCTCTGTACCTCAGAATCAATGTTTTTATGGGGGAAGGGAGAAACATTATAACTGAAGCAAATTTTGAGATTATTCTCAGCCTAAGACTAAGAGGTGACAAAACCTTCTGTTGCACTGCCTGGTACAAATGATGGTCAGGTGAGAAAAATTGTTCCATTAACTTAAACACTGGGCCAAGCAGTTGAAGTTTGGAGTTAATGCTTATGTCACTGTTGAAAACAACTGTATTTTCTGAAGTATATCAAAGGTAGATGGTTCTTCTTTTTAGCTAGAGATATCATGTTGACTACTGACAATATTATGTGGCTTTAACAAAGCTGACAGGAAACCATTTGCTGTRTATACAGGATGTGGAGCTACAACCACTTTTCACTTTTTCTAATAATGGAACAGGTTGCCCTTTAACATTATTGGCATCCTTGCTTCAGAACTGATCAGATAACAGACTTATGGAACAAATATTGCGTATTTCAAGCTCACCTTTAACTGCATGGGTGCTGGAGAACTGAATGTTTCTGGAGGGTAATAGAAAGAGACTCTAGAATCCACGCTCAGCTTTTGTGAGAGTCCTACCTTTGGAACAGTAAATGTTTCTTGCTTTAAGCATGACAACACAGAAAAAACACCGAGCTGATAAATTTTCACTTCCGCAAAGGTTTCCTGCATAAAGAGAACGTGGGGTTAGAGTACRTTGGAGGCAAAGGAACCTGTATTCCGCAGCAAATTAGCATTTTGAGAAGGCAACATTATTTATAAAGCAAGGTGTGAAATGAAAATAAATTGAATATTATTGCCACCTGGATGCCCAGTTATCTGGTGATCTCTAGTCATCATGTGAWGTCATTAATATTCCAGTGTATGACTGGGGTGAAATGAAATAAGCTTGTAAATTGGGTGATGAATCTGGCCCAACGCAATTCTTCTGCAGTTAAAAAAAAGAACCATCCCGTGTCTCTCTGAGGTGGAGTTTGGACTCATACACACAGAATCGTGTTACTTCCCTGTGATCTGAATGCAAAATAATTCCCCTTAAGTTTTTACTTTTATCAAATAATGCAACGTATTACACTTACTTACAAAAATCATGAACCATTACTCAATCATCAGTATTGCGGGATCAAGCATTTGCCTTAACATTACAAGTGAAAAAAAGGACCTTGTTAAATACTAGGTTTCAAATAGAATTAGTTCTTGAGAAAGTAGGAAGAAAAGTTCAATTTAACCCCAGGTAGTGGGCAATACGGCTTAATAATGACAACTTGTATAACTCCACAGAGGCTTAACTGGGAGCTTGGAATGATGTTTTTACAATGCTTAGATGAGAGGCTACCAACCTTATGGTTTCCTTGGTATCCCTCCAAAGAAATAGGAGTTAAGTAGTTTGAATGAAAGTTCACATCAGTCACCTTCACCATAATCTCCCGATAATTTCCTCTGAAGCATGAAGTAAATGGGATTGCAATGTTGATAGGGAAAGGGATTGTTTTCTCACAATCAGAGCATTCAATACTGATGACATTGCTGACCAGCTCCTCAGAATCATCCACCACCAAGGAACTAGTGTCATTGACTATCTTACACTTCAGATTCTCCAGAGCAGTTGCAGGGGCTTTAATAAAACAAGCTACTTCACGTTCATTTGTACCACTCTCTTCCACTAGAAATCTGGAGAAAAAGAATATAAAATATTATTCTTTGTATTTTGGGTGGGGTGGTGTCTTGTATTTTTAATTAAATACTTTACTATGATGATGTGCTACATTTTAGCATAAGCAGATCATTCATAAAAATGTGTTTATGAATAGATGGGAAAATAATGAAAATTTTTATGTTTAGCTTGTTTCAGAACAGCTTACAAATTATCATAAAACTGACTAATTGGGGTCCTTTCCTACTGATTTCCAACAATTTGGGAATTATTGACTTTACTGGCTGTGACTCAGTCCCTCTCTGGCATAAAAAAAATCAAATAGAAAGTTACAGTTTACTTTAGACCAAATRGAAGATCTTCACTGTGCATGCTTAAGTTGTAAACTGCTATTATGTGCATGACCAGCAGCTGTTCAATACATGCATATTGTTTCTGGGCCCACAGGTGTTTATATGTGTGCTAATAAGCAATATTTATGTATATCTGTTCCTAAAAAGAAGAATATGTGCTTACTCTTTGTTCATCCAGTGCCTAGATTTTTGTACTACTTCTGAATCATTCATAGAAGGATTCACAGCAGTAAGATCACATGTTTGTGCTGAAGATGTGAAGGTAATTAGGTCATTCCTACAAATCTCATTATTTGTTTCCATTTTACTGTCTTCCATTTGCTCTGTCAGTCTATATTCTTCATTTTCTACCCCTTTTGAAGATTCTTTGATTACTGCCTTTTTTTCCTGTTCAGAAAGATTTGTGACAGTTCTGTCATAAATGTCTTTCAATGTCCCAGATAGAATGCCTTCCTCACTGCTCGTAAGAACATCTTGAAAAGCCAGTTCTGGAGACTTTTCAGTAACAAAGCTACCTCCATGAGGTTTATCCTTTCCATCGCAATCTTTTTTCTCTGTAAAAGAGTTCATTAGTAGTCTGTGTTCACCTTCCTTTTTCATTGGAGGTTCTCTGCTAATGTCCTGTTCTCGAGCAGATACGTTTTCAGCTAACGATGCACCAACATCTTTTTCCACAGTTTTAGTTTCATCTGGCTGGATTTGATTAACATTCTGACTTTCCATCTTCAGGGGAGGAGTTCTTTTGGATTGCTGACTGGGACTAGAAGATGCTTGCACAGACTCTGTTGCTTCTCCTTCAGAACACCACACGTCTATTTCTCTAGAAGCATTTTGAGCAGTCTGGATCTGAGAATCATCATCTTGTCTGCAGCTAGCAGCATAAAGTTTATTTTCTGCCTCTTGAAGGTGTGAGATTGTATTTATCAAATAATCCTTCACTTTCTGCAGACAATCTGTAATTCCATTGTACTCTGAGGAAAAAAATAGGTAACTAATTGAATTTTGCTATGAAAGCTAGCCAAAAATGTGAAAACTCTTATACCCACACCTAATGAATCCCACCTAATTCCATAGTGCCATTCAATACATGAAGCATAATGTATTTCCTGGCTTCCGTTTAATATTTTTGCACTTATTGCTATTCAATTGGAGTGAATTTCTGAAGAATTGAATACGGACAAGTACATTYGTATACTTGTCCAAGTACAACTGTGTATTTGTCCAAGTACTACTGTGGCAACTCTAATGAACACCTTTCTAATGATCAGACACTAGCTAAATTCTTAATGACRATCAATATAAAGCATGAAATTGGTAAATAATAGTCAAATCAGTTTGGGAAGAGCTTTAAAACTAAACATTAATTATATATATTTCCTAAAATTGAATCCTGCAAGATTCTAATGCATGGGTCTCTAACAAAGCTGTTATACATGGGGTCAATATTAAACATGCTTAGCAGCTTTGAATTTTTGCTATGGAGAATAGAGGATAACACAAAAACACCAGCACATATACAACACTGAAGTTCAGCAGTTTGTAGCATTCAGTTATAGGAATGGTGGAGGTTGCTCTTGCATATAACTAAAAACACTTGGTGAAGAAGGATGCACAAAAAACACACAATCACTATGTGCCACTCATGTAAGATTTTATCTTTAACTTATTTATTTTATGATCCCTCACTTTTCTTATCTTACACCTTTTCTTAGAAATCCTTCCAGATATTCTCTCCAAGGATTTCAGATGTAGTACTTTCAGCTCTCCCCTCACCTTATGCTGTCAATCTCTATAACTGGAACTGTGTCTTCATTAGTTAGGTATATTGCAAACCTCTTGGAAAATTTCTTGCTTATTTCTGTTTGCTGCATGAGATTCTGGAAAGCTTTGTTTTGCAGGTTAAATCCAGTGAAAGACAATACAAATAAGAAAATTGTACCGAACGAAACACAGCATGGTGTGCCCTCCACTTTTAGTGGACAGAGAAACACAAGGGAAAGACAATAGAAAGGGCTGATTCAAATCTTACGGGAAACCACTAGCTTACATTCACTTTTTTCAATAATGTCATAAGAGGTAAATCAATATCTCAAGGTTTTCAACTTGGAGAATAATTTTACTGAGTAAGAATATCATCACACATCAATGTGTGATGTTATACGATCTAGATAGGCCTTCCACTTTCATCTCTATTTGCATCTGATTAATTTAAACCTACAAAGAGTACAGTTCAGAATAACATTTTTTTCTTGTTGAACTCAGTCTAAAAATTATTCCTTTGCAACACYTTCTCAGTTCCCAAATGACTTGTTATTGGATTTTGACTATATCTGAAGAAAAAAAAAGAAAAAAAGAAGCAAACACATTTTTAATATATTTTTTTTCCACTGGTAGTTCAAAGAAAAAAATAAGTTTGTTCTAAGGTACTGCTGTTTTTCCAGGGGCATTTTTACAATAGTGAAGAAGAACTTCTAAGTAGTTTAACAGGGCTGAGAAATAAAACAAAATGATTGGAAATAACATAGCTTTGTTTGCATATGAGGTTGTAAAAGACCACTTCCCAGTCTCACTGTAAGGCAAAGTTCAAGCTTCGGCAAAACTGCCAAAATTGACCTGTTTCCTCCCTGAATTTTGCATTCTCTAAACAAAACCAAAAAACTCAAAACAAATCACAAGAGTACAGCTCTTTAAACTTCCCTAAAATCAAATTTGAACATAACAGGGTCATTCGAAACAATAGCATTTTCCTACGCTGTGAATGTGACTTTTCTAATACTGTAGTTCTTAAAGCCAAGCAAAGACACGGCCTCGTAACGTTACACTACCCAACTGTCTTGCATGAAAAGACACTTTTTGCATTCTGTTACAAGGTTAACCTCGAAATAAGCCTTCTTTTGTGTTACCCCCTGCCACCATCACTTTTCTAACACTTTGCTTTCTGTGCTTTTTTGATGTTTGATAACACAGCTTTAGAATACAGTGGCAGYTTATATGTAACGGTCTTCAAACCTTTTTGCTGACTGTTTTATGGGAAAGTGTCAGATGAGGGAAAGTAGCTTTTTGGAAGGAGAATGATACTGAATTCTTAGAAATCTAAAAAAAAAAAAAAAAATTAAAAAATCACATAGGCCATGATGCCAACAGGGCAAAGTTAGCTTGATCTTGGAGCCTGGAAGCAGGTCCTTTTTTTCCAAAAATATTATTTTATTATTGTGGACACTTTATAAACCTGTAGAACAAAGGCTCATAAGYGTGGGCATAGCTAAAGATTTCTGTCTGGAGTCTCTCTCTTTCTCTGTTATGCGTCATGCTGTTAGACCATTATTAAACGCAGAAATGTTCGTTTTCTTTTCTACTTTGATGAATGTTTGTTAAGATGTTGTTTCTGAGGAAAGAGAGTTTGTTTCATCTGTCACAAAATGATCCTGCATCTTTTCAGGAATAAAATCTGGATTTGGTCCTCACAATAAATAACACTGTTATTATATCCACATTGTTATTATAAATACAAGAAATTAAATTTGATGTGTTTACCTGTGCACTAAGATGGCAGAAGTCTTTCTTATTTTTATTGCCATCTTTTAAACTAGGTTGTTACTTGTAGAGGACTATATATATCGGGTTTACTTAGCGAGGTGCTGGCAGCTGGGGGCTGCAGGGCGGCCTCTGTGAGGAGGGGGGGGCTGCCCTGTGCCGGACACAGCTGGTTCCAGCCGGTTCCACAATGGACCCACTGAAGGACTGAGCTGAGCCTGTCAGGAAAGCTGGTGCTGCCTCTGTGAAAACATATTTAAGAAAGGGCAACCACACCAGAGAACAGTGAGGAGTGAAGAAAGAAGTGTGAGAAACAGCAAGGCCACAGAAGAAGGAAGGGGAGGTGCTCCAGGCGTGGAGCAGAGATTCCCTTGCAGCCCATGGGAGACCAGGCTGGAGCAGATATCCACTCTGCAGCCYGTGGAGGACCCCACGCTGGAGCAGGTAGATATTCCCTGAAGGAACTGTAGTCCATGGAGAGCCCAAGTTTTCCTGACAGGAACTGTGGGCCATGGGAAGGACCCACGCTGGAGCAGGGAAGAATATGAGGAGGAAGGAGTGGCAGAGGGGAACTGTTATGGACTGACTGCCACCCCCATTCCCCATCCCCCTGCGCTCCTCTGGACAAGGAGAAGGTAGAGGAGTCAGGAATGAAGGAGTGAAGTTGAGCCTGGAAAAAAGGAGGGGTGAGGGAAAGGCGTTGTTTTAATTTTTTACCTTTGTTTCTCACCATCCAAATCTATTTCAATTGGCAATAAATCAATTTTTTTCCTAAGTGGAGTCTGTTTTGCCCATGACGGTAAGTGGTAAGTSATTTCCCTGTCTTTATATTGACCCACAAGCTTTTCCATCTTATTTTCTCCCCTTGTCCTGTTGAGAAGGGGGAGTAAGTTGCTGGGTGGGCATCTGGTGTCTGGCCAAGATAAACCCACCAAAGTATAATATACATAAAACTTTGAAGCAATTCTGTTCAGTTAATTTTATTTATATATTTTTTTTCCTCACATAATAAGAATCACGAGTCTCATATTGAATCTCATGTAATAGACTCGAAAACACCGTGATACAACTGTTGAAATATGAATTCATTTGCTCTAATGAATGACCAAATACTGAAATACTAACAAATGAAAAGTAAGGTCCCCCAGCATCATCACACGGCAGAACTTAGCATCCAATATACCCAGTCCATTCTCTTTACAGGTAAGTCYCTCCATACTTGCCTGGACTTGCAGTCAATTCCTTGTGTTTTTCATGGAGAGCACTCAGCAAGTGGCAGGTGTCTTGAATACTCTCTGTAACGTTCTCCAGCTGCTGGCTGAGAAATCTGCTCAGCTCTTTTGTTAAAGAGGTCAGTCTAAGCACATACTCTGCTATACCTTCATTATCCCGATCACTTTTCAGAAGCACATCTCTTGCTAGCAAGTTTAGGTGCCAGATTTTTTCCAGGAGTTGACCTGATTTGCCTGTAGGTGTAATCTTACCTTCAGCCATTTCCATTTTATGTTCAGAATATACTACTACAATTTTTTTTCGGCTCAAACATTTCCACAAGGTGTCCTTGGTTCAGACTGCTACACTGTTTAGTGTTTGTAGCCTAAACAGCATTTAAAGAAGTACTGTATTCCACACACACTGACAAATCAAACTCTAGCTCAGAAACTCTGAGTTGATGTTGACTATTGAAGAGTTACTAGGTGACAGAAAGGAGTGGCTCTCCTGTAACTATGGGCAAGGATTGCCAAGAGATGCCAATGTACACCATGCACCTTTAAGGAAGGTTATGCAACTTAGTTGACTTAAATTTCAGGAGCTCTGAGCAATTTCTCACTTAAGTGGCTGTAAATGATCAGTACGTATGAAATCAAGATTAATTGTGAATTCATAATTATATAGTCACTAACAACGAGGAATTGTTTTCATTGCAAGCTAACATTAAATGCTGTAGGTCACTTGCCACCATTTTCTGACAACCGTATTTCATTTGTTGTTCAGACATCAAATAGGTGGGACAGGTCCAAGCTGCTATGCAGTCTGGATGATGTATTTGAATTATACGTATGTTTCAGCAATACAAGAATCAAGAATCTACAAATCTAATTTTGTAATTAGCAAGAATTATTTATTAGCAATAGACATTTAAAGAAACTCGCAATGTTTTCTGGGGTGTGTTTATGTAACAGCTGAAGAAACATAAAGAAAAAGCAGTAACAGCTACAAGTTCAAATAACTAATGACTGAAATTTTGCTTGACACTTTAGAAGTTGAGAAGGAAACTTACAAGAAAAACATGAGCTCACTAAACTTAACTGTGGCATCAAGAATTGACTATATGGGGTTCACGGGGAAAAAGGACTGTCCTCAAGAGTACCCCCATGGAAGCGGGCAGCACTGCTTTCGCAGGGGCTCACAACGATGTGCTCCTGGAGGCAACCTGGGAGGAAGCAGGGCCAGTGCCTGACAGGGCTCCTGTGCTGTTCATTGTATTCAGTGGGTGAAATCTGAGCACTGATACCTCAGTGATAGTATTTGCAATGATTTCCATTTCACCCAGCAAGTTCAGGAAAAGAAGTCTCACCAGGACAGCAATGAAAACAAGTGGAGAAACAGCACTGACATTCTCTTGCTGATGCTAGTTCGCATTGTGCTGTGCTAGGGGAGGACAGGGCTGAAACCCTCATTAGCAGAGTTCAGYACTGGGCTAAATCTGAAGTATCACATACACCAAAATATTTCATAGTTTAAGAAATGTACTACACAAATTGTTGGTACAGTGGCTTTCCTACTAAACATTCCTTTTTATGGCCCATTATAAATACAATTAATGCAGCTTTAAATAGCAATTAAAATGGGACTGTGATATAAAAGCACACTGAAAATTGCATCTAAGCATTGCAAGAACYAGTAATGTCAGCAGAGTGCTTTGAAGATGTAAAGCACTGTATAAATATTAAAATAACAATGAAAGATATGACGTGTCTTTGATCAAACGTATGAGCTGAAACCAGCTGTAATTATTAAATTCAAAAGGAAAGTTCCTTTTGACTCATTATAGTTTGCTTGATCACACTGAAAGTATACTGCACAACTAACACAAAATGGTATGTGAATCATTAACCTGTTTACCATTTCTGATGGTCYAGCATCTCCATATTTTTCCAAATTATTCCTAGTAAAAAGGGACCTCTGAGAAGAACGTAYATTTTCATGTACAGGAAGTGAAAAATGTCATCTTCCTACCCAAAATTTTTGGGATGTGTAAGGAAAAAAAAAGAAGATGGGCAAAAATGCATTATTAGATATTTACTGTATAGTATTGCATAGACCAACTTCTTGGTGTGAATCCATATTGTTCCCCTAACCATAGTATAGCTGGATTCATCAGGTCTGGATCTTTTCCAGTATATGTATTTGCTTAGATTACTTCAGACTACATCAATTAGTGATGTGCAGATGTGAGTTATGAAAAAAGACATTAGTTTGCATAAAAGTAAAAGAAGATCTGATTTTTAAAAAGTAACCTTTGTGTGTGAAATAGATAATAATAAATGGACCTGTTGTCAGAATACGCTATTCACTGAATGTTGTAGAGCTTACGAGAAGCTACAACAACACACTTATAAACACAGTTTTAGAAGATATGACGGGAACTGATCTATATTCATGTTCTTTGCCATAAGCAAACTGTTTTGTTTTGGTTTTTTTTTGTCAAAAAATTACATATCTAACTCCTGCTTCAGCTAATACATGCTATCTGTATAAATTGTCTATGCATAGTTGAAAGAAGACATTAGTTAGTTTAGAAAATACATTTGTCCAAAACATAATCAATAGAAGAGAAACTATTCTGATTTTTTAATGGGTAGTTGAAACAATTTCAAGCCTTGGAGATAATAATTTAGATTGGTCTTCTCTGTAAACATGAGTGAAACATGCAAAAAAATAAGCTTTTGTAAAAATATGAAGTACTACATGGTATAAGGTTCTGTAATTATAGAGTGGTCTGTATAAGAATTTATTGTAGAGGCAATGAGGTAAGCTACCTTCTTACTGAAACAGTTACTACACAAGCACTGCTATTGGGAGACATTTGAATTTTAAACATATGATTATATATCAGATCTCATGACAGAAAATGAGACAGTAATGGCCACTCAAATTACAGTTGACTCTTCCAGGTTTTTTACTCTTCAGCAGTAGTAAAGAGAATGTATATTTAGGTTGTCCGAGGTCTTTAAATTCAGCTATTCATATAGCAAAAACATAGTTTTGGTTAAACAAAAATAGGTCCCACACCCTATTTTAATTTCAGTCCCAGTGTTGGACTATGAAAACCTGTTCTTTGTGATATTTGCTACTAATTCACCAGTTTCTCCTTACTTGAAGAATCGTGATAAATTATGTAAGTGAAATTTATTAATCTTTGATGCTATTTAGTGGGTAGTCTTATGATTTAAGGCTTGTGTTTATGTACCATACTGGCAGGTATTAGACAATGTAACTATAAAGTCTTTGGGAACAATCAGACATTTTTTACTTCACACAAGCTCTTGCCCAAAGAGATCCARTTATAGTAGTAGCTTTCAGGGCCCTGCATGCACCCATAGGCCTTCATGGCCCAGACCAGCCTCACCTGGTGAGTGTGGGTGATTAGCTGGGCCATGTTTGAAGCTTTCCGAACACTGCAGATTGTAGAAGTAAATGTTGCTGAAATGAGTAAAATATAAATGGAAAACATGAAGGGTAAAGAAAGTAGAGAACATGAGTCATTCAGCAACATTACAGAAAAGTGAGTGTATATTCTCTGAAAATATACGACTCCCTATATTAATATATAGTATAGAGTATACTGAAGAAAATAAGACACTGTAATAGATGACAGACATGAAAGAGGAAGTCTTTTCAATGTAATATGATAAAGAATCTAGTACAAAGGTTATTTAAATAGAATTTATATCATACAGTTGATGCTGGAGTTTTACAATCACTTTAAGCTCGTACTTTTGTGAAGTCAAATTCAGCCTTGATTTTATCTGAGGTGGTTTACTATGCAGCACAGCAGCTACAAAGAGGAGGTTGAGACAGGAGGAACAAGCAGACTTGATAAGGACAACATTACTCCATTCTCCAGCAGAGTCAACTTTAACAGTGAAACTATAGTTTGATCTTTCAGCTTTTACTACAAAATCCTGAGCAGAAGAAAAAAAGACACACACACACACAAAAAGAGACACAAAGAAAACCAGTTCTGGGATATTGTATCAGAAGAAACTCACAAATTCAGCCACAAATTCAGTGGATCCCCAGCCTCACTGGAAATCCCTGCCTAAAATATATCCTCTAAGTGAGAAAGAATCAGGCCCATAGGGGTACGATGAAGACACAAGCTATCGTGTTTACCATTACATATGGACACCAGCTAATTAGTCTTACAACAGTCTCACAGCAAAAGAGACATGGGTGTCCTGCAACCCGATTGTCAAAATAGGGTGCTATGCCTGGGTAGGTAATATAATATAGAGGGAAGAAAATGAAAATAATTAAGAGACAATGTGTAAGAAATAAAAATGCAAGAAAATTGTGATAGATGTAGAATTGTTACTAGATTGTATCTTTTCAGGTCTTGGGTTTTTTATTTATTTATTTTGTGTGAAAGAACTAATAACGAAAGAGCTGTGCACTCATCCTCAGAGCTTAGTTCTCCAATGAATTTCGCCTTTTTGAAGAGAGATTCTGCTCTTCAGCAAAACTACATCAACAAAAAAACAAAGCGGAAAATTGGCTCTGTGCTTGATTTTGTTTTAAAACAATTCCTATTCCTGGGTTACTTTCACTTGTAACTATATTCTGTAACTATTTGAAGAGTCCTTAAAAAAGAGAGCTTTCACATCCATATTAAGTAGTGGCCTTGGATGTAGGAGGAACAAAATGACAAATTTAGAAAAATAGGGATCAGAGTATGCATTTAAATTGTTATCATTCAGCAGATGTACATGTTCTTTTCAGAATACCTTAACACTGTTGCATAGCTGATAACAAAGGAAGTGGACTTCACTCTGCTAGGAAAAGAGATTAGACTGTATGATGCAGACCCAGTAAGTTCTATCTTTATACTCTGTGAATAATGCTAAATTCAGTATGTGACAATAAACGCATTTTGGTGTGTTTATTGATCTAGTCATATTTGAAAATATGTGTAATGGTTTTTCTTCCTGTCTCTGGTATTCTAAGGCCCAAGTGAGAAAACAATAATAGTATAAGAAAAACAAAGAAAGTGCTATAGATGTACTGTGCCATAGAAATTATATTATATGCTCATGTGGATGATTCATTTAGCACTATGCCATAGTGCCCAGTGCTGGATGTTTTGAAGAAAGTCATAATCCCCTTGAAATACATAATTATGAAATAATATGGTTAGAAAAGGTATAGCTCTCTGAGTGCAGTCACACAGTACTTGACATTAAGCTATCTTAACTATGAATTGGTGTGCATGAGCCTCAGGTTAGGAAAGGCAAAGCTCCAGAGCGTAGGAGGGAAGAAAGTCTCAGCATGTGCTAAACCCTGGTGTGGGGCCACCTATGTACCTATATTCACTTACATGCAGCATGGTGTTCTTGGCCTGAATTTGCCATTATATTTAAGTTAGCTTCTGTGGAGGTTTCAGGTAACCAATGTTGAGAAAACAAGCCATGCTCAGCTGTGCTGGGGTAGAGCTAACACACAGAACAGGGGATCAGGGTGCTAACCATGTTTTTCTCATTTCTGAGCCTGATCTATGCCAAACTGCATAGGCACAGCCTTTGGTTAGCTTGGTGATCTGGGGAAGAAAAAAAAAAAAGGCAGCTTATATTCTTTACGTGTTCTCTTTTAGTTTAATTGTTGATAACTATTTGTAAGTAGTATGAATAATATTCCATGGAACAAATAACCATCTATGTACTGATCAAAGACAAAGAGATTGCAGACTGGGACTTTAAGAGTCCTCATCTTCGGTGGGCAAGGTCCTCATCTTTGGAATGGCAAGAGGAACTTCTAGCCCATCTAATCTGTCCTTTACTACTTGAGCATAGACCTACAAAATATAGCAAGAATGTAGGGGAAGATAAAAATAGCAATATATACTCTCAAATCCATATACTATATAATCCTACTTACATTCTTCTACAGGAGATAATTTTGACTTAGCTGAAAACCTACTCTGCCTGAAATCCAGCTTGAACTGTAATATGCATTTCCTATACCTCCCTTTTGTGAAAGAAATACAAACCACTTTTACTGATGCTTCTCTTACAATGGACAATTCCTTGCAGGCACAAGAGAAGTGAGTTTTGATGACAGATATGAAGAAAAAGTGGCCTTTCCGTAGCCACTGAAATACCCTAATCAGTTTTCATTACATTTTTTCATGCTCATTTAGACCCTTGGTGCACTGTAGAAATGGCAATCAATGGTTTTAGTGCATTAATTTAAACTAGAATTTCCTTTATTTGTAAATTTATTTCCTTCTAATTTTGTTCTGTATGCAAGAACTGTGAAGGCCTCCAGGATTCTAAGCATTCATAAACAAGCAATAAGTTTTGTAGTATTGCAGTAGCTGAACAGAGTATGTAATTTGAATACCATGCCAGTGATTTAGTCAAGAAGCAAAAAGACTTAGTCAAGGTTTTGGTCTTGCATAGGTTTTCTTCTTTGTGCATGCAAAATTGAATTATCTTGAATCAAGCCTTTGTGTGATACATTGGCTTTCCAATTATTTTGTAAGGAAAGGACAAGATTACCACAGTGTCTCTGATTAACTGTTTACCTGGAGAAGATCATAATTTCCACAGCCTCTCTGCTGTTTTGTCTCATTTTGTAAGAGTAAGTAATAACCTAATTATAACCTTTGGGAAAAACTAATTCTTGAAAGAAAAATGCCTTTTGATGTGATCAGTAATAGTATTTTGTAGTTATTAAACATGATTGATGTTGTTTTGTTGTTTTAATGTTAGTGTTTAATTACATAAGAAAAACTGTAGGCTTTTCTATCCAATAGTGAAGTGACACTTACTTAATTGCAATTTTAATTAAATTTTAGAAAGGGAGAAGCTGTAGAAACATGACGTGAAAGTGTTGTTTTCACTTGATATTTCTTTTCCTAATGACAAAGTCCTACTCTCAGTTATACTGCTGTCCTCTATAATGGAGTTAAACCTTCATTGCTCTTAAGAGATACCCTTCGTACAAAACAATCCTTGAAGGAAGTATGAAATTTTCTGAGCAGAAGAAGGTGAAAAAGATAGCAAGAACTGTAACTATCTGGATATAGAATGGTGTGGTGTGACCAATTTCAGCAGAACTTGTAACATCAGCTGAGTATTTGAATGAGATTTCTTAAATGGCAATCTAATTCAAAATTGTAGGCAGAATACTTATGCCATCCTTTGTTTACATAAAATAACGAAGGTTACTGGTACTCCCAGCACCACCTGGTACTCCCCAGGTGGCTTGGCTACTTTTAACTTTTCTTTTAGTATTTTACATTTGAGGCTGTTTCTCAATTTGTTATTTAGAAAAGAGACTGAAAACTGAGGAAACAGTATGTGAAGTGGGATGTATGTAGTCAAACTTCAAAGACTTGATACTTCTCAGTTTCTGACTTAACCTAGTAACTTCACAAGAAGTTATTCATGGACAGATGGGGTATCTTCATTATGAGTTTTCTATTAAAGTATTATTTTTATATACAGTAAGCCTCCAGTTTAGTCCCTTTAATAGCATCAGAATCCTGGGGAGTGAGCCAACTATCATGAGTTGGTTTCTTTGGTTGGGCAGAAAGCAATGAGGAAAAGAGAAAACGGAAGAGAGATAATGTGTTTCACCAGACCTAAATAATAATGTGAAATTATGTTGAACTATATACAATTATAACTGTGATTGTACTTTGGAATTTTTTTCCTCTAAAAATAGTTCTATGATGTCTATTATGTTTCATTACTTTCCAYGCCAAATTTGCTCAAGCAACAAGTAAAATGAAAGAGGGAAGGAGGTATCTGAGACGGTGACCTTTAAAACTAATAGCATCTTTAAACGTGTCATACGTGGTTTCTGCAGAATGCGAGCAAGCCAATGCTATGTAGATAAAACCTTAATGATGTGTGATTCATTACAATTCAATGAACTGCGCCAAAGGTGAGTATGGGAAAAATTTAGCACTTCGATGTGCAGGAAAGTTCCTCAGAGGGATTTATTTTCAAATAAGTTTAAGAATGCTCCATTAGGCTTCTCAAAGATGACAGGAAGTTATGCCAAGGTAACTAGGTCCCCTAAATGAGAGCAATAGCAAAGAAATAAAAAGGAACTTACCAGATGCTTTGAAGCTGCATTTGTATTCAAAAGCAACTTGAAAACCTTTAAATATAAATGAGAGACAGAAGTGCTGGGATAAAGTCCAACACTGAACCCAGGTACTCTGAAAAGAAAGTATTGAAGCCACCCCTCTAGCTTTTCTAGTGACAGATTTCTTGGAGAAACCCTAAGCAGCAGCTAGAATGAGAGATTGATGCCAGGTATTTTTTAAATTTGTTTTTTTTCTTGGTTAGATGCCCTTCATTTGAAGCAAGAGCTTAACCCCCCTGCCTTGCTAGAATAAATTTGCTTTTTTCATTTTTAGACTTGTGAACTCAGGTGAATCTTATACATAGGACATGCTTTTACTTCCCCATAAGCAATGCATTCAAATAAAGCAGTACTGCAGACTGTGCTGGTTTTGGCTGGGATAGGGTTAATTTTCTTCATAGTAGCTAGTATGGGGCTATGTTTTGGATTTGTGCTGGAAACACTCTTGATAACACAGGGATGTTTTCGTTACTGCTGAGCAGTGCTTACACAGAGTCAAGGCCTTTTCTGCTTCTCACCCCACCCCACCAGCGAGGAGGCTGGGGGTGCACAAGAAGCTGGGAGGGGACACAGCTGGGACAGCTGACYCCAACTGACCGAAGGGATATTCCATACCATATGAAGTCACGACCAGCATATGTAAAGCTGGGGGAAGAAGAAGGAAGGGGGGGACGTTTGGAGTGATGGCATTTGTCTTCCCAAGTAACCATTACGCGTGATGGAGCCCTGCTTTCCTGGCGATGGCTGAACACCTGCCTGCTGATGGGAAGTAGTGAATGAATTCCTTGATTTGCTTTGCTTGTGTGCGCGGCTTTTGCTTTACCTATTAAACTGTCTTTATCTCAACCCACGAGTTTTCTCACTTTTACTCTTCCGATTCTCTCCCCGACCCCACTGTGGGGGGAATGAGCAAGCGGCTGTGTGGTGCTTAGTTGCTGGCTGGGGTTAAACCACGACACTGACAAAATTCTCAGGTTGTCTGCAGATTGAAACACGTATCAATGTATATGAAAGTGGGGGATCACCAGCTCATAGGGCTGTATCAACAGGTTTGGGTGCTGGCTCAAGACAGGACATGGAGCGGGTTAGTCCAGGGAAGTACTGTATTGTGTGCATTGTCAAAAGGCAGTAGATAGACCCTCCTTAACTTCCACACATTGTCCCAGAGATGTATTTTGAATTGCCATCTTTGCAGACTCCCATTGAGAGCGAGGTCAAGTTCAATGTTTCTGACTCACCCATCACCACTATACAAGAGGTGCTTTTAGAGCAAACGTTACTATTGGTTTATAAGTGTTTTTATTCTCAGAAAGAGTATTTCAGTTAATCTGAGTAAGTTCCTGCCTTTAGAGGATTTTGCATGTGCAGTTGAGTGCAATATACAATACAAAAGCCAGAAAATTCACTCTGACTTAACTGTCACCAGAATTGGTAATGGAAAGAAAAAAATCAGTATGTTGTAAAAGTAATCGGTAAACAGTATATCACCCTGTTACACCAGCTTTATGTCATTTGTTTCAAAAGTCATATATCAGTATCAAAATAGCTTAAAGGGACTACCTCATCAGTAGTTTTAAGAAAACAGAGACTGTATTAAGGTCAAACATATAGTCATTAAAGGAAATAAGACGGCAAAAGCCACAATCGTYGTGTTGTCATACCTGTAAAGAAGAACATGAACTAGTTTATAAAGTGATAGTCTAAAAATACAAATCCATCATCTGGTAAAGGGAACTATCTTACGATGCTTCTTGGAAATCAGATTGACTATTATACAGTTACATTAAAATATGGGGTATGGGTCAAACTGAGTAAAAATGTAGGTTTGTGTCCAGTGAGACATACAAAAGTAACTGAGTTGTAATGCACGGAATAACTGGCTGAGAGGAATCCCAAGGTCACATAAACAGTTGATAGCAAATGCAAAAACTGAACCTAGATATCTCAACTCTTGTGCTTATTCTTAACTACAGTCCTATCATTTTTCTGAAGCTTTGCAGCATTTTTGTCTTACCCTGAGTGAAATATGTTACCTCATGCTAGAACTCTGCTTGTGAAAATTGTAATGCATGATTTCCAAGGTTAGTTTTCCTGACATTTTATTAGCAATAATATCGACGCTGTACTATAACAATAGTAGTGAAGCTCAA
The DNA here is from genome assembly GCA_035582835.1 of Phoebastria nigripes. NCBI lineage: Eukaryota > Metazoa > Chordata > Aves > Procellariiformes > Diomedeidae > Phoebastria > Phoebastria nigripes. The sequence continues at coordinate 113,802 of JAYKAV010003455.1, forward strand.
ATCATAAAAGGCCTAGATATTCACCTGCTGGTTGTTTGAGATGTAGCTAACATTTCATTTCTTATAATGCTTCATAAGCTCCAAAATTAAATACATTTAACCTTCTCAACACCTTGAGGAGACTGGTGGATGAATTTTATTACCTCTGCTTTAAAGAGGAGCAAATGAGACTGAAAAGATTGCACAAGACCAAGTTTAGAACTTAGACGTTGCTACCTAGCTTGGACTCTGTTCAATGGGAATATGTGCTATTTTTACAGCAGAGAGGAATAATCTCATTAAAAGTCACAAATAAACTGAGTTCTTCTGTGTATTTTTAGATAGCGAACAAACTTTGTGTATAATATCAAAGCTACTTGTAGGCCATCCATAAAGRAAGGAGTAGCAGTTGTTTCCCCCAGTTTATCTTACCAATTTGCTGTTTGTACAGCTAGTTTCAGAGTTCTTAAATACAATAAATATGCAGCAAGTACAACTGATCCATAGTTTTAAAGATATACACATCCAAAAATTACAATATTTGAAAACTGGAAAATGGCTGATTAGTTTGGATCAGTTACATTACTAGTTTAATGATCAATAAAATTGTGGCAAACACCTACTTTGACTTATGACAAACCAGACAGACAGAGTGTGGAAATCTGGGGTAGATTTATATTCTAAGGATCAGTTCCTGTACAGTTTAGATGATATTATTCCACCTTCAGTTAAACACAGACTTACATGGTTATTCTTATGGACTGATAATATTAAAAATAACCAGGCCAATATCAATTACTGGAAAACAAGGTTATTTTAAAGGCTTTTGTAACCATAAATCTGAGCTGGAAGGCAGTCTTAGCATGTTCACTATGAATGACCTTCTTGTATGGTCAAATGTATTTTACGATACAAAAGGCCCTAATGTCTTTCAGAGGATATAGCAAAAGTCTTGCAACTTCTTCTTATAATTAATTTCTAAACTGAAATTTTATCTTCACCTACCTAACATTTTTTCATGATAGCAACCTAGAAACTCAAGGGAAGAGGAAATTACCAGATGATAAAATCTCTGCAGTTTTGAAGCCTGTCAGCAGATTTTCAAAACTCAAGAATATCAACAAGCCATAGAATAGTACTGTGCCTTATGTCMTATCTGAATTACATCAGAATTAGTAAGATGCAATTTCTTTTTAGATTTTTGTAAGTTTTTTTTTTACCATAGTGGTAGAAAGCTGCCATTCCATGCTCTGACAGAGAACTATATGCTGTAGATAAACCAGAGACTTGAGAGCTTTCTTAGAATCTGATAAATTATGCTACTTTATTTCTAACAAAGAGTAAAATAGCATATAGCTTTGCCTGATACTGGTAATGTCATTTAGACATACACAAAAAGACAAGAAAAACCCCTAAACCCCCAAAAGCACAACATGGCTTAAAATGAGCTTGTATATACTGCAATTTTTCTGGACATAATGCAAACAGAAATATGTAAACACAACTGAGTAGGTGTTTCAGACACTTAACACTTACTCCTCCCATTCCTCACCCCCGAAAAAAACAAACAAACAAACAACCTCCCCCCCCCACCCCCCCCCCCAAAACCCAACAAAACCTGGAAARAAGAATCTCAGATCTTGTGGTCTCATACTGTGGTCAAGAAAAGTAGATTAAGTATAATTCTGGTTGAGACAGCGTGTCAGGGTGCAGTGTCATATTATGCTCTGAGGGGAGATGCTATTACTGCACAAGTATAAATGTGCTGAAGGCAATCCCTTTCAGTGAGTTCCATGTGAGACTCTGACATCTGTTTCAAAGACAAACACTGAGGGGACCATTATCTGCGGCCTCTGCTGCTGGCCCGCTTACAGGGGCAAATCACATGGGTCTCCGGGAAGAGAAAGAAAGGTGGACTTTATAGAAGGACTTGGGAATTTCTTGACAGAGAAGAGAGAAGAGCTCAAGGGTATTAATCAATGACCATACCTTAAGACTTGCAGGAAAAAGAAATTCAGCCCAGCATAAACTGCTAATTAATTGGGTTTTTGCAGGGCAAGGCAAGACTTACAAAGTGGGCAGGTCTTCTGTTGTTTACAGGACCTGAATCTTTCAAATATTTTAAGTTACTGTGGTTAAAATTCCTTTTCTAAGTCAGCATTCATTGGCATTCTTACTGTTCTGAAAGGAAGCTAGGCTTAGCTTGAAATCTTAGGCAAATCTATGATCGGATGACTCTCTGAGTCATTAGGTTACAATCCAGAAAGGCTATGACCAAAAAGGGCATCAGTATACTTACCTGAACCACATCTGTGCGCTAACTTGGTTTGGAAACATATGGGTTCCTTTGCAAGTAATTGGGAATGACACTGAGACAGACTCAGCAAAAGCATTAATAAAAAGTCGAGCAAGAACATAATGAATTTCTTCAGATTATCTAAAAAGGCAAAATCAAAAGTTTGCACTGGAGTGGGACTTTCTTGCCACAGAATTTGCTTGCATAATGCAAGTTTAGGAGGTAAAATTAACTGCATTTTTTTTTGTACACTGGTATTTAGGCATCTAATAATTAGGACTTGCAGCAGGATTTTCAGAAATGCTTTGGCACTGGTGGAATTGGTTCTGTAATGCTGAACTTCAAACTTCTAATTGTTTTGAGTGGGAGTTGGAGTGAAAAAGTTGTTTACATTCCAAATTGTGATCCTGAAACCTCATTTTACTACCACGGCACCAACAGTTTTTAACAGCCTTACTATTAGTAAGGCTATTTAGTAAGGCTGTATTTAGCATGTAGTAAGCAGTCTTTGAAGCAGGAAAAAGAACCCAGGTTTACTTGCTCCTAAATGAGCACTTTAATTACTGGCCTCTTTTTCTCAGTAAATCTTGGCTTCTTTTCTGCTTCAACAGTGGCAGACCTCAGTCTTCACCTACAACAGTGTGAGCCTTCTGGTATGTCCTTGGATTTAATTAGAAAAAATCAGAACTGATACATCAAGAGGAAGATTTATATGTACACTGATAGATTATATGAAAGTGCTTTTCAGTCTCATTTTGTGTAACAAAAAGGTAATTTCAGCTGAGTGACAGTAATTCACAGATGTGGGCAAGTTCCTAGAAGCGGGGAAGTTACATGCATTACTGAAAGCTTAGTAATTTCTTTCTTTCTTTTTTTTTTTTTTTTTTTTTTAAGCAAGTGATCACTCAGCAGCTGTTCCACTACTGTAAGGCAATACTGCTTCCTCGCACCTGGAGCGCCCGCCCTGAGCGTGGCTCCGTTTGGTGCCAGGGGTGATACAGGGAAGCCCTTTGCTCACTGGCCGGACTGCCGGCTGCCTCGCAGCCCGCGGCTCCCAGACAGGCAGGGAGGGAGGGAGGGAGCCCCGCCGCCACCCTACCCTACCCTACCCCACCCCAGGCTGCGGGGGGGGGCACGGGCGTCTGTGAAGGGATGCGCTGGGGCAGCAAGCACTCCCAGAGCCGAAGCCTGCGGCTGCAAGCGGACCTCCTCCTGAGTCCTCGAGAAGTATGCTGCCCGGCGAGCACGCCCTGAGCACCCGCCCGGCGGCCCACGCGCGGAGCGGCGGCGCGGAGGGGCGCGGAGGGGCAGGCGCTCCTGCCCGCGCCCAGGTGCGGCCGCCTCCTGCGGGAGCGAAGGAGGGAGGGCGCTCCGCGCTGCGGGCGCGGCTTGCCGGGGAGCAGCGCGGGGGTGGGGTGGGGTGTGGAGGCAGGAAGGAAGGAAGGAAAGAGAAAGCAAGAAGGCGAGCGAGCGAGAGCCGGAGGGAGAAAAGAAAGCTGAAGCAATCTCAAGTCCTGCTCTTCCTTCCCCCTGCCCCTCACCGCCCCATCCCCCGCTGCTTTTTGCCAGAGGTAAGCCAGCCTCCGCGGGGCGCGGAGTTTGCGAGGCASAGGGCAAGGACTGCCCGCCTGCTGCCCTGCGCGCGGCGCGGCGGCCTGCGCGGGCGGCTCCCCGGGCCGGTCCGGGCCGGGCCGCTGCGGGCACGGAGCTTCTCCCTGGGCCGCTGCTGTGATGCTGGAGGTCCCGGTGCCGCCGGCAGCGCAGCGGCCAACGAAAACAGCACTGCTGGAGAGTAACTTTAAAGTTACCGGCGAGTTCAGAGGCGAGGCCGAGTGGTTTGGTGCAGGGCATGTCTCAGATGAGCGTCAGATACCAAAGTTGGAATCTGACAAGAAATAGCTCGTAGGCAGGTAGAAAATAAGGCGTGTATTTTTTTTCTCCTGTTTACTTTCTAGCTTAAATTATTTTAACGGTTTGTATATAAATGTCATACTAAGGAACAGTTTTTTATTATTGTGTATTTATTTACTCTGTGAGTTGTTTTTGTGAAGTTAGACACAAACAGACTTCTTGTTAGCTGCCAGTATATTTCTGGAAATTTTATCAGAAAATGCATGAAGTTCACTTTGAGAAAGTGAAAGAGCCACTAGGATGTCCTAGATAGAAAAAACAAAGTGAATGATACAGCACCCAAGTGTTGCCACAGGAAGTTGCTAAAGTGTACTTAGCCAATTCCACCTTTAGTTTGCTTATTAATGCCGTGCAGTTCCTTACTCTGGAGACTGTCTGCAAGTTGTTCCACTGGAATTTCTTGCAGTGTGAGGTTTAATTCCGAGGTAGCGAAGGTGACTGAACTTTTCTCTGGAAGAGAAGTGTTCTGAAATAAAAAAAAAAAAAAAAAAAAAAAAGAGAAACATTTGACAGAGGGTGTGCTTAAAGGTATTTCGTAATTACCCACTACGTTGAACTACACTTACTAACTTCCTTGCATTTGGAAGGGGAACAGTTCTATCGAATTGTTGCAATCAGTTATCTTGCTCTGAGTTGACCCAGATGTTAATTCAGTAAGTAACCACTGTAAAAAGGTCATTTGAGAGGTTTTGTTCGTGTGGTTTTTTTTTTTTTTTTTTTGAGCATGCAGTCAGTATGCTGATTGCATTACGTAGATTTTTGGGAAGATCTTTAATGTTCTACAACATTTTCTAGGCCTGTTAATCTTGTCAGTTTGTATGCAGTCAAGTACAATGGGAAGATGAAATTCACTGCTGGCAGATTTCATTCTGCTCCATGATAAGTCCTGTTGTAGTGGTTTTTTTTTGTTTTGTTTTGGGTTTTTTACCTGTTATATTTGGATCTTAATCTAGTATGTGGTTTAGCGGAAGCTGGGAGCAAGCCTGAACTTGCTTGTATTTGTTGAACTGATTGCTTAAAGTGCGATTATCTTGCCATGCACTTCTAAAGGTTTGATATTCAGCTATATCCTACTGTTCACACATTTCATTATTAAAAGTTGGATTGCTTGCTTGCTTTGACATAGATTCGCCTGTCTATCTTCCAATCAGTGTTGTCTTGAAGACTTTTCAACTTGAAAATCGTAGAATGGAAGAATCGTAGAATCAACTGATACGGCTTTTCAGAATGTTAGATGCAGGTGCTTTCCTGTGAGAAAAGGTCCTGGAAGTTACGTATTTTTTTCTGTGCCAGTGTTGTAATTTTTCTTCGGTGCTATTTAGCTGTCGCTTTTAGTAAGACAAAAAGAATTGTTATGCTACTCTGCGTTGTTGTACCTCCTCGTCTAAGCCCCTTCCATAAGATGGGAAAAGGAAGGACGTGAAAATCAGTTTGAAAAGAAGTGTGAGAAACATCATCTTCTATGGAAGAAAGTTGGATGATCCCATATAAGGCTTGGGATGTGCAACACACATTGCAATTCATCCCCTGCCAAAACTATTTTCTTGGAAGAAAAGCCCAGGTGGTTTCCCTTATATTGTTTTTTCCACATAGCAATTTAGATGTTTTACCCTTATTTCTATAAAATTGAATGGTCAAGTGTCTTCCAGGAAGCTTGATTTTTGTATAACCGCTATAACATTTTCCCATTTTTTAGTGACCATATTGAATGATGACTTTTGTCTTGGTTACTCTATATTGGAGGATATGATAGTACAGCAAGAATCAGTTTTATTTAAGCAAGATCAAATTCCCCTTTTTTTTTCTTTTCTTTTTTGATATTTATTTCTATCAAATACTGTGGGAAAAATCTATTTTGCTGGGAGAAAAAGTTCTTTTTTACAAGGTGTATGCAACCATGTGCACTAATGTTGAAGACTGTTGTTTACTTAAACTTGTCGTAGTGGTACAAATATGGATGTGAAAGTGAACGTATGCATATAAATGTGTGTATATCATATATATGCACTACATATCTAATGCTGTACGAACATTCTTTAGGGTTTGTTATGACTTACTCCGCAATTAAAGGAGGAGATTAAATTCTTTTTTTAATTGATATTAATTACATTGAAATAGATTAATATATTGGATAAGGTGGTCCTTGAGTTCTGCTTTTCTGTATACTTCTTGAGCTTAAGCCTTTACTAGGGATAAAACATTGTAACGTAAGAAACAATTCAGTATTTATCTTCTAGCCTGCGATACAAACATTCACCAATGTGTGTAGATTTGTTTAGCTCATTGTTACTTGAATCTTCACCTGTGTAGTCAAACCAAAACAGGTGTCAGTATAACCCTTTGCTCAGACCCACAAAATATGTGTGACTGTGAACTTGCTGGTATCTAACCAGCTGTATAGTTAGGCCAGATCTATAGCATGTCTTTGTAAATCTTGACGGATGCATTGATAGCTTCTGCAGTAGATTACTACAAAAACAAAAAATGGCTTGTGCTTTAGCTTCTAGCAGTGCTGGCATTTTGTGGTCAAAATGTCTTCTCAGCAAGCAATTTCTTCCTTTCTCAGTCTGCTACTTGTTTCATTTATAAAATACGCTGCAAAAAGTAATGGTTCTTGCAAATTTGGAAACAAAGTTTGTTCTGTGCTAGGTAATCCTCTGCATTGTCATGTGATTTATACAGAGATGGGTTAGGATTCAAATAACGGGTAATACATGGCTATTTGAGTTCCTGAAGTAACAACACTGGAGGTGTTCCAGAATAAGGTATGGGCAAAGCATGTAGAAAAAATTAGATACTGAAAAGAGTGTGTGTGGGTATAAATATATATGTTTATATAAAAATATATATTTACATAAAAATATATATTTACTTATACATATGTAACTAAAAGCTACCTTCCTAACTGCCTTTTTTGTTACTGTGGAAGGTGGAGGGATTGAGAGAATGATACTGTCTGAAAATAAACACTAATGCCTCAGGGAAAAAATACCCAAACACCACCATGAAACCCAGAACTGCCAAGGAGGGTGGAAATGGCTGAGATAACCAATTGCAACTCCACCTTTAAAACACTTAAACCGACATGCTGACATTGCAGGGGTTTTATATACTTGAACCTGTGGGTTTTTTGTTTTGTTCTGGTTTTTTTTTCATTAATGGGTACATGAAAGACTATTCTCTGGCATAAACAGTGCCTGCCTGATACTTCTTGCCCACTTTAGTAATTTCTGTACTAATTATTTCTCATTCTGTACTCAGAATATATGTTCAACTTCTTAAAAGACTAAATATTTATATTTGTATTTTTCAGGGGTTAGGGATGGGTGGAGGCCATACTGTTGAATTTTATCTTATATGGCTAGAGGCTTACGTGAAAAGCTTGAGGAAATGCTGATGTCTGAAATTTTTAAAGGAACGATGAGCGTTTAGATAAGTACGCAGGTTGGGAAAGGACAAAGTTAAATCTAAAAACTGATTGTTAATCAGTTTAGTTCAATCCAAGGCTTTTTGAATTTAAATGACTTGGGAATCTTTTAGTGAGGGTTAACTCCCTAACAAACTTCATCTCTCTTGAGAGGTTGGTATCTGATTGGCCCATAGAGTTCTCTCTCTAAAAAGTTTTAATTGTATGAATTTCATATTCAAAATAATAAGTTGCTTCTCAGACTTGTGGACAGTGATCAAAGCTGATAAAAATATTGCTCCAAAAATGAAGTTAAAGAGATTAGCAAGAATCCAAAGACTTACTTTAAATAATGGAATACTTACTACAAGTGTGCTGTGTTGATTTTCACATCTTCCAGAAAAATGTAGGTTTGTTCATCTTCTTTTTTCCCTGTTGTCACATATCTATATCTATATCTATGGTGTAAGTATAAAGAGGTTTGGTTTTTCCCTGTTTTTGATTACCACTTTTTGAAAGTGTGGGAGTAATGAAGATATTTACAAAATTTTGCAAGAAAAGACTTCTAGTGATTGAGTTGGTTATTTAATCATTTATTTCATAATCATAATAAAGTACAGTCACTGATAACAGTTGTGCTCCATTCAGTACATGATTTTAAATTTATATGTATTTGTATGTGGCTTTGGGGAATGAGGAGGGGCATAAAGGTTTATTTATGACTGCTTTTCTGAATAACGACTTAGTTATTCAAAAGACATTGGGGACATCTTACAGGAAGAGGTTTTATCCTTTATTGGAGGAATTGATACAGTACAAAAATAGGCAATCTTYTAAGCTTCAATTCTAGCTTGTAAGTAGTGCCCTTTTTGTCAGGAAGTATTTTGAAGAATAAGGTATCAATACCTACTACCATGGATATATTCTGGGCATATGATTTCTTTTCTCTCCAATTGCTACTTAAGTCTTACGCTGTTCTACTGAAGCTGTTCTTTCTTTTCCAGGCTGCTTAAGGCTAGTACCTGCATGCTAGGACAGCTGCTACAGTCAGGAGGTTTCCCTAAGGCCAAATTACCCTTTATACAGGAAGAGGGAGGTGAAAAACCTGTTGACTGCTGCTGATCTTAAACCTTCTTTAAAGAGATGTGATTTCAGGCTGTCTCAAACACCTTCAGAATGGTAGCTTCTCCGTCTGCTTTGGATTTTGTAAATAATGAATTTGGATATGGCCCTGAAAGAAAGAAGAACTCCAGTAGGTGGAATCTGGAGAGCGCAAGAGCTGAGTTGGAAAATACTGAGGAAAAACTGTCATGGGCACTTGAGATGCCAAATGTCCCTAGTGTGGAGGCCAGAACTTGCCTATGGGGTTATGCCTCTGCTACTGTTTGTGGCCAAGGGAAAAATGCTTCCTTGACAGAGTTGAAAAGCTAGTAGTTACCTGTTTCCTGTTTTCCCTCATGACGGTTCTTTGAAGGGCCTGATCTGCAAGACGTATTTTAATCACTTCCATAGCTTTTTGATAGTAGTTATTTAAACAATTCATGCTCAGAAGTGATGCTATCTTCGTAAACCATTTTATTGGTTATGGTACTTGTTCAGTTAGATTCACAGTTGAAGAGGCCTTGAACCCACAGTTCACATAGAATGCTCTAGCCAGTTGTTCTTCCTGTTTCCCATTGGAAATGTGTTTCTGTGCTAAAAAGAGCTTAAGGCTCAGAAGATAAGGGAGTAGAAGCCCTATGCTGTAGTTAATTGGTGCTAGCGTGGGAATAGGAAAGTTTTGGTCCCCTCTTTGATCACCTTTCCCCCTCTGGTCTTAGATCACTTTTTCTCCCCCTTCTATCCAAGTATTGTGTAATAAGAGAGTGTGTGTAGATAAGAGGTTCATCTCTTAACTGTTCATCTTAACATTAACTACTAGGATTATATGTTTTAAGACTGTATTACTTGACTTTGATTTCTCTATTCTCTTTATACAGGCCAAGATAAAAGGATGGAGAGGTTATGCTGTTTAYGCTCCTTGAAATTTTCATATATAAGCAATTTAAAAATATTACTGTACAAATGTCAGGGAGCCTTTCAGAATTTTATCCAAAATTAATGTGAATTCAGATGGGAATTTTTTTAACGCCCTTTTTCTTTTCCGTAGGTTTGCAGTCTTTAAAAAAAAAAATCAGTTTGAACTGAAGAAACTTGAAGAAGTGTCTTCAAGAAACTGATATTCTCCATTGGCTGGCTGTCACCAAATTTAGAGAGCTTTGTCGCTAGTGACTATGCACGCATCCTGACTATATTTCTACATGACTGTGTGGGGCAATATTCGGAATGAAGCTGCCATCATGTCATCCACAGGCAATGGCACTGATATTGAAGAATTCTTGGTCAACATTAACTTGGGGCAGTACCTTCCTAACTTTAAAGAATATGGCTATAACATTGTGACAGATTGCGTGGGAATAAATAACCGTGTGCTTCAGCAAATGGGAGTGTTGCCTACAGGGCACCGTAGAAGGATTCTTAAGCAATTAGACGCCACTCTTTCAAAAATGCAAGGAAATTCTCTTTTCCATGAAAATCTAAAACTCAAAGACTTGAAAGGTTTAGAAGAGAAGCAGTATTTGTCCTCAGATCAGGAGTCTCCAATAAGCAATTCAAATGTAGATGGGACTAGCTTGATACCTGCCACATTGTCAGAACAACTTCTTAATAAAGCTTACGTTGATAAAGAAAGGTTTGAACTTGCAGAGCAAAACTTATTGGAGGCAAATGATGATAGCTTTACAAATTTGGATGTTTCTAGTTTATACCAGAATTCAGACAGCATACTAAAAGCTATCAATCTAAGTGGAAGTATTAAGATGAATACTCAGCCAGATACATCACTGGAAGAAGCTGCTGCATACCCAGCTGATGAGCACTTGGCTGGCTGTTTGGCATTTCATGATCCTCCTCCTTCATTTGCTCATTCATGTGAGACAAAATACAATGAAAGCAAACATCTGATGTTTGCAGATGAGGATGATTTATCTGATAGTGAGCCAAATTCTCCATTCTTTAAGTTTAAAGGAGAAATGATAGACAATGACTTATATGATTCTTATATGCAAAACTGCATGAAAGTATTTCCAAGAGCAAGCCGGTCTTTTATATTAAGGCATCGACCTGTACCAGAAATTCCCGAATCGAGTAAAGTTCAAGCTTCATCAAGGTAACTGCCGTTTCTTTCTAATGAAGAATTGCTATCGTTGTAGAAATTATAGTTTGGGGTTTCTCGCAGGTTTTTATGTCATTTTTTTGTGGATTTTTTTAATATGTGCTGTAAAAACACTGGATTTGGTATGAATGTTGCCAGACTAACTGAAGGAGGATTAAGCTTCAATGCAAGTTAAAAGCGCAAATGAGAGTATAAAGGGAAACTTTAGAACAGTGTTTCCTTATAACCTCCCCAATCATCTCTGCGTCTACTTATTTTTGAAGAAAGGTATCTTTATTGCTTTAGATATAATCCTTGTTAAAAACAACTATCTCAAGCATTTTTTAAACTTAATCTGTATGCTGTTAAGGTAGGGAAGAATGGAAATACTCAAGTGTTACAAAACCAAAATTGAAAAATAATAGAAAAATCTGTTGAATCGATTCCAAAGCAAAATGTTGCTAATAATATTAATTAGACCTTGGCTCCAGTGTTTTTGATGAAATTCTGATTCATCACAGGAAAATGGTGACAAAATGGTGATTTCAAGAGGGCTAAAAATTCACCCTTAAGTATAAAAATCTATTTTTATGATGAGACAACAGTTATTGTGAAACACAAGTATTCAGGTTTTATCTTAGTAACTTTTAAGGTCATACCTTTCAAGAGATACTGCTTGGAAATTACAAGTTTATTATTTTTATATATGTAATTTATAAGAAAGATCTAGGAAGTTTTACACACCTACACATATTAATGTAGTTTTATCTAAAAAGTGGGGCAAAATTTAGAAAATCCTTCTTGTCTATTTTGTGTATTGTATGGTGTAGCCACCCTGTAAACAAAGCAGGATGTATCTGATATGATTGCATGCATGGGCATAACAGGACGATTACATGAGAATCTTAAGTCTTAGCCTTAAAGCTATATGTAATCATAAACATGTAAATTTTTTGTTTTAAATTAGAATAGGATATGTTGTGGAGGAGGAAATTATGTTATGCTGTGGGTCTAAAGCAAGGACTTTCTTCAAGATGGCTCTTAGATTAACTTCTAAACTGATTGTCATTTAACTGTTAACTCAGAGAATGAAGAACATCTTTGAGGCATTCCAGCAGGACAAAAGAAGTGGAAAAAGGGAAGAAAAAAAAAAAAGTTGTGGGAGGTTTTCAGAGTTTATGGAATCTTTGTAAGGGTAGTTCTGTGCAGCATTGGTGAGGATAGTATTGGAAAGAGTCCAATAAAGTTTGTTATGATAAATTGCATAGGAGAGTTGAATTTGTTTCAAAATATTCATGTGATGTGGGTGTGGATTTTTCTTCCTTCAAAATGGTTGAGTTCATAATCTGAATCCACAAATTAGTGAGTAGCACTTACTGTCTTGAATAAGCATCAGTTGTTGTAGCTTGTCTTGCAAAAATATGATGGAATGTAGAGAAAAAGGTCTGAGATTAGAACTTAACTCCAGACCTATCTTAATAAAAGTAATATTGTTTGAATGCTAAAAATAATAGGCACTGAATGTACAGTTGATCACAATATTACAGGCTGTGTAGACGAAGAATATCTCCCCACAGATTAATTTGTGATATTTTTGTTTCTGTTAACTGTAAGCTTTTACTCATCATGCTGGTTAAGTGTCTTGAACAGAGAAGAAAAATTCATGCAAAGGCATATGCAAAGTTTTGTCGGTGTAGCCATATCCAA
>JAYKAV010003455.1:126369-140551 GCA_035582835.1 Phoebastria nigripes
TTTTATACTTTTCTTTCTTATTTTATTTTTTTTTTTTTTTTTTAAACCACTAGCTATGCCTGGAAGGTACATGTCTGAGAATGTTTTGTATTTACTTGTCTTTTTCATCTGCATATCTTAGCAGTTAGAAAGATCATTAGCGAGTTTATACATGCCCTAAATGCGGAGTTTTCCCAGCATTTATAAGTTTCTTTTAGATTATTGAAAGAAGTCAGTATTAAATGTTGTAATGCATTTGTTTGATTGAACGGATGGAGAGGCAAAGATTCTTTGCTACAATTAAGAGATTTTTGTGTGCCTTAAAAAATGTTTCATCAGTGCCTTCTAAATCACCAAAAAATTGTGCATATTGAAAACTTAAGTATAAACATCTTTCAGTGAGGAGTAGCTTTACATTAAATTTTGTAGTGATTATTCCTATGTCATATAATAAAGCTATTCCTGTTGAGCTGAAATGGGAATCTCATCCTAAAAGGTAACAACTAGCTACTAAAGGAGTACTCTTAATGTCTTTTGAGAAACAATCATCCAATAGAGAGAACATGCTGTATTTGTAATCTTCCCACTGTTGAAGTAAATCCTCCAAATCCCAGTCTATTAGGGATTGATATGTGGCTGGGTCACTAACTTCATTACCCACCATTTTGATTTGTGAGCTCCAGCTTATTTTCTTCATCTTTATGCTCCAGTTATGACAATATGGAAATCCTGAAGGACAAGTAGCAGTCTGTCTGAGGAAGATCAAGGCTAAACCAAAACTTCAGACCAGAACTTAAACTTCACAGAAACATTCTTGATAACCTTGCTGGGTATTTTTTTAGAGGGAAAGAATTAATACAGAACTTTAAAATGGCAGCTTGCAGCATCTTTAACCTCAGGAAAGATCGTGTCTGTCTTACAGAATTGCATAGACAAACATTCTCAAGTGACTTTTACTGATAGATGCTGGTTTCATCCTTATTGCATTGTGTGAAGGCTTTTCCATAGAGGCAGAGAAATCCTGCTGAAATCTTCTGGGAAACTCAACATTTCCTTCTAGTTGTGCATGGATATTAGTCATTAAATTTTTATTCAAGGAAATGCTTTTCTCATGATCTCGTATGTGCCTTCTGGCACAAAAAGTTCATATGGTGGGTCTCCTTGTGCCCCTTAGTAGTGCTGTGACCATGTCACTTTTTATTACTAATAATGTGCTTGCCTCTTGCAATTGTATCTGCTTCCCTGTGCCTCACTTGTGCTCCTGGCTCTTGCCTGTAACAAAACACACTGTCAGCTGGTAAGACGCCATAGCATTTTAGAAGTTGAAAATATTTTGGTTTTCTTTCTTCTTTGAAGTATATGTGGCATCACTGTAGTACTGAGGGGTGCAGAATTAAAAAAAAAAAAAAAAATGCTGACAATTACACAGTGTTCTTGATAGTGGGGTTATTGTGCAGATTTTGGTAGTGTTTTTGGTTCATCAGTATTGAAGTGATGTGTAATTATGCTAGATTCTTGTCAGCTAGACTTTTCCTTCTTATCATAACGTTATGAGCTCTCTGTTGATACAGAATTAGTAAAGATCACCCTAAAGGTGTTTAAAAGCATTGGAATTGTTAAGGGGATTGCAAATCATCTTCTAAAATTGAAATAATCTGCATCCAAAATGTCTTTATTAGACAAAGTCATCACCTTTTCTGAGACCCTGCATTCTGTATTTAAGTGAGCAGTCTTAAATTTTTAATACGGTTCCCCAGTCATGTTGTGGAACAGAGCAAAGGGTTAAACACAGTGGATTGGAAGTTTCGTGGTCTCTCTTGATACTTTAGGTCAAAGTGACTTCTTCCATACAGACATGAGTGAAAAACTGAGGCTTTTGTTAGACAAAATAGTGCAAGTAATGCAATGGATGGAGCTAACCACTGATGTGCCTTTAGCGCAAGATAAAAGATAATAAGTGTAGAGATAGATTTAGAGGCTTTGGATGCTTTGGATCATGTCATTTAGCAGTCACTCTTAGGTGAAATAGCTACTGTTGCATCATTCAGAGCAGCAATCTGTTCAAAGAAAAAGCTTAAGCAGATTTGTAACATGGTAGACCTGTTTGTTATACAGAATGCTACACAGATAAAATTCAGGCTGATGAACTCTATATATATACTTTTAGATTTTTTCATATCCCCCAGCTTTGTTACTTGTACTGCTCTGTAGTGGGATTGCTCTGATTCTTTATTAAGAGAAATAAGAAGAAATAGACCAAGAGTAATTCTGGAAAATATGCTGTGTTTGGGGGAGAATATAAATAAATAAAATAGATAACAATGCTTGGCCTGAGTAGGCACTATTTCTTTTCTGTAAGTGGCAGATCCTATGGTTGAAACTTCTTGCTTGGTGCTGATATTCTTTAGACTCCATTTCTTAACATATAAGTGGTCAAGATTGCTAATGAGGTGCCCAGGCTGGTGCTGCTGTGTCTCTCTACTCTGTGTTCTGTCACACAAAGCAAATTTTTTAGGAGAGAGAAGCTGCTCCCTCTCTTTTCCTATGGTCAAGCATCAYCATTAATTTACCTCTGCAAGTAGTCTATGAACCCCAAAGCTCTAACACAGCATGCTAGAGCGCTTTTGATGTGTTTGCATTATGGGAGGGTTAGGTCTTGAGATACATAGAAAAGAAAACATGTTTTGAATGAGTTTGAAAACAAAAGCTTCATTCATTTAAAACACTCAGCAGATGAATGCCAGTAAAGACTTTGAAGGACTGACTGCTTGCACTGACACCTCTCCCTCACTTTATTTGCTAGGTGACAGGAGTATATTGAATAAAACAGCTTAGCTCAGCCCAGTGCTAAGCTCTCACCTTTCCAGTCTCTCAGCCTTTAGCAAGACCAGTCACTGCCTCATCACACCCTTTCATCCTGTTTATGCATAAGGAAAGGGTGGTGGGGAAGAGTATGCAGCCTGAGCCTCATCCGGTACCTCTTAATATATGAAAATAGTGAGTCTTAATTGCCACAGTTGTAACAAAGTGATAATTTAATTGAAATTATTATATCTTTGTAAAATTGGCACACTTTGTGATTGGCACACTGCTTGCACTAACCTTCCTTTAAAGAGGAAAATAGAGATGATCATTAATCTGAAGAGGTATTAAATTTTGGAAATGCTTAAGGAAAGTCATATATTGGTGTAGATACAAGGTTTTTTTCAATCTTATTTGCCCCCAAAGAAGTCTTCAGTATTTTTCTGTCTTTTAATCCAGGTATTCAATTTGTACAATAACTAGCTAACTATTCTATTCTATTGAGTATTGACAAATTATTACCATTTTATAGCTTGCACTGTATATTGTTTGGTRTACATAATCTTTCAAGCAGATACTCAGAGTAAACTTGTTTTATTTATTTTATATCTTGAGATAGTTTTTACTTGACATAAGTTAGAACTTTGTTTTCCAAAAATGACAAAAAGGTTTTATTTTCGATTGCTGGAAAAAAGACTATAGTTTGCGTATTAGCAGGTTTTCTTGCCATGTATATGTACACGTAGGTACATAATCAAAAAACAATACACAAGTCCTGAAAAATACGTGAATTAAAAAAAATGCGGGTCTCTGTAAGCTGATTTGTTGTTTTTCATTTCCTGGTGAATTTATCTTCACTTGTTGCTATTACCATTACCCATTTTTAGATCCATCCACCCTGAAACTAAGCCAATGACTCACTGTTTTACATAAGGAAGAAAACCATCATTTTAAAAGCTCTTTGAGTCAAAGCTGCTTATCTGTATCTCTAATTTATTTTCATGCTATTAATACCCTTAAAAAACACCAACCTAACAACAAAAAATCTGGTCTGTGTTGAAAAAGTTAGGGGTTTTTTTGGTTTTTTTTTTGTTGTTGTTGTTGTTGTTTTTTGTTTTTGTTTTTTTGTTAGTATACCAGGTTCTTTAAAATTAGGTCAGTACAAATGCATAAAGTTAGTTTGCTAATGTAGCTTCAAAAGATGTAACTACATCAATTTTGGTAAAATGTATGAAGAAACAGAGACTTTTTAAAGTATTTGTTGTGTATTTTTTGTAATTGTAACTCAGGAGGGTAAACAATTATGTATGGGAGCTAGGCCATGATCCACCTTCACTGGCCAAACTCACCCTGTGTTTTCTAAAACCAGGATTTTACAAATTATCATTGAGGAACTTAATTGATATAACCTGGGTAACATTTGAAATGTCAAGTAACTTTGTAAGATGCAGCTTCTGTCTTGAATTTAATCTAATAATTTGTTTGGGGCAGATTTAGGCATGGATTAAAAATGATATGAAATAGTAGTTCATAAATGTATGCCTTCTGTCATAGAGAAACATCAGCCTGTAATATAGAGTAATTCAACTTGGACTTCATGGGACAGTATTTCTAAAGTTTTGAATATAGCTAATCTTAAAAGAGTAAAATTTCTCAATATGTCCAGTGGGAAAACAAAAATTAGGAATATTGATATTTTTAGTAAAACATACTTATCTTAGTCTTTGAAGGGTGGAGGACCTGCAAACTGTTAGAAGAACTTCAAGGATCTTGTATGGCATTTATCAGTCAATGAATATTCTATAAGGACACACGAGGATCTGTATCACTGTTATTTCAAGCAGAGAAAATGAAATTAAGAGGAAAAATTACTAATTATTCATGTTAACAGGGGAAAACAGAGCTTGGCTGAAAACAGCTCTAATACAGACTGCTAGAGTAGTGAAGATGGGTTAGAAATGTACTAATTCAGGCATATTTGTTTTCCTGTGTTGTTATTCTAAAACTGCTGTCTCAGCCTGAAATCTCAATAATAAAAATAATAATTAGAAAAATGTCATCTTTAGCAGCATGATGAAAGCCACTATACATGAAATTGCTGAAATACTTAGGGGCCAGCACAACACCAATAATAAAATAATTTTTCTGTTGTGTATGGGGATGCATTCTTATCTATCTACAAAACGTGCAGTGGTAGTCACAGGCAGTTGCAATGCAATGTTGTTTATGTCTCAGATCGAAAACTTTCTGGGAAAAAATTCACCTTAGGAAATAAAAACTTTACAGCAATTTTTTTCAGTGGTTGAGAGCATGTTTTGTCTGGATTTCCATGCCCAGGCTCCCTTTGAGCTTAATGTTAAATTAGACTTTCATAGTACATCCTTCTTTAAATATAGTCATTGGTAATCAGCGTGATGGAGAAGGGAGGGTAAAGGGTTGGGGAAGAGTGGGAGATCTCCATGCTTCCCAGAAATCTAAATGTATCATAAGGTCAATTCAAAACAAACAAACAAAAAAACCCAAACTCAAGGTGTGTGCTAGGATCAGAGAAGTATGCAGTGTCATAAAGGGAGGAAAACACATTGTTGGGTGACTTTTAAATCAGAAATTTTCCCATGACTTAAAATTGACTATTTCTATATTTGTATATAATTTTAATAGTTTAACTGCATAAGATGTTTTTGCTCCATTTCTGGGAAATTTCACTTAATGTTTTCATTTTGTGCTTTGTTTTGTTCAAGTTCCCTTCAGAAAAGAAGAAATGTGGATCTTGTAAATATTTCTTGCACTGGGAAGCAAATTTCACAAAACAGTGAGTTAAGCATGCTGATATTTACATCTTGAATATTGAGGAAAAAGAAACCTCAGACCAGAAGTTGTCTAAAATGAGTATTGACTTGCTTATTTTAAGAAATACTGGGCATCTGGAAGGCCTAAAAAAGTGATGTATGTAATAGAGCATTTAACCACTTCTGCATTTTTACTTAGTTTTTGTTTATGAACTAATAATACGAAAATTAGACAATCCAGTCTTTAAACCTCATTTATTTTAATATACTTTTTTAGACTACAGTATTTTGAGTTTCTAAGATTAGATCCAGATTTTTTTAAGCAGAGTTAGCTTTTTCTTGAAAGATGTAAGGAGTGTATTCCTGACTAAGGCTGCTTAATTTGTTAGTTAGTGCTCATAGCTCCAGGAAATAACAGGAAATTAATTGTATTAAATAGTTTAGAAGTCTTGTGCAGTCAGTTGTAAGCAAAAGTTCTTTCATACTCTGGAGGTATGTCTTGTTTGAAGTCATGCATATTAATTTCAAGCAAATACTTGGTCACAAAATGAAGGTTGTGCAGAAACAAGTTTTTGTGTTTTTGTTTTGGTTTTTTTTTGTTTGTTTGTTTTGTTTTTGTTTTGTTTTTGATTTTTTTTGTGTGTGGTTTTTTTTTTTTAACTTGATGCAGGGTAGGAAAGAAGAAAATGCCTGTATGCAAGCTGTATCCAAATTATATAGTAATAGTAGTAGTGTCTGACTAGGTAGTGTCTGAGGGGAAAAAAAGTGTCCGGAGTTCAGTTAGAAATGGGAAATTGTTTCTTGTTCTTCAAAATTTTTTCTGAGGACAGAGAAATCACAAATAAAAATCTGTGTCCCTTGTTGATTTTTAGTACTTTAGTAGAGCATTGAACTCTATGACTCTGTATTTATTTATTTTTTTGCTTTAAGAAACTTTCACAGAAGAAAAGCCACCCATCATCTCTCCATATGGGGAAACCTTTATTTGTGACAACCCTAAAGATGCTAAAGTAAGTTGAGTAGTCTGGATATAAATGGTCTATCTTCACTTTAATCTTCATGTTATGTATTTTATATTGCCCTTAATTCTTTTTTCCTCTGCTTTTTCAGTTCCCAATACCTTTTTTGTCTTTTTAGGTAAATGCAAAAGATTTATAGTGTAAATATTTGTGGACTAGTGACTTTTCTTAATCTGGAGATACACTTTGTACTGTCCAATAGTAATAGGAAGCTGTGGTGTTGGTTGGTTTTTTTGGTTTTGTTTTTTTAAACATAGGATGGATAACGACAACTTCTTTTTTTTATGCCCAGAGCTGCCATATCAAATGCAAAACCGTTACTTACAGGCAGTTGCAGACTACCTTGATGCCTTCCTTTTACCTTCTTAGGTACAGTGGTATATTGTAACACTTTGTGCCTAAGTGAGGTTAAGTGGTGGGTAACCATTAGAATTGACTAGTAAAGGTAAAAGTGGCTTTTCTCTCTTCTGATAATTGCAGATCAAGACTGGGCATCTCTACACAGGCTTGTGTATATCCTGTGAAAGCAGCTTACATGTTAGCTTAGATGATCTAATGGTCACTTTTGGCCATACCCTTTTTTAATGCCTGTATATGAAAGTTCTCAGGACTTCTGATATTTTTCATGTATCCCCTAAACTTGCTGTATACCCAGAAAGTCACTTTTGTTGTGGGATTCTCTGAAGTGAACAATTTTGTAGGGGTCAGTAATTGATGGTATGAATGCCGTAGATGGCATGCAGACAGACTTCTGAATCATGTGGAGATCTGGGAGGTAAATTAGCTTAGTGAGGCATCTGCCAAATGCCATGAATCCCAGCTCCTGCTTCTGTCTTAGCAGGATGCAGACCAGAAATTGTTGATTCTGTGATTGCTTATACTTGTCCCAGCTGATCTCAAGCCACTGAGTTAGAGAAAACAGTAAATTATTCTTAGTTTCTGTCCTGGTCTTTACTCTAATGTTTCACTTTTTAAACTATTGTAAACTATTGACTAAAATCAAATCTACTAAACAGATCCCTAGGATTTTTTTTTCCCTAATTTTAATTTGTTAAGAATTGGTCAGTGAAAATAAATGGTTCAAATTTCATCTTCTAATAGGAGTGGTTTTAGAAGCATAAAAATGATCTCTATTTTTGGTGTGTACTTTCTTTTCTTTGGAAATATGTTGTGCTTTTTTTTTTGTTGACTTCTTAAGGAGGTACACAGAAATTCATGTCTTATTTCTCCTTCTAGTTCTTGTTATCTGCACACAAAAGTGACTTCAAGCTTCGTTTTCTTTCCTTGTGTACAATGTCTTGTCTGTGCCAGTTATTGATGTCTGTGCCAATTTCTTTAAAAATTTGAAATTAAACTTCTTTGAAATTAGTTCAATGACATAAGCAGGTTTTCTAGAAAAAGTTTTGTAGCCTTCTTGTTACTTCTTAGCATTATTCTGTGCATTTCATTGAAATGGTTGGTTGTAAAAAAGCATACCCAGGAAGGTTGTCAGCAATCTTTCTTGTCTTACAAAGGCACTAAATACAAAAATAGCATGCTGTTAAACTGGATTAACTGCTTGAAATACAATTGCTATTTCTGCTGATTGTAGAATCACGATTAATGCAGTATATTATAACATGCTTTCCCTGATCTGAAAATTTGGATTTTAATTATCACTTTCATGCAAGTGAATAGTTTTTTGAGTTGTATTTATCACATGCCTGTTGAAAACTTCATAGTTAATTTTGGCTCCATTAGAACTTAATTGCAGACAAAGGTCATAAAGAAGAACCATAAAACAAAGGTCCTAACATACATTTCACTTTCAGATTTTTTTCAGTAGGTATCAAGTATCCTAGAAACAAATAAGAAAGTTTAGATAACACTGTAAAGTATCTGAGATTTTAGGGCTTGTAACTGCTGCTTCATTTTAAAAGATAACCTCACATGAGAATATAGTTTGTCTATATACAAGAAAATGTGGCGAACTGCTATACGGACTGACTGAAGTTTGTTCAAAGGCTTGTAAGTTGGCCATTGCCCTTCTTCCTGTTTTATTGGTATAAAGAAGAGGAGGCTTCTATAGGCTTTTATGAAGGGAGTGCCTGTAGAAATAGGTAATGAGTCACTACAGACTGGAGGTAAGTAAGCATGAGAGAACAGGGAATTAAGGTTATAAAGGAAATATGCCTTTGACTTAGGTCAGGAAGAAAGACAGCTAGAAGTAGAAACCTCTAAAGGACAACCTGAAGAAGGAACATTTTTTTTTTTTATATTGCTTTAAAAATAACACAAATAAAAATCCAAATGTTTTAGAGCTGATTTATTGTTGTATCCAACTGAAGAGTCAAGTATATTAGAATTCCTTCACAGAAAAACTGAATTCTAATGAGTTCAGGCCTCTAGAGTGAAGTATTGGCTTTATTTCTTGCTGTAGACTGTCAGACTAAATTAAACATGCATATTGAGTTCAGTAAACTATGTGAGCTCCTAAGCGTTGCGATAGTGTGGAATGCTGGCCAGATTGCAAATCTGACCACTTTAAAATAAAAACCCTTAATATTTTAAAAGGAGCAATTTATCTTTATGGACCTGTTACAAAATTGTATTGCCAAACCATGATTCAAGAATCAACCTGAGGAGAACTGTGTGACATCAGCTTTAATAGAAGACTAAGGCAGTATCTCTTAAGGAAGATGCCTGTCCTGAATGGCATTGCATCTTTGTTTGATGTAGCCTCAGTTCTGATACTTTTCATGCCATCCATGTTTTAGCACTCAGGTTTCCTGACTTGCTGTTGTGATCAGCAAGACTACCTGTTAGAAAAAGCTAAAAAAAAAAAAAAAAGCATCTGAATTACTTCCTGATCGAAAGTAGAGGATTTTTATACAGGGCTGCAAGTAGGCAGTTCCATCTCTCTGGGATCCAGAAGCCAGATTTCTTCCCTAAGGGTAGGTGCTTCCTATGCATAAGAACAGTACATATTTAGAGGCAGTTTCTGTCTAATATATATACCTATCTTTTAAGGAATACTTCTCTCTGTAAGGGTGTCTGCAGGAGAAAATGCTCCTGCTAACTACCTTTGTATAATACCTCAGAGATTTGCAGGAGGTAGGAGATGGGAGTTTTGTCTCGTCTTGAGTCTGAGCATCTTGCAGAGTAATTCTGTAAACAACACATTGGAAATGCTTGAGATTTAATTTGGGTGAAATATGTTGTATTTGTGAGCAAATAGAACTCCTTGTCCCCACAACCTGTCTTAATTTGTGGACTTCTACATTTTAAAATCTACTAGCAATACAAATGCAATTCTTGATTATTGCTTGGAAGTTCTCAGGCTCCTTGAATTCACTTGCCCAACTGTTGAAGATTGCGGAGTGGGCACAAGCGGGACATAAAACTGTTATTGTAATAGTTCATGATGGGGAGGAAGAGGTACTACCACATAGCTTCAGTGGGTAGGGTTTGTGGTTGCATCCGGATAAGCAAATCAAGGTAAAAGACACTGACCATTTTTAATCTGAAGATGCTTTCTAGCCGATGATGACGTTAGCCTCTTGACTATTGTGTAGAAGTGGGACACAGCCTTTTCCCCTCCTTTTGTGAGATTCCAGTCAGTCCAAGCATTTGATAAGCAGTGGACAGCTTGCTTTTGAGTTTTGTGTTTAGTTTGTTTGCAAGGTGTATGGGCGTGGGTGTGGTGTTTTGTTTTTTTTTTTTTTTTTTTTTTTTTTTTTTTTNTTGTCTAATCCTTGGTGCTACAACATAGTTAATAGTGTGGTGTGTGGGTGGTGGTGGTTGTTGTTTTTTGGTGGTTTTTTTTTTTTTATAATGCTGGCAGAGGAAGGCAGGCTGTTCACCTAGGTTTATCCTAGCAGCAGCCTGTGATTTCCACAATTTTTGCTGCAATGTACGCATGCTCAGCTTTCGGCTATGTGCTTTTTTTAAGCTTGCCTTTTCATGTTGCCAAGGTACAGCCCTCAAGTACAAGATGAGGTACTGCTGCTCAGAAAACAAATGGCAACCGTTGTGAAAGCTTACCCACTTTTTTCTGCCACCCTTCAGCTTCGTGACATACACATCAAAACTTAAATGAGTAAATTAAAAAGCTTCCATCAGAAAGCACAAAGATGTTCATTTTAGTTTGGGTTTTTGGGGTTTTTTTGAAGGAAGAAAGACGAGTATTGAGAAGCTTAGTAATGCAATATGATTGTCAGATCAAGTTTAGGAAGTGTGAAACGTAATGTTCTTGAACAGTGTTAACCTTGACGTTTTGCACACTGCAAGCAGTTTGTGGTAAAGATTTCTAAACAAACATTAATAAATGTGCTTTTTAGGCACACAAGAAGAGCTTGGCAAGAAAATGCGAGATACATTCAATATGGCTGAATTCTGTCTTACTGTAGGAATTTGAATTTAGCATTATTTTATCTTTAGTGTACTGTGAAGGCTGTACACTTAATTCAGAGAAGTATTGATATGAAAGATAGGCTAGCAGGGGCAAATCATAAGTGGTATACTTAACAGGCATGCAACATGTGGCTCTTGAGCTTAGAAAATTTCAGGGTAGGAATAATATTCAGTTGTGCTTCAAGAAAAATCAGAGCACTGATATTTCTACACATTGAATTTCTTTATCTAATTTGTTTGTACCAGGTATTTTGGACTATGCTCATGTTTTATCTGAGTATTATTATTTAAAATGGAAATATTGAAAATAACATTTCTTAAAATGCTTTTAAAAACATGATCTTTCAAATGCATATTACTTGAAAATGTGGCAAAGAATAGCTTTGCTAGTTAGGCGGCTGTTTGTGTGTGATTTATGTCTACAGTAATTTAAACATCACTTACTACTTCATTACAAATGTTGGTTACAATATATTTCTTTTCTAGGAACTTCATGGAAATGAATTCCTGGCTTGTGAAAATAAATCAGATCTAGGAATGAATGAAGAGTATTCTTCTTACAAGAATCTATGGTATTAAATAAGAGTTATAGAGAAATCCAAAATGTAAAGAGGGAAGGATTATTTACTGATACCACAAGTAGATCTTTACCTCTGAAGGCACAACCGTGACTGTATTTATTTATTTTTTCTCCTATTTGAACCTTTACCCTGTGCTATTGGAGGCAAAGTTTGGCTCTGTGGCTGTCCTAAGCCTGTCTAAGCCAGGTTTCAGAATCTTTTGTGGATTTGGAGGATGTCCCTCTTTTCCTCAGTCAGAACAAGGAAGACACAAGTTTTATTTTTATATGTCTCCTAGCTAACCATGTCTAAGTACTCTCATACTCTACCTCCTCATTAGAAAAAAGAAAAAAAAACAAACACAAAACTAAAAAGCATTCTCTACTCCTGTCATGAGGCAGTGGCCAGTGGTTTGACGAAATGGGAGCTAACGTGCTCCTTAAGTCTCCAGTCTGTACCTGGCTTCTATTGAGGTGGGAGAGGGAAGAGAGAGGTGATACTGCAAGTCCTCTAAAGTATTAAAATGAATGAAGCTAGTTTCCTGAGGAAGGAGAATTAATTTTAAATTTCTGTTCAGGCTTCTGAAGGAACCAGCAAGTGTCACCTTGCTACCAGTCCTGTTGAATGGAGAAAGTAGGATTCAGTATGGTCATAGTTATAAGATACATTGTGTTTAGCATGTCTGGTTATCGCAATGGTTAAACAAGTTATAAACATATTTATAATATGTCTTACCGATATTTACCAATTTGTTCTAATTAATAATCTTACATATTTGTGTGTTGTAGCAATACATTAAGAATAAAATGCACTTTTTCTTTCTAGTTCCTTTAATAATCAGGAAGAGAAGACAAAGGAATTAGTGAAAAATGAATCCCTGTCTCAGGAAAACAAATCATTAGCACCAGCAGAATCTGAAAGTGAATCTGTATATTCTATTGTGGAACAACGTTCTTTGCCTTTAAAGAAAAAGAAGACTAAAGACAAGAAACACTCAGCATCTTGTAGTAAGATACAAAGTGGAGATTCAGATCATTTGGTCAGTGAACAAACACATTTTTGGCAATTCGGTGGAGATCAAAGGTCGATTGGAAATGATTCAATAACACCGTATGCTTGTTTTTATGGACCATCAGTAAAGAAGGTTAAAGCAGGATGGCTGGATAAATTATCCCCTCAAGGGTATGGTATTTGCAGTGATTACTGTATAATTGTGAAGATGTATGTTTGCATGAGAGATGTTAAGTTTGTATTTGGTCACTGCTTACTATTTGTTGTGGGAAAGGAAATGAAACTGTTTTTGTTGCAAGAGCATAGGGCTCTTCAGAATTCTTAGTTTTAAATGATGTTACCTATTCCAAAGTTTATTTAGGAGGTGCACTCAGGAAAAATATTTTTATTAAAATGTTGATCACCAGTCATGAACTGTAGCAGAAAAATACAGAATTAATTTGTAGCAGTATTTCCAATCTGTACATTTTTGCTGATTTTCTGTGGGCCACAAAGTAAGTGAAAACAAACTCTTGATTCTGAAATACTACTTTACCAATCTGGCCATGCATGTATAAATTAATAATTACTGTGACTGGAGATCCTGTTGATTTCAGAACAGGAGCTTTGAGTTTAGAAATGCATCTAGGGTGAATTGTCTCCTAGTTTAGTTTATTGATGTGCCTAAAGTTTGACAGGAGGAATCTGAGCCCAAGTCTTGCTTTAAGATTTCAAATAATGAAGAGGAGAGAGGAACACAATAGAAAGAGAGTAGACTCTTTGCCACATTTGTAGGTAAAAAAAAAATAAAAAATCTTATGCTTAATTTCTGGGGGTTTTTAAAGTTTTTTTTAATTGCTTCATTTTAACCTACTTTAAATTCCAGCTCTTCTTASATTGTTTTACACTAAAGAGCACTCTATTACCGGATCTTCCCTTCATAAATACTTGCAAACTCTGCTGACATTCTTCTTCTAACCTCCTCCTTAATAAACTGAATAGACTATTCTGTGTTTTAAATTGTAGTTTCCAGTTCTCCAGTTGTTCTTATGACTTTCTTCTGAATTCCTTTTTGTATTGAAAGTGGCACAATTTCACTTTTTAAGTCTATTTCTGATCTTCACTAGTATTTAGCATCTAGAAATTAAAGCTGTTCTTGTTAGTACTGTAACACATCTATTTTACTGTACTTCTACTCAAGCCTTAGTCGTTCTGTATTCTTTGTTCTTAGGGCTGTATGTTTAACTACACTGAAAGGTGATATTAAACTGTTTGGCCTTTCCTTTCATTATTTGTGGCTATAATAATCATCACTACTCATTGACTACTACAGCAATTAAAATTGTTTTCAGTTTAGTAACAAAGTTATTGAATTAAATTGGTTGAGAATACAATCTTACAATCTGGTTTGAGCCCACTGGAAGGAGCTCTATTGTTATAGCAATTTCCTTTTTTTTTTGGTTTTYTGTTTTGTTTTTTTGTTTTGTTCCTTTTTAAGAGTTCTGATTTAGCAAGTTTTAATTTCTTTGATTTTGGCTTTATCTGTGTTGATTCAGTGATACATTGTTCAAGCTGAATAACAAAAAGGAATAAACGTGGCTTAATAAACCTATTTTACCATTATGGAACTTCAGTCTGCTCAAGGTTGTGG
>JAYKAV010003455.1:149533-166858 GCA_035582835.1 Phoebastria nigripes
CTTCTTCTTTTTTTTTTTTTTTTTTTTGAGTTTTTTTTTTTTTTTTTTTTTTTTTTTTTTTTTTTTTTTTTTTTTTTTTTTGCTTTTCTCTTCCAAATTTATTTTTTTATTTTTTTATAAATTGGAACATAACCATCTTAGTGCAATACATTTTGTAGGGCCGTAATTTGCTTTATGGACCGTTGAATACTATAAAAATGTTAACGACTTACACTGACTTCTAAAATATATTCAGAGCAACCACTTGTTATACATGAAGTTGCATTTTCATTTAGTATATAACCATCTTTGGACATAGTGGCCTGTCTGTAAAGCTGTTCACTTAAGGTTAGAAATGTGTGTTGTACAAGTAATTTGGTCCTTRCTGTATCCAGAGCTGGATGATATATTCATAGTAAATTATGTAAATAACCCTGCTTGCTTTCTGTTATGTGCACAAACTGTTACTTGATGCTATTCCTTCTGTGGATTTGTGGTTGGAAATTGTTCTGCRAGTATTCAAAGGGTACTTAACTTCTTTTCAAAGATTTCGAAATGGAGACTTTTATACATATTTCAGCCTGTGGACTTATTTATTAGCTTTCCTTTCTTTCTGCTGGAGTATTAAAATAAAGAATGCTATYGTTGTCTTCATTGATCTGTGTCCCTTGATACCAATGTTGGTCTGCAATCAGTGGACTATAGTGGTCGTTTAGTTTGCTTTCAGTGCTTTGATTTATTATTTTTTGGTGTATCAGAAATACACTATTTTTGGATTTATTTAAATATCTAGAGGGGAAAACTACATATATAGTGCTTTGGAAAGTTTAGGGGCATTTGGGGGCAAAAAATTGAGTAGTTAATTGATAGCAATGAATTAGAGCATAATCTGCTCAGATGCAGCGAGATTTTGTTTAATTGGAGTGAAATACCATTAAAAAAAAAAAAAAAACTTTTAGAGTAATTTGATGCCCTCAACTATACTGAAATATTCCAGTGATCTTTTCAAAGTACTTTAAAAGAGTGTGTATTAAAACAAAATTCTAAGAGGAGCACTTGAGTCACCTTCCCTGTCCTAGTCTGTCGGGCTGCTATCTTCCTCTTCTTCAAACTATTTTCTGATGCTTAAATTCGTGTATTTGTTCCTTCTTGCACACATGACACTTGTGAAGTAAGCATGTTACTGTTTTAGCAGTGCTCTTTGCAGTGTTCGACACAGATTGTGTCAACTTTATATATACTGTGGATAGAACTTTCCTTCCCTCCCTGCCCCCTCCAATATATTTTACGATCTAAATCTTTCAGAGCAAAGAGTTGAAATATTCATGAAGTTCCAATTGCACGGGGCAAGTCTAATTCATTCACAGTATTCAGCTTTAAAGTATATTGATCTTAGTCTGGAGAAATATCTGAACATAGTGAATGAGACTGAGTGGAACTTTATTACTTCACCTACTTGTGTTCGTGTATTTGTAAGATGTTAAATTAATAATGCATGCAAAGATATTCAAACATGCATTTTCTTGATTACTCAGTACCCTTGACAATATCAAGCTTACCCACTACACCTTAATGCAATAGATTGTAAATTGCCAACTGTTTATGCTTAWAAGCATGGCCAAACATAGAATAGCATTGGGGATGGCTTGCCTATTTAGTGACATGATATTTAGGCTCCCTGGTTTTTGCTTCCTTAACTTCTGTAGTTCTTTCCCGTTGATCTGGCTTCCAGAAGGTGAACATGCCACCTGTCTACCACCTCAGTCTTTAAGCAGTCTGAAATTCAGCATCTTAGAACTAGGAGTCAAGATTTTAAGAATCTTGATCATCAGTTTGTATAACTTCTCAATTTGTGTTTTGATTGTTGGGAGCTAATTGAGTGGCTATCTTTGCTAACATCTCCACTGATACAGACTCTCATGTTATTTTTATTTCCACCTCCTCTTCAAGGTGGATGTTCTCTCTGATGTAGTATAGCTATACCATAAACCAGCATAGCATAGTAGGAAGAAGAGAAAAACAAATGTGGTAGAGAAGAATGGAGCTTCTGCTTAACCATATGTCTTTGTCTAATTTTTTTTCTTGTTTAGAAGAAAGGAATGACTGGGTTAATACGATGCTCAATGCCTTGAAATCGCAGTCTGATAATAACTCTCAGTCTCGAACTTCTGTTGCCCCTGAGAAAAGCGGATATCTTGAGCTGAAAGGATACAAAGCCAAAATCTTTATTCTACTTCAGGGGAATACTGTGTGGATCTGCAAAAATGAGCAGGTAAATTTTTCATATGCTTTTTGTGAATGAATGCTTATAAAGATGATTTAACTAGTGAGTTGGAAATTGATGGCTTTTTGTGAATAGCTACATTTCAATATAAATGCATATGTCTTTTTATGTAGTACTTTATTGCTGCAATTCTCAGAAGGCTTCAAAAAGCAGGAGAAGTATCGTTATGTCTATTGTACGATGGAGAAAACGAATATATAGTGAGGTGAAGTGAAAAGCCCTGAGTGTCACAACAGGTTAGTGGCAGGGCTGAGATTAATTCACTCTTAAAATATGTGCCATAAGCACTCTACTAATTCAGAAGGCTTGTTTGTGCACTGGTTTCGCTGTCCTATAATACAGTGCTTTGGAAAGTGTGCTGTACAGAAGTAGATTGTGGTATTTAAGTGATACTTCAGCTAAATGTTCAAAACTGATGTTCTTTGTGTTTTTAAGAACCTAGATTGACCACTTTCTGTTGTGCACTGTAATATATTAAACAAATCTAGTACTAAAAAACATGGACTAGGTCTATTATTTCAGCTCCCAAAATCTAGGCTTTTTGTTTTGGGCATGAATATATTATGATGTAAAGTGGTTAGCTGTGGAACTCTTTAGGATGCTGTGGATAGGGAATAAATGGGGATAATTGGGTTCAATGACTGACTGTGTGAGCTAGTGGAAGAAAAATCTATTGCAGGACATTAAATGGAAAGTATTATTTTTGTGTGAGGAAATCAATGACCTGCGAGTAGCTGGAACCTGGGAGGACATTTGGGGGAGGTGTTGTTACGTTTGCCTTGTTCTCGTGTTCTCTCAAATTTGTGTACAGACAAAACTCCTGTTTCAAGTGTGAACGGTCTCTCAGTAAGATTTGTCATTTTGGAGTTGATCTCGCTTCCTCTCCTGTTGTCCTCTTAAGTGTGAAATTATTTAGATGGGCTTGGGGGACCACATAATGTTCAATGTTAGATCTTATTATTCTTTCCCAGGGAATGGCAGGAAATTTGAGACTGAGAAAGACCTTTTTTTTCTTTCTACTTACTGTGCTCCAAGGAAGTTTTACTTGTCAGGTACATTCTTTGAGGTCAGTCAACAACCAACTGATCAAAAGATGCAATTTATGGATTTAAGCCTGCAGCATGTGTTTTGGAGAATGAGCACCATGGAGAGGAACTGGTCTTCATAGTTGAGCACAGTACTCTTTAGCTATACTGAAATCCTCAGTCTTGATTATTGTAATGAATAGGTAACCTGTCAGTTTGTTTATTTCAGTAAAGTCTGCAGCTAGAGGTCTTTGAGGAGGAACAAAACCAAAATGCAAACGACACCCYCCCACCCTGAAACCCTGTACTTCACTGAGGTTCTCTTACATCATTCCAGTAGAAAGAATGAAGTTGACCAAGTTACTTTACAGTCTCTGCCTGTGGGAGCACTGTGCTGCAGTGCTCAATGTTACTGTTCCGTCATGGTGTTTCCAGGTATTTCATCAGTGAGAAACCCCGGAATGCATTCTTGTCAATGAGAGTCCTCTCTTTGTGGATGTTCATTGTAATGAGCCACTTTTGCCTTCAGAATCAATACTGTATCTACCCTATGCCCCTGAATACTTTTGAGTACTCCCTTATGGATGTTCTGAGCTTCTTCATTAAGGGACAAATGTGGTACTTCAATGAAGTATACAGACTTGTGGAGGAATTTCTTTTCCAAAGTGATAGGTCATTTGAAACTAGCTTTGTCCCTCTTGAGAGTCTCAGTACCAAGCATCCAATTTTTGCTTTCTTCCTTCTTTCTTACTGTGACTGCTTATAACTGTTGGGAGCATCTTTCTTACCTCAAGTAGTCCCTTGATCTTTCTCCGTTGATATGGGGCACTCCCAGTTCTGCCCACTATGCTGAGTCAKTTTTTCTGACACTGTTATGTTATGTTAGAAAACTGTTCCAGAGCCATTCACTGTTGAAGGGTTCTTGATTGCTCTGTTACATGTTTTCAGGGTGCAGATTATGACTACCTAAGATAATCTAAGACTGTTGTCCCGTCCCCCTCCMTCCCCAATCAATTTCCTTTCTCACAGATTTTTTTTAAATTACTATTTTGTACGTGCATGTGTGTGTTGGATCTATTACTTGTGCGGCTGTATGGTAAGTTGTATCAGCTCTGCCCTTTCAAGATCACTGATTTCAGATTTGCTTTAGCTGATCATGAAAGCACACCCTTATACAGCCTTTCTACTAGGTGTTCATTCCCTTCTACTACATGGATGCTCTGCAGAGATCACTGACTGCAGTGCAGCAGAAGGCAAACCAAAATCAAGCCCTGAAACAGAAAGAAGGTTAGACATGCTGACAGACTGGCAGCTCCTTCTGTGTGTATGAAAATTGCAAACAATGGTGCAAAACCAGCTTCTTCCCAAAGCTTATTTACTTAAAACCAAAAGCATCAAATGATCCTAAGAGATTTCTTTTTTTGTTTGAACAAATGTCTCTTTCTTTATGCGATTTCTGGCTATTTGGGAATCAGAAGAAATAGCTTCTGTCTKTAAGCTTTCATAGTCTGTAATTCTTCTCTCAGTACCTCTTGTGTTTTATTTTCAAGTTGAAAACCAAATTATTTTTACTGCAGCACTGAAGAAAAACCCAGTAATACAGCATTAATCCATTGGAGGGCTCTGTTGTTCTAAAAATCTTTCCCCATCTCAAGTTTGCATTTTAGCCAGTAATTACCAGGCAAATACGTCCAGGGATGTCCTCGAATCCTGTTCATATTGGAATTCAYGTCCATACTAGAACGACTCCCAGCGAGACTTAGAGGGGTTTATTATAACTGCAGTGCTAAAAGACACCTATTTAGACTTCTTACAATGTTGAAATGAGATCGGATCAAGCTGATTTATTGATTTCTGTTAAACTTGATAGAGGAGAGTCCACTGTTACTTTTTCTTCATTGTTAAAAGTGGAGAAGATCCTAAGCCAAATGCCAAATCCTAACATAACCACCATGAACTTTGTGAGGTTCAGATTGAGATCAGAACATCATGTCTCAGGCCCATTTCTAGTTAAAAAGTGATTGGTTTAGCTTGAGCTTCTGGCAGTGATATAGTGCTAGTATGAAACCATCAATTTCTTTGACTCTCCATGTAGTGTGAATTTCTTAAACTTCCTCTCTGGAGCAAAAGTGAAAAATAGATCGTACAGAATCAATTTGTTCAACCTGCAACTTGCTGAAATTGCCATTTCTATTTCAAAATCATTTGTGCTTAAGTAAAAACATGTCATCTGATCCTTCATGACAGCTCAAACATTGCCTTGAAATGTCAGTCTGCTGTGGTGGTGCCAGTGATAACCTCCCCTCTGTGGCCATTGGAAGGGCTCTGACAGATGCTTGCTTGGTCTGCTAGAATATACCCCCTTCATTAGGGTGTATTTAAGATTCACCGGTATTTAAAGTCAGGGAGGGCCTAGCTGTCATAGTGTTTGCACTAGAATTTGGCTTTGATAAAAAGAATTCAGGAACCTCTTTGTTACTCACTTGGGTGGTTCTGAAATAGATGTATTTACCCGGGGTATTTGAGGAAACTTTGCCAAATATAAAGACTGGGAAATGGTAGGTATGGCTGTGTGCCATGATTATTTGTGACTTTTTTCCTTCCATGCATGACTCCAAGTTAAAGCTTGAATAGTGATGAGTATTTTTTCTGTTATGTACAAGAAATAGTATCCATTTCTTATCAAAAACCTCTTGTTTCATTTTGGCTCAATGCTCTTATTGATTTCAGAGGGGTTTTTGTTTTGTCAAAGATTGAAATGATTTGCTCTGTGGCAGATGGAAATGTTTATTGATGTTGAGTGAACCACTAAGAGAGTGCCTAGTAATTTTCATTTCCTCTCTAATGCTAATGGTGCATTTAAAGCAAAACTGGACAACATCAAAAGATGTGTTACAGGAAATTATATTAAACAAATAGAAGGTGGCAAAGGGTATGATAATATAGAGAACCGGTAAGGGGATAGATGGAAGGACAAGTCAAAGATGATGCTTGAGTTTGACATTCTGAAAGAGAGGAAGTTATTTGAATATCAGTGGAGGGAAGCGGAAGGGATGTGTTCATGTATCTCTGTGTGTGTAAGAACAGAGATTTGTTCTTATCTCTGTTAAGAAACACAGGCTTAAAGGGGAGTGCTTTGAGCAACCTGATCTAGTGAAAGATGTCCCTGTCCMCGCAGGGGGGTTGGACTAGTTGATCTTTAAAGGTCCCTTCCAACCCAAACCATTCTATGATTCTGAAATACAGTGTCAGAGACAATGTGGTTGAGATTCAGGAGCAGACTTGAAGTCTGTGACTTTTTGGTAAAAGCAATGGGAATTTATAATGATCTTCTGCACGGGGATTGTTCATTAGGAAATGTTCTGTTTTTCCCTGGAGAAAATGTAATCCTGATTAATATTCATGAACATGATGGATGGGAAAGAGAAACTCTTAAAAAAAAATTAAGTAAAAGATCTATTCAGTACAGTAGGAAGTGTCTAACAATGGAAGGTGAACAGAGAAGAGTAGTTAAATGAAGTCCTGAAGATGAGTAGTAATGATTGTTTGTCATGCTAAAGCAGCATGAGAAAGTCTTTTTAATGTATTTAGATTCTTTGTTGTATCATCATGATAATATTGGTAAATACAAAATGAGTCCAAGGTGATGGCAACAGCAATATGAAAGAAGAGCTGGGGAGACGAGTTGGATGCAAATTGAGTAGAAAGAAAAACAGTTGCTTAAAGATTTTGAGATCTCATGAGGAACCCTGAGCAAAGCAACTGACAGTTTTGAAAGGAAGCTAGGGTAAGAGGTGGGGGATTAAAGGCAACAAAAGAAAGCAGGAGGAGGAATGGGAAGACCTTTCAGATAGTTGATAGGTAGTAAGTGAGAGGAGAGAGAAGTGCCTGATATGCACTGGGATGGGGCAGTGGAAGGTGGAATAATTGAGAATGAGGAAACAAGAAACAGTGTTGTCTGTGTCTGTTGGGTTCCCCCTGTTCCCTATCCCCACGCCCCAAGAACACGTGTCCTTTTGGAGATTTTGTCGTGATAAGCTGTTATTTGTAATGATAACTGGGAAGCTCTGTAAAGAAAGAGTTCTCTAGTTGATTGCTGGTGCAGACTATGATCAAACATGTTTACAAACATATGAATGAGCCTGTCCCTGAATGCCTTACATGGGTGGAGGTGACAGAAGAACAAATGAACATTTGTCCTCCTTTGTCCTTGTTTGATTCATTCAAGCTTTACTTTTTACTTTAGAACAATACAAATCTGTAGCAAGATGTTAAAAAACAAACAAAAAAAMCCAACCCAAAAATATACCAAATATATTGGAGGGGGAAAGATTAATATGAACAAGTGTTTTAAGATGCTGATACTTTGGTGACTTGAAGTGGAAGCAAATGATCCAGCCTCTTTTAAATACGGTTGTTTGCATCAAGCTGTAGCTGGGATGATAGATTAAGGTCATATTCCTAATTTTTCAGCAGTTCCTTGGCAAGAAATTCATTCCAGTCGTCCACACTCAAAACCATGACAAAGAACAATTGCTGTGCATGACATTGGAAACAACTAAGTAGGAAATAACTTGAATTCTGCAAGAAAGCTTAAAAACTTCTTTTTTTGCTTGTGGTGCAATACAAAATTAATGATTACAGGAAGTTATGTTGGGTGGGGGAAAGGTTTGTTGTTGTTCTGACTATTACTTCTTCAGTTTGAAACTAATTGCACCCCTACTCCAAAAAATATTAAAAAATTAATTTCAAATAATATGCTATTAAAGTAAGGTGGTTGAATCAAGACAAGAAAAATGTGTCTGTGACCACCTGTACAGGGAAGATCTGCATTTTATATTCAAAAATAATTTTGTAGGATGTTGTTCTAGGTGTTGAAGATATTATTAAAGAAAATGGAGAAGGGCATAAACAGTAATTCTGTCAAAGAAAGATTAAAAAGTAAATGTTAAGCTTTTCTATGAGCAGTTAAATTAAACTTTGGCTATATGAGGATTTTATTTTTCTTGTTTATTTGTTTTTATGCTATTAAGATCTCATTGAGATGTAAGTACACCTAAAGCAATCATGAAACATGACAGAAAGCCTAATGCTTCCACAATGATCGAAAGCTTCATGATTAATTTGATTTGGGGTGGAGGATAGGGAAGGAGGAAGGAAAATGACAAAGTTCTCAGCTTCAGTGATGCTCAGCTGAGCTTTCTGGTATACGTAATACGTATACAGCCAGCTGCCTTGATCATGTCAAAATTAGCATTGAAGAAAAGTAGGGTTTGTCTGAATACTATGAAGAAAAAAGATTTTACAGAGTGGCACAGCACATGCATAAAAATTGAAGAAGATTTTAGAGCTGCTTATCATAAGGTTTTAACACTATTAATGCAGTATTGGGGAAATCTGATTTCCTCTAAGAGTACTGGAATTACCTGAGAGCATTATCCATCACTATTCACATTACTTGCATTCAAGAACTACTAGCTTGGCTTCAAATCCCATGGTAAAATAATCTATTGTATCGAAAGCCCTAAATATAGGAAGCAGGGCATCACTATGTATATTTTCATCTATAATGGTAGATCAGGTCTGCATTTGTTCATGTGATTTTAAAATAAATAAGTAAGTTATTTCTGCAWTCAGTGAACCTGAAAGATTGCATAATCACTGTGTGTGCATATATATGTATATATACCCTTAGATAATGGAATGCTTTCTTTTTTTATGTGTGCAACAAGAAGGATTGAGATGGCAATGAAGCTGAAGAAAAAGTATTTTTCAAGAATAGTAGATCTCTCTTCTTTCAATAGCTCAACATACTGTGGAAATAAATGCAGCTAGAACRTTATTTTGCTCCTAGTTGATTCCTGTTTAATTGTAAACATACCAGTCAGTTCTCGTAGGAGACATGCTGAAGAACTACTCAGTAGCTTTGGTTTGCTTTTTCTCCTTTAAATTGAGGGCAATGTAAAMCACGTTTTTCCTATCCGTTACTTGTATGCATTTGCCATGTTTGGGACAGAAGTAGCTTTAAACATACCAGTGGCAATACTGATTACTTCCTTTTTCTCAGCCTGCATCCTTTATTTCAGGTATGAAACTAATTAGTATAGCTGAAATATTAATATTTATGTAAAGTTACAAAGCCATTAACAGCGAAGAGCAGGGTATTTCTGAGGCAATGTAGACAACATATCCTCGCTGAAGTGTTCATTCCACAAACTTAAAATAGGTACAAACATATGTTATGATACTGTATGTGAATTCCATTTCCTAATTAGTTAAAAAAGCATGATACGCCATTGCAAATTTTTAATTATTTAGCATGTATCTTCTGTTATCGACTTGCCATTTTTGAAATCTGTTACAACTCAATTAACTAAATGCAGTTTGTGAATTTAATCTTGAGTTAATTGGTGTGGTAGAGCTCAGACAAGTAATGTCGCAAAAGGATATTTTTGGGTTTGGTACATAGCTTATATGGTAACGGACTAAGCTGTATGGATATCATTCTGTGAAAGCTAAACTTTAACAGAGAGGTAAGACTATTCTTTTGTCCAGTCTGAATTGGAAAAGCAATATTCTTGAAGACCTTGGGATTTGCTCAATCTATGATGAGTATGATCAGATGAGCAGTGGCAGTCACATTATGATGATTAAAATGTTCTCCTTGGTTGCAATACTAAATAAAATGGATTAGCATGCACCAGCAGGAGACCAAAGAGTATGCCTGCAGTTCATTAATGTGCCTTGTAACTGACAGTGTAATGTCTAGAACCCCAAGCACTTAAAATCAGGTGATTGATCATAATGCATTTAGCTTGCAGGAGCTGAACAAGCAGGGAAAGCACAGTGTTGATGAAGAAAACTGTTTTGGCATTCATGGATTTCTGTTGTTACTTCATGATAATTTTCAAGATTGGGTGGTCTCACTTCAATCTCTGTTGGAGTTCATCAGAGTAAGGACCACTGGAATTTAAGATGCCCAGAATTTGTAGTCATCCCCCCCTTTTTTTCTTCCTTCATACTACTTCACCCCCCACCTTTTTTTGTTACAAACAATTAATCAAACAGTGGACACTTGCTCCAGAACTGTTGTCTGCACAATGTGCACTGAAAATGAGAACAGTATCTTTGGTG
Organism: Phoebastria nigripes; assembly: GCA_035582835.1. Taxonomy (NCBI): domain Eukaryota; kingdom Metazoa; phylum Chordata; class Aves; order Procellariiformes; family Diomedeidae; genus Phoebastria; species Phoebastria nigripes. The sequence goes on from JAYKAV010003455.1 coordinate 159,956, forward strand.
GCAGTGGAGAGAGAGCAGGTTGGCGTTGCTATTGGACTACTGAAATAATTAGGCCATTTGAGTTTTCATCAGTTACGAAAAGTGGATGGTTTAAAATAAGCATTATAAAGATGATCCTTAAAATACTAAGAACTTTAATAACATTGTACCTTAAGTGACATTTTAATCTTTTGGACCTTAAATAAGTTGTTTTTCATTTGTGCTTGTTTCTTTATGTTGTTTGGAGCAGTATGGCATTGTTCAGATAATAACAAAGCATTATTTTCTTTACTCCACTATCTTATATCTGTAAACTTTATTCTAAATAATTGCACCATTCTTACAGCAAGAGGAAGGGAATTTATGATTTACAACATAGTAAGAATGTGGGGAATACCCCAGTGTGCTTTCTCAGCAATAATTTCTGTCCCTGGTTAATAAATTGCTAGGCCAACAAATTCAAACTTAGTCAACTCAAACTGAATTATTGCCTCATGAAACACTTCAATGCCATTGTTATTAAATGAAATTCTCCCTCTTAAATATTTTGCATGCAAAATAATATCTTGTTATAGATGGCATGTTTTAAAACTCATTCTAATAATCTCTTAATAATAAATATCTTACAGGTATTTCCAGAAAACTTCACTCAAAAGTTATTTCCATCTCAGCATGTGGGTCAGACATCCCCCACCTGCTGAGATCCACCAGAATGATTGATTGATATCTAACGCTTTTAAAGAAACATTTGAAAAATGTTACATGCRTTGAATTGTAGCAAAAATCAAGCTTTGTTACCTTCACTTAAGGTGGAAGGTTGCCAAAACAATTGGCAGTGGGGCAGCTGGAGGACCATGTGAACAGGTCTGGACAGTGCTTGAGAGGGAAAATATTCAGCTTAATAACAGAGAAGATGGAAAGCAATGATTCAGGAAACAAAAGGTGGAAATAATCTTGTTTGATTTTTAAGTGATGCCTAGTGACATTAGTATGTTTCGAGCATTTCAAACAACTTTTATTTGGTTGCGGGTTTTTTTTGTGTTTTAGGGACCTTTATGTTGTACTTTAGGACAAGAGGAAACAGCCTCAAGTTGTGCCATGGGAGGTTTAGATTGGATATTGGGAAAAATTTCTTCACTGAAAGGGTTGTCAAGCTTTGGAACAGGCTGTTGAGTCACCATCCCTGGAGGTATTTAAAAGACATGGAGATGKGCTTAGGGACATGGTTTAGTGGTGGACTTGGCAGTGTTAAGGTTAATGGTTGGACTCGATGATCTTAAGGGTCTTTTTCAACCTAAATGATTCTATGATTCTGTGATTCTACTTCTGCAGTATTTCCAATAAAAGTTGCTTTGAAAAAAATGTTGAGCCAAAGAATGCTATGGCTGATGACTGTGTTTTAGTCATGAGGGTTGTCGTGGTTTAACCCCAGCCAGCAACTAAGCACCACGCAGCCGTTAAACCACGACAAGGGTAAACACTTTAATTATTGACTTTGCTAATCATTTTGGGGATTCTTATATCTAATATTTAATTGAATATAACAGCTCCTGTCCATTTCTTTGTTTAAGGTGAGTTAGGCTATTAAAAAAAAAAAAAACCAAAAAAACCCCCAAAAAAACCAAAAACAAAACCAAAACCACCACCACCAAAAAACCCAAAACAAAACAAAAAAACTCCAAACCAACCAAACAAAAAAACCAAACAAAAAACCAAACCAAAACAAAAACCAAAACAAAACCCCAAAAACTGCTGTCCCTTGATATGATTCCATTTTGATTATGGCAAAATTATTTTCTCTGTCTTGTACCGTCCGATGTTTTCAAATTGTACAGGTTTCTATACTTCACATCTAGGCAGAGGGGAGTCTATATCCACTATACTGCATTTGTCCACATTTATATGTGTCTACAGTCTTTAAGCCCAGTATGCAGAGCTGTGTTAGAGATACCTGAGTGAGGTTTGAAAAAGGTCTTGAAGCAGTGTGGCTGCATTAGTATAATTCATATGGCTTTGTATACTGCTTCCTGTTCCACAGTCAGCCTGTCTGGCATTTGTTTGAGAGGCTCTGCAGGATGTTGTGTGATGATGAGAGGTGTGATGTTTTTTCCAGCCAAGGGTTGTAATTCCTTGCCATGGGGTCATAAAGAAGTTCAAAGGTAGATAAAATGACAGCAGTCAGCAACAGCAGCTCAGTTCCTGCAACAGAGGAGTAATTGCAGCCCATTATTACAATTGACTCTTGCTTCTCTCCCCTGAAGGAACTGAGCAGCTGCCAATTTACTGGGCTGCAAGAAAACTGATGAGCCAGGAGATGGGGGTCATAACGAAAGTTGAGAAACTGATCAAGGCAAAATTCATTAGTCCTGAGTAGCCATAAGAAGAGAAGGAAACAGTGCTGACTGGTCATCACTGATGCCCGGGTAGGAGATGGATTCTGACTTCCAGGTTGGTTTGTTTCACCTTGCACTTCTTTTTTCACAAAGAGAAGTGAGGGGGGTTCTAGCATCTTTTGTCTTATTTTGTTTAAAACAAACCAACCACACAGCAGAGGTACCTGCCATTTTTATGTGACTTATCTAGAAAGGGCTTATTTCACCCTGAATAAATACATCATCTGTTTCTCTGTATGTTTTCTGTGTGCTCTGTAATCATTCCTGTGTGTTAGGTATTTACAGGCTTCTCACTTTCCTTCTACAGCTAAAACAGGATGATACATAACTTGCTTCCTCTTCTGTTTTATTTAATGACAATGTGCAATTGGTAAAACTAGGAAGTCTGATTTGAGGTTGATTCTTGGGTATTTGCACTTGCTTACGGTAAGTGTGTACAATTAGCAGTTTAGATGTGAAACTTGTGTGTCTTTATTGGTGTTCGCACCAATAAATGCTAATGTGGAAATAAAAGGGTTACATCTACGCAAGCTCTGTTTCAGAGGCTCTGTTTCTTCATCCTTCTCTCATTGATGAGGTATGGCATATCAGAAACATATCTCTTAATATATGCAGGTGGAGCTGTACTGGAATTTTAAAGGGAGAAGAAAAAATAAAGGTTAATAGAGTGCACTGTAGGTACAAACCCAGAAGATGTTATCTCATCGCAGTTCTGCGTGATTCTGTGGTGCTGGCTGTTCAGGTCTTCTGATTGTGCAGGTCCTTCATCTGCAGACCTAAATTTCTTTCTCCTACACAGCACGCAGATGTATTTTAAAATTAACCTTAGGAGGCCTGTGCAGATTTTGTTCTAGCTGCTTGTCCTTCTAAATGGAAAAGTTAAAAGATACATTTTCAGTATATACAAGGCAGTTTAAGGAAAGCTGTTGCTTGTAGGATCTAAACACAGCTACCTGGGATGAATCTCCAGCTCTCTGAATTTCAGTTGGAGCTTTGCCATTAATGTCAGAGTTGCCAGTGTTTCATTTTAGTCCAGTTTTTTGTTTCGTTCCTGAATTCTTGTTTGTCCTAGTTTCTTAAATGTCATGGTCAAGCTGGGAAAATATACCTCCTTCTAACTTTAGTGTGTTTGCAGATTGCAGCTGCCCATCCTTGCTAATATGGAAGGATTTTTTGGAAGATTTTCTGTTCTCAAAGATCACTGTAGCATGTTACAAGCCTCCTCACCTGCAATCGGCACAAAATGCTGCTGCTGGGTTTCTGAATATCCTGAAATGGGCCAATTTTATAATTCTAATTCTAGTTCTATTTTACTGTTTGTGAGATTGTCTTTTACAGGGTTATCTTGATCGAGCCTTTGCAATTTTGGTGCAACTTCATCTGATGAGGTGCACCTGCATACCTTCAGTTATGAGCCAGAACACCTTTTTCATAGCTGTGCTTCACCATGACATGAAGTGGGTTCAGTTTGCTGGTGCTAGGTGATGATGTTGCTGTTAGATCAGTCTGTAAATCAGTGCTTCACTTCTTTTGTCTCTTTCCATGAACAAATTGTTACTGTAGGTGCTGTTCTTTACTAATCTCTGATTTGTAAGGCATCTTGGCTTATCTGAACATAGTAATATGTGTATGTTTCAAAATAATTTTTATTTTTTATTGCTGCATGATTTTGAAGGCTGTTCTAATAGAACATTGAGGAAACAAATTTGTAAACTTGCAAAATGTGAAAGTTAAGCTTCTGTTTGCTAGGTTACTCAGAGTTTATTAATGGTTTTAGAATAACAGTTTAAGTAGTGATCAACCCCCGTTGCCCCACCCCAAGAATGTGCTCTGAAACAGAGTTAACATTGCTGTTGGCAAGTTTTGCTTTTTCAGTGTCATTAAATTCAGATGAGCAAGATTTATCTCTTCCTTGTGTAAGGAGATGGATGGGAGTGAGAGACCTGAGAAGTGAAAAGAATGCAGGAGGCAGGTGGAATCATTACACTATAAGGAAGCCATGTGTCTGTAGCTTATTCTGGGTCCTACAAGACCTTCCTGTATTGTTCATTGTGTGACAACGGGAAGTTCAGTAAAACAAACAGAAGATAAATGTAGAAATGGTAAATGGAGAGCATTTATTAAAGATAATGTAATTTTTAGTGTTCTTTCTACCAACTAGCTCTCTAGTTGGTAGCACAGAGTATGAAGATTATTTGAAAGGAGTATGTTGTGGGTTTTTTAAAGGGTTGGGTTTTTTGTTATGTTTTTTTAACTTTTAATTTGTCATAGTATTTTCTTCTGAGTATGGTTGCTCCCTGTTTGTACGAACAGTTTGTATTTTTCTGTTCGATATTAGCCTTTGCTTCTCACTAGCAGAAAATAGTTTCATTGCAAGCTTGAATTTACTTGATTTTTACATAAGGTGCTTCTAGCTCATAATTTGAGTTTTGTAAGACTGATATTCATAAAAATTTAGACTGTTACATTAATTAAGACAGGCGTTTTGGTTCAGTACGGCTATATTAATTCTAGACCCAGTCCTGAAACATGAGTATAGTGCAGATGTTTTAGAGCTGGACCCGTGTTTTAGTTTCTACTATAATAAAAGTATTTGAATAGCTTCTCTGTAATTGTATGGGGTTACTGTTTGTTTGAGTCGTGAATGCCTTTGGTTAAATTGTGTAGCTGTGATGGTTGCCCTTCTTAACTTCAATCATTGTAAAATCAAAATWAAAAAAAAGTCACTAAAATCAGATGGCAATGGCTTTTATATGAACTCATGGTAAAACTTATTTACAATGGTTTTACTAGGAGTTCAGTAAACTCTGTAAGCATTTAATACTCTAACTATTTCAGTATTTAAGTAGTGAAAAGTAGATGGCTTACTTGTAAACTGTATTGGTCTGTGAAACTCTCTTTTACATATTTACTTCTATACTAAGTGTTTTCTTTATGTGGAATCATTACCTTCATGACAGAAAGCCTAGGCAAATATGAAAGTGAATAGTTGCTGAAGAGTAGCTGTATGTGTGTCCATTAGTAATTTTGTTTTACAAAAAATCAAAATACTTTCAGTGCATTCATCAGCTATTTTCATCTTTGTTTGTCTCATAAAGACAAATTAGTATGTGTGAATCTAAAGCCAGCAGAAGAAAATATTTTCTTTAAAAGCAAAACCAAAAAAACCCCAAACAAAAGCCCCCAAAAAACCCACTCTATTTTTGGTTGAACTAAATGTAAGGAGAATGTCATCCCAGGAGAGAAAATGCTGAAATGACTGACTGGGTTAGGAAAGATTCCTGSTTATCAAGAGCCACTGTGCAGTGTTGCTGTTGTCATGGCATCAGCCCTCTCCTGGTCCAGGCACAGAAGAATGTGTGGCAAAACTGTTGGTGCTGCTGTCCCTTCACTGTTTTAGAATAAATATTGCAGAAATGGGAAGAATTCACAAATCATAGTTTGGTCTCCTTAGGTTTCTGATTCTAGGAGTCAGTGGGAAGTTGCTGCTTTACACTGGCTTCTAGAAAATGTCTGTACCTCCATAGAGTCTAACGCATGTTCTTCAAAGTATATGCACACACATGCATGCACACACTCAAAATATGGTTGTTCTACTGAATATGTATTTATATCTTCCATAAGAAGAAAATTTATTTTGCTATTTTGGTTCAGGTATTTCAAAAGTTTCTGAGTTTCAAATTTTAAGCAAACTTGAAATTTGGTGGGGTTTAATGTCTCCTTTCTGCTAGGAGGAATGTTTCTTAAACAAATGAGAATTTATACCATCTGGCCAAAAGCTTTTGTGTGGGTCTATACTTTCCTTCGCATATTTTTTTCTCTTAAATTAAATATCATAATGTCACTTGTTAAAGTGCAACTTTTCTCTTCATGGCTCTGTGAGCAGCAGGTGTCTAAAATCTCCCTAGCTGGAAAAAGCACTGTTAGTGCAATCCATAGCTCTCCATATTTCCTTAAAATACTCCTAATAAGGTTTTTTTGTGTGTTTTGTTGCAATTTGCGTCATCTCAGAAAGGCCATTCAGTTTGACAGGATCAGAAATCTGAACTGTTAGTTTTATTAACATCAGCAGGGAAATCCCCTAGTGATCCAGTTACGATAAAATGGGGTATGTTTGGAATTTAGGGTATTTGGAAAGCCATAGATACTTTTTTTTTTTAAGATTTCAAAATTTCCATCATAGTTAATCCTACTTGGACGGCACTTTAAAAAGTGTTGAAACTTTTTTTTTTTTTAAAATTAATTGTCCTTTGTAAATATTTTGAATTTTGCAGATTACTTGGAGATTAGATTAATGAGTAAAAAAAGCTTTGGAAAACTTTCTCCATCAGGAAATGTTACTTTTGCTAATACTTGTTGAAGGAGAAATTACGAATTATTTTTACTTGTGAAATATAGAATCATAGAATAGTTTGGGTTGGAAGGGACTTTTAGAAGTCATCTAGTCCAACCCCCCTGCCATGGGCAGGGACATCTTCAACCAGATCAGGTTGCTCAGAGCCCCATCCAACCTGACCTTGAATGTTTCCAG
>JAYKAV010003455.1:168458-189697 GCA_035582835.1 Phoebastria nigripes
TCCACCATTTCATGGTCACTGCAGCCAAGGCTGCCCTTGAGCTTCACATTCCCCACGAGGCCCTCCTTGTTGGTGAGAACAAGGTCCAGCATAGCTCCTCTCCTCGTTGGCTCCTCTACCACTTGGAGAAGCAAGTTATCCTTAATGCATTCCAGGAACCTCCCGGATTGCTTATGCCCCACCGTGTTGTCCCTCCAGCAGATATCGGGGTGGTTGAAGTCCCCCATGAGGACCAGGGCTTGTGAATGTGAGGCTGCTCCTATCTGTCTATAGAGGGCCTCATCCGCTTGGTCTTCCTGGTCGGGTGGCCTGCAGCAGACCCCCACCGTAATGTCACCTGTCCCCGCCCTTCCTTTAATCCTGACCCCTAAGCTCTTGGTTGGCTCCTCATCCATCCCCAGGTGGAGGGGATGATGATGTCACAGAGTTAAATTTTATTTTACTAAAGTAGGAGGTAGTAAATAAAATAAAAAGGTTTTACATATACAGTGAGGACTAATTGTCTTAGCACCTTTCTTTTTGCAGTCAATAAGTGTAAGCATTGTGCTTGGTCAATGATACTTTTTGCTGGTTGGTGTCATATTTGTTTATCTCCACAGGTAAATTTGGAGGAAAGCAGAAACTCTATTATTTGTAGATTTTCTTGGTTCATTAGGGGATCTTTGCCAGGGGGGTTATCGTACCAGTTTTCTCTATTTTCCGGTGACAACTGTACAAAAAGGTCTATAAAGAGGTTCATCAATTTAGCATGACCACTGTTCTAGATTTTAAAATATCACAAAAAGTTTACAATCTGTCTTTCCTCTAGGAGTTCAAACACTTTGTTAGCAGTTTGTCTGGACTATGAATATATAACAAGATCTTCGGTGTGTATGTAAAGCTTCAGCAAGAAAATGATAAAAATGTGAATTCAGAAAACCATAAATTGTACGTGGTACTTCTAAAATACACAGATCCTTCTTGTCTCCAGAGAACAGTCTTGATAAATCTTCCAAGAAGGTTTCCAGTTGTGAAGCACTTCCAAAGAAGAGTCCAGATGGCTACTTAATAGTAATAGCTATGTTTAAAAATACCCTTGTATCAACAAGAGGTGCTCTGGATGCTGATTACAGGGGAATTGTTTAAAACTATGTGTGAGTTTGAGATGGTGGCTATAGGGATACCTCTTTCAGCTAAATGGCGGAAAAAAAAMCCCCAAACATAGGCAGGTGGAAGGGGTCAAACAATAAAAGAGAGGAAAATTGAGGAATTTCCAGGTAATGATAGGTTTTGCATATGTTAAACTGGCATCCCTTTGGGGTGAAAAATGTGTGAAGAGAGTAGCAAGAAATGAACTCCGAAATGGAATGAATTTCCACGTGTTATGAGTTGTGTATCTTAAGGAACGTGATTGTCTCTTTTAATACGAGGCACTGTTATAAATGGCTATTGGAATAAGACTAAAGGTGAAGGCCTTGCACATGGRCTGTACTTGCTCGTGACAGGGTTTGAATTTTATTTATGTGTTTATTTAGCTGCACTATCTTTATGTCATCTCATGATGTTTCATGAAGCAGCAAAAGTAAAGATCATAGCCCAGGCAGGCTGCAGTTGCTTCAGCCTCTCTAGCTAATAAGATGCTGATTTCTGAATGAGCTCCATGCTGCAGAGGAGCCCTGCTCGAAGGGAGTTACCAATTGTTCAAACTGGAGCTTTGTCTGCAGTTGTCTTTCATGTGGCAGGGCGGGGTTGGCAATAGAGAGAGCAGTTTTRTCTCTCTTGCTTGATATCTGTCAGGGTATTTGGGAAGACTGCAAGGCAGGCTTTGTATGCAGTGTTACCAGCTTGCTTTTGATGCTTGGTTCTGTCTTGTGTACCTCAGATGTGAGACTGTTGCTTTCCTAGTATGTTGAGTGACAAGAAAAAGAAAGCATGTGCATGCAGAATGGAGTATGGTCTGAATCACACTTTCTGTACCTCAGCTGAACTCTGAATTGCAGAATAGTTGAAGAATTCAGTCTTTTCAGTATTTTTCTAAAGCAGCAATGCAAATTACTATGGTACCTTTAAGTCATGAACTTTACTTTCCAGTAATGGCTTTAAATTACTTTGTATTAAAATGTACCAGTTTATGTAGAATTCAGTTCCTTACATTGATGCAACAGCTCACACAAATTGTTTCAGAAGTAACGAAAAGGTTATTGGACCATCGCTAAATGGCATGCATACAGATTATTTGTAATGGCAAGGCATGGTTGCAGCATGGATTTTTTTTTTTTCCCCTTTCAGCATGAGAAACTTATGAATATTTGGAATTATAACTTTTCCTCTCTTCTCTTTTGTCATCTTCTTGCTTTGTTTTTGAGGACTAAGAAATTGACTCTCTTAATTTATGTATGTATGTATTTGTTGTCTTTGAACATCTCTTTCCAGATTGTATCATCTTGTCTTAATTCACTGTGACCGTACACTAAAGCCTTTCCTTCTGGGACTAGAGAGAAGAGGAATGGGGAAACTTAAGAGTCCATGTCCTCTGCTCTGACTTACGTTCCTTAAATCTTGTTAAGACCTGAGGTATTCAGTGGCTGCTATTATGTTGAATTTGATTGAAGCCAAGCATCGATCTAGAGTAAAAACTTACTTGGGGTTAGGTAGGAATTTGTGCACCCACTCTAAACATGGGAAAACGGCTTATTTCTAAAACCTTAATTTCATCCAGTTAAATCTATACAATTTAATATTGCGCAGTAGATACTATAATATGCTATTTTCTTCCACAGGATCACTACCTCATTCAGTGCATTGTTTACTTCTTTTCATAGAGTAACCTGTGCCTTTTTTATTGCACACTGTTGAAAAGTGCTTTATAGAAAGAATCCTTCACCAGTAAAGGAATGTTCTGTGAGGAAATGATCAGTAATTGCTGTGTTTGGCTATTTGAGGAACAATGATTAATTTATTTTTCATCAGTTCCTGTTAGATAAAGGAACATGATTGCCTCCTCCATATGACCACATAGCTCCGAGAAACAGAATGAATGACTCAAATATCCATATATTTTGCATTTTCTATTTTCTCTTTTATGGGGGGGTTGGGAGGGAATAGTTGTCTGTCAGACTATACCTACTCAAAATGCTGCTTTCATAGGTCTCGGCTGAAGTTCTAGTTGCTCAGCAGTTCTGCAAATCAAACCCTAGAGCATAAAGTCAGGTACTAGGAAATGAAAAATGTACAGTGAAATGACTGTATGCTAAGGCTTTTGATTTACACTGAGTAGAAATTGGCAAAGGCAAAGATAAGAGCTAACTCTCCAGGATAGTATTCAGTCACTTTATTTATGTGATCCTCCTTTTTTTGTATTTTGCAGCCTATACAGGAAGGGGGCTTTCATCTTCATGTGTCCTAGATCCATCCCATACAACAAGCAAGGCATGGGCCTGATGGTGCATAATCAAGTGATTTAAAATTGTATTGATACTGCAAAATATACACACATAGCTGCTGAAGTGAAGATTCTGAATTACTTCTGTAGTAAGTGAATAGAGAGATTTGTAACTTACATGAAAAGTAACATCTAAGGTTGTAACTACCTTAGAGTGTTGGTCAGGAATGCATTTTTGAAACAAATCTCTTAGTTTTCACCACTTCTTATGTGTTGGCTTTCATCATAGAGCCATCTCAAAGTACACGTACTAGATTTCTTTATAATGTCATGATGTGGAGTGATGTGGAGCGGGATGTGCTCCAGTAGCATATCCAGTACACCTCACTGCAAACAAGCCTGCTGTGTGGCACTGACTAGAGCTAATATAAGTGGCCCTTCTCACCTTTTGCTCTTTTCCTTCTTTTTAATCTCCGAAATTATGGATGTCAGGTTGTCATTACAAAATGTTGTGCAATAATAGCTCGAATCATTTTCAAGTGGTTCTATTATAGGATGCAGGAATTTTGCTTAGCTAAGTAAAGAACCTAAAATTGATGATGTGACTACCTCGCATATCATAACGGATGAGCACGAAGCTACAGAGTTATCATGCAGAGACAACTTGAATTCTAGCATCTCCTTGCTCATTAGGGCATCAGTTGGCAAACTTCATGTTCTTTTAACATCTTTTTTTTGTGTGTGTAATTATATACTATATGCTTCACCGCGGTTTCATTTTGAGACCTCATTAGGAAGACTGTAAGAGAGAGTACATATGTCTTTACTCGTGGCAGTTTTTATTCCAATCCATGATATGTAACTATCACCTAAGATCTATATTAAAAGATTTTAGGCTGTGATGAGGGACATAAGTCTCTAAAGATTTGAGAAGTCTGATGAAAGGTAACTGGGGAGGCTAAGCCTAAGTATAGTTTAAAAGGAGAGGAAATCAATATAAACTTGTGGAGAAGAATTAATATCATCAAAGCAATTTCTGCGTTACTAGTCACTTTCTTAAACTCTAATACATAAATATGTCTTAATTTTTCATTAACATGGAAACAAATTTTTCCCACCTTTCTGTTGCAGAAATTAGCCTTCCTTACTAGCTGGAAAGGCTGAAATATATATCTCCAATTAAGGAGGAGAGAAAGCAATCATAGTTTCATTCATCTGAAGGATTCTAGTTACTGGCTTTTAATCTCTCTGGAATAATTTGGTTGTTTGAAGAGAATCAAATGCCATGGGACTAGAATGAAGGAAAAATCTAAATCATGTTAAATTGTTAAGGGAATTTCAAATTTTTCAGAAATAAGTCTTAGACTAGTTGTCATAAACTTCGTGGTAGCTTCCCCAAAGTAAACCTAAAGAGCTATTGCAAATAGCAAAGGTAAATTCGAGGTAAAATGTAAGGTCGTATTTTGGAACTCTGATCAGAGATATTGTGATTAAAGGTCAAGAACCTTCTGTGTATGGACAGTAGGACAAGAGTAGTGTCAGAAATATGGATCAGCCTTTTGTAAGTTAGTGGTAGGATGGTAAGAAAGATGGGTGTTTAAAAAAAAAAAAAAGCATGTGTGCATATATAAAGACACACACATATACATACGTGTGTGTATATATATATATGTTTATATGTAGTGTATTTTTCTTGCTGTATTATCTGGTACCTATTACCATTATTGGGGCCTTATTATATATGTGTGTGTGTGTGTGTGTGCACACCTTTAAGTATAGTATGACCTCAAAATCTGACAAAGACAAAAAAAGCAAAGGGACCATGATCCCTTAATTCACAGGAAGGAAACTGATATGCAGTGAGAATACTCAGTTGATGTAGCAATTTCCAAAAGCGCTATGCTCCCAGCATACGCCAGTACTATTTTTGTACTTCAGAGTTCTGTACTTCTGTACTTTCTGTACTTCAAAATATGCTACAAATACATATGTATGTATATGCGCGCGTGTGTGTATGTCAAAATATATTCTCTTGAAATCATGGCAGCAATTTTCCTTTTTCTCTGCTGTTGCTGTTATCCCCTTAGTCCTCCAGCAAAAAACTGAGATAAAAATATGGACTGATATTTCTAATGTGAAAATAATAGAGTTAGTTAACCTTTAAAATAAAACTTGGGATTTATTTCCAAGAATTTTTATGTGAGGGGTAAGGGTAAACTTATAATTGTGGTTGGGTTTTTTTGTTGGGTTTTTTCCAAGATGTGTTCCTGAGGCAAGTTTTTGGGGTTTTTTGGGTGTGTGTGTTGTGGTTTTTTGTTTGTTTTTTTTTTTTTTTTAAATCAACTTTATACATTGTGGAAGTAATGTTACATTCATAAAAGACAGTGCATCCAAAGACGTGATTATAACTGCTAAAACAGTAAAAGTTGAGGAACACAAGCAGCAGCTCTAGAACTCCTGTGTTCAGATGAATCTTGGTTTGACTAAACCAACAAGAATGCCAGCCCGAGTGTTACTAGTGCAAAACTGAGTGGAAGGGAAAAAAATAAAAAAAGAAAGAAAAAGTATTATAGTTTCCAGGGAGAAGAGGAGTATTTTTGTACAGAAGGTCTGTTCATTAACTAAGAGCCACAAGCTTCAGCCTCTGATTACAGATTTGTTTAACAATTCCATAGAGAAAGATGCCTAGGCCTGTCTTTTAAAGACAGCATACCAAAAGTTATGTGTTCAGCAACTCTGAAAATTTGACTTGTTTAGATGTAGTTGCATGATTTTATTAACCTTGGTGTTTCTTTCTGTGTCTGTAAAACAGTGGTGATATATTAGAAAAGGTATGAGACTAATTTTGAAGCTCCTTGAATTTAATCCAGAATAGAATTGAAGAAAGGTTAGTAAAGCCTGTCTCAGGGTAGCTTTTGTCTATGAAAAAATAATACATAACAGAGAAAGCAATTTTGTACACTGATATGCACTTTATAGATACACGTTAAAGGTATGTTTAAAAAAAAGAAGTTGTATAATTTCACAGTTTGTATACAGATGACAAGTTTTCATAGGTTATGTCTTTTTCAGACAGGGGTGGTAACGACAGCAGGACTCACACATTATAATCGTTCCTCCTTCAGGAAGGAACAACAGCTTACCAGAAAGCCAGTACTCATCTCATAGTTAACTACTTGCCCCTATTAGTATTTTTAGCCTTCAGTTAACTGTGCTGTTTGGTGAATACTTTTGATCTATTATTATATCTGTAAGGAATTTGTTTTTTTTAAAAAAGCTCTTATTGTCAACCCATTTTTCAACCTTTCTTCAAATTGATGAAGATAGTATAAATATAGACACTTAAGACGTATCTATATTTAAAAAAAACAAACAAACAAACAACAAAAAAACCAAAAACCAAAAAACACCCTCAGCTTTCTCTGTGCATTTTTGAATCTTCTTAAACTTTTCCTCATTTGTCAGAAAGTCTAAGACAGTTTAACCGATCTGAAACAATGAGCTTTCAGTCTGTAGAAGTAAGACAATTCTTATTCTGAAAAGATACTGCTTGGTCTTGCTGTCAGTACATTTTGTATAGTGCTTTAATGGCCTTGTTGTCCTCTTGTGCACTCAAAATGAATGAATTTATCTTTCGAAGTGGAGCATTTCTTTCTTTCCTGTACCAATTCCCACTTCTGTTTCTGAAGAAGAGAACAAGACTGCACTCCTGAAAGCATATAATTCTGAACCTTGAAAATTAGATTCCAGTGTACCTGTCCCTCACAAAGCCTGGTTTATGCCCAGTGTTGTACAGTTACCGTAAAGAGTTTGTTTGGACCATTATGGAAATAACATCACCCTAATGTGCCAATGAAATCGGTTAAATTGCCACCACCCCCAGTTCTGAAAAGTATATTCCTCACTTCTAATTTCTTAACCTTTCCGACATTCCTCACACTGAAATTCAGTACTGTAAGTTCTTATGCACTCGGTGAATTTAAAACATGATAATAGTTATTCTCTCTTCAGTGGGATTGTTCGTACACTGGGTACATGTGCAAATTTTGGAGCGTTGGTGCTCCAGCTAAAGGTAAAGATTTTCAAATTAATGCATTTCATTTCTAGAGTGCTTTCTTAGTTCTGCATTCTTAAGTTCAGTACAACAAAGACATAAATGTGTGTGATCTTCGGCCTGCAGGGTGCTCCCATTCAGCCTGCTCCCTTTTTGCTCCGAGAAAAGTGGGCGCAGCTAGCTGTTTGAAGGCATAAAAAAGAAGAGACTGAAGGGAATATAGGATAGACATTTGCAAGAAGGAACGGTATGGAATAGGTAGATGAATAAAGTTTGGTTAATGTTTTTTTTCTCTAACATCATGTAATGAAATTCTCAGTTATCAGGAAAAAAAAAAACCAACATACATGCACAAAAGGAACTACTTTCTTGCACAATTAGTATTTGGGAGATTTATGAAATAGGATGCTGCGGAGGCCTCAAAGCATGAATTTGTTTAAATTCTTTGAGGATGTGGCTGTCAATGGCTAGTAAGTATGATGGCTTGGCTGCAACTATTTGTTCAGGGATTTTCCGAGCTGGAAGTCCTTAGATTGCTGGAAGCTTATTTGGGAAGATGAGAATGTACCTTTTCTTATTTACATTCTTTTTATGACAGTTGCCAGTAGCAAGTGCTTAAAGGCAAGCTACTGTACTAGGTGAACTTTTGATCTCGCTCAATATGGTAGTTATTATTTCAGTTGTCTTCATTACTCATGATTTACCTTCAGTAAACTCTAATCTGGACCTAAGAGTATATTGAACTCCTATTAACCATGGCTTCTGGCAGTCATTCAGCTGTTACTTAATAAACAAAGAATGCATTGCACTGTTGTTCAGGTACAAGTATAGTCTCGTTACCTGTCCTTCAAACATCAGCACTTCTTAAGGCCAATTATTTGAAATAATTGAAACCAGCAAATGAAACCTGCATCCAATTTACATTTCAGAAGCGCAAATCATTTAATTCTAGAAAGTTAAAGGTTATTTGTTTCATTTTGCTCATTTTATTTAAGACACTGCTGCAAATAGAAATAAAAATTTAGTATTTTTCTATTCTCAATACTTTTTTTTTACCCTATATTTCATGCTTCTGAACTTTTCTCACTGGTGATGTCTGACTTCAAGAATGCTTCACTGCTACAGAGCATGCTGTCAAGTTCATACTTGAAAAGAGATTATTCTGCCCACTCCTTTCTAGAACTGATCTTTGAGGATGAATTAGGGACTGTGTAGGCTTCACAGAACTCTCTGCTCTCTTCTAAGGCAGATGTGTCAGTATGAAAACCATTGATTTAGAGGAAAATGGGGTGGGGGCTGAAGATGGGGGGAGAATAAAAATGTCTATGTTACAGGATATGAGGGTAGAAGAAAGGTAGAAATATTAAAAAACATATTATATGAGGAGTGGCTAAGCCAGGGTACTTGTTGAAAAGTTATTGCTTTTTATAAAGGTTTGTGCTGAAATCCACACCTGGGTTCCACATTGTAACTGTCAAAGGTAACGGAAGGTAAAAAAAAAAAAAAAATTCTTATTAAGAAGTCTGGCAACGAAACATTAGCTGACTTATCCCACACTATGTTTAATTAGTGGAAATTATGGCATTTTAAATATCTTGGCTTAAAATGGACACTAAAATGCCTTTCGGGGCATAATTCTCCTCAATGCCCTTTGTTACCCTAATGTGATATAATTAGTACTTCCACTTGTGCGTAGACCCATATGTGTGTGTTATGTCAGATTTAGCCTTATCAATCATGGCTAAAATGATATTTTTATTTGCTCATACCTGAAATAGGGGAATGAAGTGAAAAGAGTTTTGTGAAGTATCTTCTCCAYGTGAGCTTTAATGCTCACAAAATTTGAAAATCTTATGAAGAGCAACTTGTCAGTGATGCAGGTTTAAATATGTATTTACTAGAAAAACAATCCTCTCTGCACAGGCAGGTAACTCTGAAGCTTTTCCCCTCCAGTGCTTGTATTTTTATCAGCCCATACCCAACTACTTGTTATGTGGGAGGTAACTTAGTGAACATCTTGCAGATGGCAAGATATGTGGATTTGGCTTTTTGCTTGGGTGATGTAGTTTCTTTTTGTTTCTGATGCAGTTGCTGTTTCCAAGAAGTATGCTAGTATTTCCAGAAATTAAACTTGTGAAAGTGACTACCATTAGATGAACATCTAAATCAGTTTTAAGGAGGAGATACTGATGGTTTCCAAATAGATCAGAAATAACATATGTGCCTATCAGTGTTTCCGAAATGCATGCATTTGAAAGAGCTTCACAAGAGCTCACTGAACATTTTATTTCCCAACTGTGTTAATATAAGATTGATTTTTATTTTAAGTACATTGTTCCATATGGGGAAAAAAAAAAAATGTTCTTGGTTTATGGCAAAAATGCTTAGCATTTCTAATAATTGAGTCACAGATAACCCTTTGTCTGTTTTAGCTGCTGTATAGGACTTTTTTTCAAAGACATGTTTGACATGTTTAGTTCATGTAATACATCAGAAGCATGATCAACSGAAGGTTTAAGAAAGAATTTTGTACATAATATATTTTATTTTGTTAAAACAGTCTGTTTAAAAGCAGGCAAAACTGCTGTTAATGAGAAGAATTTAGATGTATAAACATTATTTAGTCACTAAAGCATCATTTAAGCTAGGTACTTCCATAGTTTTGGATCCACGTTTTAATGCAATCTGTTATTTAACCTCCCCCCCCCCCTCCTTATTAATAGTTACAGTGAGCGTTTTTTCTTCTACTAACAATCAAGTAAGGTCATTCTAGCAATTAGAAGCGTAGTGTTTGGACAAAAGTTAGTATAGGTTTATTTATCCATTGGTGAATTAGAAGAAGCTTGCATGTTGTGGCCAAAACGTGTATTACTGACCTCGGATTTTTGGACCATGCTGATTTAATTGTTCTATACATGTTTGAGTCTTGAATGATAAAATCCTGAATTTTTATTGTCTTTTCCCTAGGATTTTAAGGCAGGATTTGGTATCACTGTAATCCCTATGAATGTGGCAAATGTAAAACAAGTGGATCGGACTGCAAAGCAATCTTTTGAAATAATTACTCCTTATAAAAGCTTTAGGTGAGGACTTTAATATTTACATTACAAAATATGCAAATAACTAATGCACTAAAGAAATACTTGCTTCATACTACAGTGACTTACCTAGTTTGGATGAAAAGGTAATGTTTTTATTAAGAATGCTCAGCATTTTTTTTAAAAACAGAAGGATTTTCTTTTCCTTTGTTTAGCTGTGTGCTTCATCTGTTATCTCTCTGACTAGACATCCTATGCCCACAGATTCATATTTTTATGTAGCCGCCTTTGTTCATTCTGTGCAAGGGCAGAAGAAAAAAAAAGTCACTTTAACAACTTGACTCCATCTTAAAGAATAATAAACTGCACTAGTGAAATAATGCTGCATCCATTTAATATTAAGCATTTTATTTGAAAAGAAAAGAATCAGTCATGTGCCATCGCTTGTAGAAATCCTCCATTGAAATAAGTAGAAAGTTTCACTTTGGCTGATGCTGTGACTTGTAATGATTTTTAAGAAAATAAAAGTATATGTTAATAAAAGCCTTTTGTTAAATGTTGTAGTGTTTCTTAAACGAAATCTCAGTAATGCAAGAGAAGAAGAAATCACTTTGTTCTCCTGGGCTTGCTAAATGTTAGCAAAGAATTTCCTTTCATTCTCAGTTGACTAGAGTAGCAGGTAAATTAGTCTTGATCAGTGATTTGAATCTGTGGCTAGTTGGTAGATAGCTAGTTCTTTGACTTTCTCTAGCCATCACCATGTTGGTGTTTGCTTATTACTATTTATATTTTTCAAAAAGATCAATTTAAATGAAAAGCATTTGTTGGCTGTTGTAGTTAGCAAGTCTGTTTTTACTCCTCAGTAAGTCTSTGTGTTTCCTTAGGTCATTCTATGCTTTTCTTAAAGCATAAAAAGATTGAAAGTAACTCAGGAACATAACTTGAACATTAAAAAAGCTATGTAGCTCATGCTTGTGGTGGTTTTGTTGAAAGCTGAACACAAAAACCGGGAGAGTTTTCATTGACGAAAAATACAAAATAATACATTCCATCTTAGTATTTATCTGTGTAGAGGAAGATTTTTTGACTGTTATTTTGAGTGTAAATGTAATAAATAAGAGAGACTACAGGCTATGTTTAATTGGGCTTTAAAATAAAGATCAATAACCCAGAGAAGTCAATTGTTTCAGTTTTACAGCAGAGTCGGAAAGAGAGAAACAAGACTGGATTGAAGCACTGCAGCAATCGATAGCAGAAACTCTGTCTGATTATGAAGTAGCTGAGAAGATTTGGTTCAATGAGTCCAACAGGAGCTGTGCTGACTGTAAAGCTCCCAGTCCTGACTGGGCATCCATCAATCTCTGTGTTGTCATTTGTAAGAAGTGCGCAGGTAGAGTAATTAATGACAGGCTGTGGGGGTTCTACAAAATGTCATATTTGCATATCTGTGTATGTCCTTGAATTGGCTTTTTTTATTTTTACAGTGCCATCCTTGTGAAAGTTTTGACAAACAAAAAGTGAACATAACTTTTTTTTTTTTTTTTTATACCAAGGTCATCCTTATTCTAAAGCACTTCCATGCATAAATGACAGGTCTGTAAGGTGATTGGTTTCTCTTGGATGAATAATCCTTCACAATTAGTGGAAATTAAGACACGCTAGCACTTCATGGGAAATGGCTGGCTTTTGCAAGGCTGGATGCCAAAGGATAACAATTTTCAGTGTATAAATTTGAGGTATTAATTCTATTACATCAGGGCATATTTTAATGCCAGTAGGGATAGCTTTTTCAGATACTACTAAAAATCTGGTTCTATCATGTTTTATATTTAAATATGTGCTTAAGCAGTAGATTCAGGAAAGTAGTTTATAACTCTAGGCTTTCTTTCAAAATAAACCCTCCCAAAAGTATTCTACATCAGACAGCCTACTTTTTTTATTCGTTACTGTCAAATGCAAGCTTTTTTTTTTTTTTTTTTTGGGGGGGTGTGGGGGGGTGAGGGGAAGGGGGTGCTTTTAATTTATATTCAAATGTCAAACTCAGCCTTTTTTAAAAACAGCAATTAGAATAAATCTGTCTTCATTAAATATTTTTGTTACCTCAGCAGAAGAGAAACCCAGTTTAAGTGCTTTCATTAAGTAAAAATACTCTTGGATTTTCAGGACAGCACAGATCTTTAGGACCAAGAGATTCAAAGGTCCGGAGTCTAAAAATGGATGCCAGCATTTGGAGCAATGAACTTATTGAGGTATGTTGTGATATTCTAACTCTTTGTTCCATCTTGAAAACTACTGTATGAATAGGAGTTACTTATTGCTTTACTCACAAGAAAACAGAACATACAGCTGCTAAACATGCTGCTGTTAGAGTAAACTTGATGTTTCTGGGAATAATTTACCTTTGGGTCATTCAAAATACTCATTTGTTTTGATAACCATCTGTACAGTTTCTCTTAGTATTTCTCCAAGCATCTAATTTTTGGGGGGAAAAAGAAAGAAAATGCTTTTGGAGAGCAATCATGATGGGCAATATGGGAAGGGGAAAAGAAAGGAAACTTCTCACTACCAGTTTAGTTGCTTGGGGTGTTAAAAAGTGGTGCTGATAGAGAGGGTTGAGTCATCAGTGTTTTCTTTAAAACATATGCTAGTCTTCTCTGACCTTTTACTGATATTTTCTAATATGTATTGAAATATTATAACTGGTTAGCCTTGTAAAGGTTAGTTGCTATTGATGGTAAATGATGACTACGGACTTTATTATTCATTTATAGATGACCACATGCTGTGAGGGGCTTCCATTTCATCTCCTGCAGGCAATTTTCCTTTCTTTAATAACTTTCAACTTTTAGCAGCTGAAAACTATTTAGAGGCTAGCTTCATATCCTTCATGCTATTTTGCTTGGTTTTTTTTCTTGCACCTCATCCAGCTCTTTATCATCATTGGAAATAAGAGGGCAAACAGTTTTTGGGCAGGAAATCTTCCTGCAGATGAAGAGCTGCATATGGATGCCCCTGCAGAAAAAAGGATAGCATTCATTACACAGAAATACAAAGAGGGAAAATTCAGGAAAGCACCTTTTCCCTACAAAACCAAGGAACAGTTGAATAAGGTAATATTAGAATGGGTAAGCCCATACCATACCTATTGTATTGTATCTGTGTGCAATTTGGTCATCTTGTTAAACTGGTGAGAAATAAATTCAGAATCCTGAGTGACATTCTCACAGAGCTGAATAAGGGTTGTTTTGGAGCCTTTATGGGAGTCATTTCATGATTTCTTAGTTCATAGTTTTTCCAGTTAGTTTGTTTGTAAAAGGTTATGGTGTCTATATGGTGCCTGTAATATGTCTTCCAGAGCCATCAATGAATATGGTTCGTTATCTTTCTTCAAATGCACACTCTAGGGGTGCAAATTCCCACTTCACTTCTTTAGATTCCTTCTCTATGTGTTTTTGATATCTTATATGTCTGACATCTAACATTCCAGTACATTAGATGATTCAGTGTTATCAATGGTGAAAGTAGCTCATGCACACTTACATAGTAGCTTGTAGCTAATTGGAAATGAAACAAGCTAAAATTAATGGTGAAAAATGTGTGTTCTCGCTGTTTCCTTTTACACAAATAACACACATTCTTTGCAGTTATGAAGTGGAAAATGCTAATTGTAATTACCAATTTCTGTGTAATTTTTGATGTCCATTTGACTGATTTCTAATATCTATTGATTTCAGAGTCATGATTGTTTAGGATTTATGACTATAGAAGAGTTTAAATGCATATATTTTTACAATGCTAATGCATTCAATTGCATGAGTCAAATTGTCTCAAAGGGTATGCAGAGATTGTGGGGAAGCAGTAACATTTAAAAGTTATTGTGGTTTGAACTAGAGAGGTCTCATTTGTTCAGTGGTTATTGTGTCAAAGAGGAAGTGTTATTTTCTGTACATTTTATAAGTTGTACGTTACTTATACACATAAGAAGTTAAAATAAGGGCATATAAGAATAGTTGTCATTAAAACACTTCTAGCCAAAGTATAGAACCATCTCACTGTATAGCTTGAATTTAGGTTTTCTGCATTTCATTGGAATTGGGAAACATTTTTGGGCTTCATGGGGAACTCTTTATGTCTTTGCAAAATAAAACATTTGGATTGTTTTCTATTTATTGGTAGTAGCTGTGCAAGAGACTTTATTTAATATTGTAACTGCAGACCACAGGAAATAGCTCTGTTTTACAGGCTTGATTTTTCTGAAGCCTGTGGTTTTTGTTGGTGGGGGAAAGGGTGTCTTTCAATTAATCATTTAACTACTGGGAAAAAATATCAGATATAATGGTCAAATTCTCTTAGAGACATGAAATCACCGTGTAATAAGGTGGTCATTGCCAAGTAATTCTAGAACTTTTACTGAATGGTCTATCCTGTCATCTTGTGCCTACTGGATGCTTTTGTGTTTATTAGAGCAGCTGAATTTTAGGGTAGTACTCTTCTTGTGTTGAGTGACTTCTGCCTTAATCATTTCAGGAAAACTCATTCATTAACTAAATACTTTAAATACATACTAAATCATAGAAATTGTTATGGAATAGATTGCTGTAACTGTGTAGCTACTCCTGGTTTTAAGGTTTTGGACCAACATTTTGAAAGAAAAAAAAAAAAGAAAAAAAGTTTGTTATGTTTGTCTGTCTTCGTGTRTATAAAAATGAAAGGGGACTGATGTTTTAGGATGCGGTGAGATCTTTAAATCTCAAGGAAGATGATCAAGTATAAAGATACCCTAAAGAATAGTTGCCTTATTGACTGTGACCATAGTTTTGAAAAACTACCTATGAATTTCAGCTTTCCCTAGTARTAGAGTGTAAGGATCAAATCTTGTTTCTTTGGTTGAACTTCTGAGGTCTAAATAATAAGATTTTTCCTTTCGTAGTTTGGTGTGTGAAGGAAAATGAGGGGGAATTTTTCATGTAAATAAACAACAAGATTCCCCTCCAGTTGTATTAATTCATGTTACCCTTACCAAGTGAAACTTGTGGCAGCAACATCTTGCAGGGTTTGGGCTGATGATGTTTTTTGGGGGTGGGTTGGTTGGTTGGTTTTGGGTTTTTTTGGTTTTTTTTTTGTTTTGGTTTGGTTTTTTTGGTGGTTTTTTTGTTTGTTTGTTTTGTTTTTGTGTGTTTTTTTTTGTTGCTGCTGTTTTCTAGATTCAGGCCATGCTTCATGATTCCTGCTACTTCTCAATGTTTATTGTCTTTGAAAATGCAGGGGAACTAGTATTGGAGGTGAAAGGATTTGCATCTAAATCACATGTACTTGTTGCCAACTACTTTCTGATTTAAACAGACTTCCTATTTTCCCTCTCCATGATAAGGCCCTGTGTGCTGCCGTAATTAAACAAGATGTGCTAGAAACTCTGATGTTGCTGTTTAGTGGGGCTGATGCTATGTGTGCCACTGGAGACCCTGTTTACAGTACTCCATACTTATTAGCCAAGAAAGCTGGACAAAGACTGCAAATGGAATTCCTGTACCATAATAAGTTCTCAGGTAGGATATATTCTCTTTGTTTTGATCTTCTAATTTTATATTGAGCAAAAAGGAAGGAAGGAATTCAGAAGAAAAATTGGCATTGAGTTGAACAACAGTGGTATAGCGGAGGGGGAGTTGTGATGGCGTTAACTGTATTTCAGCAGACAGCGTATGTAATTGTGTACAATTTACTTTTATTTTGCTCAGACATCAAGTTTAGGACTTAAAAAAATAATAAAAAAGCCAGTGATAACTCATAGACCTCATACCCTTATTTATAACACAGAAGAAAAATGTCATCTGTTCTGCCAACATTATCAGGCTTTTACCAGAAAAAATGGGTATATACAGTTAACATGTATCTAAAGTATTCGTCTGGGTCTTTGTTTTTTTCTTAAAAATTATTTAAATTGATATCTACCTCTACTGCACACAACCCTACCTGTTTTTTCACAAGCTCTCCTCCCAAAATAAAACTCACCTCTTGAACCTGTAATACGATGTATCCCAGCAAATTGTCTTTTTTTTTTCAGATCACAACTTCTGTTACAGCTTGGAGCATGGGATAAACTTTGGCCTTGAAAGTCAACAGTTCTGGTTGCAATGTGTGACTGTTATGAGGCTCTTGGAAACAGAAAGCCATTCTTAAAAATAAATAAATAATTTGTAGAGTGTGGATGAGTGCCTGAGCTTACCTTTTAGAAGGGCTGTACAGTATCTGAAGCAGTCTGGGAATCTGCAGTTCACATGCAGATTTACACTGGAAAAAATTAGCTATGCTATTCTGCAGCCAGCATTGTGGACATACTCCTGGACCAACTTTACATTGTCTTSTGCCACTCTGCAAAGTAACACTGCATAGGCTGAACAACAAAAGTTTTAGTGGGAAACGCAGGAATGATTTAGGGCTTCCTAGAGCAAACACGGTGCCTTAAGTTCTGCCTGAGCATTGCTCTGTGACAAGTGCCAGGCACTGGATCCTAGGATGTTGAGCTCAGTCACTGTGCAAACATGCAGCTATGGATTTTTTTCTAGCTATGCTCTCAAGTGGTCCTAAGTCTACAGAGAGAAGTTTGCTTGTCTTGGCTCTGTCTTTTCTACTTTTAACCTTCCAGCCAAGGCATGGCATCACCATGTGCTGGTGCTGTGTTTGTTCTTCTCTTCAGAGAAAGGGAGGTCACTGCAGGTTGACAGTGATTCTCCGAATCATTGTCTGCCTGCTGCCAGAGTCTGTGGTAAACTTCTAGATAAGCCCTCAAGAGAAACAGTTCCCTTCTGTTGAAGTATGTTACATACGGGATGAAAATAAAAGCTTAGTACACCAGAAAACCATGTTTTAGATTACATTGGCAAGCAGCGGTAGACAATGGCAATGTTGTAACACATGTGAACCAATGTTTTTTTGATGAATATGTAAGAATTTTACTCTAATTATAAAAGTAAATCAATAAGATATATCTGTGCTGTAGTAAAGATATTACAGAGCAACTGCATATCTGCAGATACGCAGTTAGAAAGACCTGTGGAGAAATGGTTATAGCTGATATAACTGAAGTTCTGTATGTTACTTACTCCTTTTGTCTTTTAATAGATTTCCCAAACTATGATACTTGTTTTGAAACTGGCTTCTCTGAAGATTCTTCACATTCCACCTTTCTTTGTGAATTCTTATACAAAGTTTCTTCTAATACTGCTAAGCTTCTTACAGAGAAGAAATTAAAAGAAGGTATTTCATGCTTACTTTATGCATTTGAATAATACATGAATATGTATGGTTTGGATGAATTTGGTTCTTTTGAACTTCTTGCATTACTTTTTAAAAGATAAAATGTCTTTGACATGACATATCCTCTTTTGATTTGGTAGACCTCTCTCAGATAAAGAAAGTACTGWTTGTCTTGATCTCTTTATTCAGTGGTTGACAGAGGAAGAAAACTGAACTACTGAAAAATTACTCAGTTAACAACAGTTATTGATAAATGAAAAACACTTAGAAACACTTCTCACTTTAATTATATTTAGATGGACGCTACTAACTGCCAAAAAGTAGTTTCCATCTAAAATGATAATATTCCAGAAATCATTTAAAAGTATCACTGACTTTTTTTAGTACGAGTTGAAATGGGTAACACCTAGGATATTTCTCAAGCTCACAAATTTTAGAAGTATTCTAAGTGGAAATGAGCACTTCAACAACTTTGCAACAAATTGAGCTTTGTGGGGTGAAAATGTGTGTATATCACAGTAGATATACATGGTCTTCTGTGTATATCAGTCTTCTGTGACTTTTTTTTTTTTTGAGAAGTGTTACCAGATAATTTTCGTAGCTTTTTTTTTTTTCCTTTTTCTCCCCAGTTGTGTGCCTGTATTTTTCTTCCATCTAAACAAACAAATGATGTGGATCTTAAAAATCTGGGCTGATTTATGGTTGAGTTTATTGCTCCTAAAATCTTGACACAGCATCCTGTGTCAGTATATACATATTTTTGTATGATTATGTCCATATTCTCCTGGTGTATGCCTTTAAGATCCTTGATGGAGATTAAAGCATGTTAAAGCACATAACTCCTATTTAAATATGCTTTTAAAGAATCTATACGGTAGTGTGGGTCCAAATACTTGAAAGCATTGGGTGATCAACAGAACTAATGCCTGATCACAGGCATTTTCCAGCAACTTTGCAGTTGTTAACAAGACACCTGTTGTGGCAGAGGACTGCTGCTGGACAGGACTTTCTGAGCATTGTTCTGCAACTGCACTGAGCTTATTCAGGAAAGAAAGGAGTAACTGCAGACCTCACTACTACTTGCTGTAAGTGCAGACCTTGTCTTCTGTGCTGTGGGTATCTATATCTATATTCATAAAATAATTTAAAAAAAAAAAAAAAGGACCCCACTAAGAGAAGTAGAGAGCAGATACAAGGCAATACTACTGGTCTCTTCTAACACAATGGTATGTTAGAAGTGCAGTATGAGTTTGTAAATACCTGTATAGATTGAAGATTTAGGTATAAATGCTCACAGAATACCTTCTGTAGTACTTTTTGGGGAGATGCAGTGGGAGTGAGCACCATTAGTAGGATGCCTTAAAAATATTTATGAAGAAAGCCCTCAGACAAGAAACAACTGAATTTTGACTGTCTTCCATCATAAGTCTTCAGTGGACAGAAGTGAAGCTGCTTTGAAAGCTTGTGGTTTGTTGTTTAGCATTGCACTTACTACTTGGAGGAACGTACAGTAAATGGAAAGGAACCAGATTACCCTCAGTTTTGGCCTCTGAAATTGTGATTGTGTCTTGTAGATGGTAGATGTTCTGCTGTTTGGTTTTTTTTTTTGTTTGTTTGTTTGGTTTTTTTTTTTTTTGAGGGGGTGTTTGTTTGCTTCGTTTTTGCATTAATGTTAAATTACCCATGTGTTTGTCTGGACTGATGTTTCTGGGATGGGTGCTTTACAGATACATAGGAAGATAGGTTTCCCTGACCATTTGCAGTTTAAGGAAACAAATGACAAACGGAACAAGGGAGGAAGATGTAATAACAACATCCTTTCAACAACAACAAAAACCCCTGCAATTTTGAATTAGAAACTGCTCTTGCGTGAGGGCTCTAATATATCTCAGCCATGTGTAAGAAGTATTATGACGAAAGGGTTTTTTTGCTATTTAAAACATAAAACACGTAATCTTTTTTTTCCTTCGGTATTGATTTTTTTCCCTCCATCAAGAACTGTTCCTACCTTTAAAAATCTCATTAACATGAAGTAATAGAGTGAGTCCCTTGAGAGACAGTCCTGAAGGGCAGAGGGRTCCAGGAAGGCTGGACGTTCTTCAAGAAGGAAGTCTTAAAGGTGCAGGAGCAGGCTGTCCCCRTGTGCTGDAAGAAGAAYGGGCAGGGAAGACGACCAGCCTGGCTGAACTGGGAGCTCTTGCTGGGACTCAGGGGAAAAAAGGAGAGTTTACCACTYKTGGAAGAAGGGKCAGGCAACTCAAGAAGAGTACAGGGATCTYGTTAGGTCATGCAGAGAGGAAATCAGAAAGGCAAAAGCCCAGCTRGAACGCAATCTGGCCACTGTCGTTAGAGACAACAAAAAATGTTTTTACAAATACATTAACGACAAAAAGAGAGCCAAGGAGAATCTCCATCCTTTATTGGCTGGGGGGGGGAACATTGCCACCAAGGATGAGGAAAAGGCTGAGGTACTTAATGCCTTCTTTGCCTCAGTCTTTAATAGTCAGACCAGTTATCCTCARGGTATTCAGCCCCCTGAGCTGGAAGAYGGGGACGGCGAGCAGGATAAACCCCCCATAATCCAGGATGAAGCAGTGAACGACCTGCTACGCCACCTGGACTCTCACAAGTCCATGGGGCCAGATGGGACCCACCCGAGAGTGCTGAGGGAGCTGGCGGAGGAGCTTGCCAAGCCACTCTCCATCATTTATCAGCGGTCCTGGTTAACGGGGGAGGTCCCGGACGACTGGAGGCTTGCCAGTGTGACCCCCATCTGCAAGAAGTGCCGGAAGGAGGACCCGGGGAACTACAGGCCTGTCAGCCTGACCTCGGTGCCGGGGAAGATTATGGAGCAGTTCATCTTGGGGGTGTTCGCAAGCCATGTGCGGGACAACCAGGGGATCAGGCCCAGCCAGCACAGATTCATGAAAGGCAGGTCCTGCTTGRCCAACCTGATCTCCTTCTATGACCAGGTGACCCGCCTAGTGGAYGAGGGAAAGGCTGTGGATGTGGTCTACCTGGACTTCAGTAAAGCCTTTGACACTGTCTCCCACAGCATTCTCCTAGAGAAGCTGGCRGCTCATGGCCTAGACAGGTGTACTCTTCGCTGGGTAAAGAACTGGCTGGATGGCCGGCCCAGAGAGTTGTGAATGGAGCGAAGTCCACTTGGCGTCCGGTCACAAGCGGTGTCCCCCAGGGCTCCGTTTTGGGGGCCGGTCTTGTTCAATATCTTTATYAACGATCTGGACGAGGGGATTGAGTGCTCCCTCAGTAAGTTTGCAGATGACGCCAAGCTGGGCGGGAGTGTCGATCTGCTCAAGGGCAGGAAGGCTCTGCAGAGGGACCTGGACAGGCTGGATCGATGGGCTGAGGCCAACTGCATGAGGTTCAACAAGGCCAAGTGCCAGGTCCTGCACTTGGGCCACAACAACCCCATGCAACGCTACAGGCTTGGGGAAGAGTGGCTGGAAAGCTGCCTGGCAGAAAAGGACCTGGGGGTGCTGGTTGACAGCCGGCTGAACATGAGCCGGCA
>JAYKAV010003455.1:189902-202435 GCA_035582835.1 Phoebastria nigripes
GAGGAGGCTGAGGGGAGACCTTATCGCCCTCTGCAACTACCTGAAAGGAGGTTGTAGCGAGGTGGGTGTTGGTCTCTTCTGCCAAGCAACTAGCGATAGGATGAGAGGAAATGGCCTCAAGTTGCGCCAGGGGAGGTTTAGATTGGACATTAGGAAGAATTTCTTTACTGAAAGAGTTGTTAAGCATTGGAACAGGCTGCCCAGGGAAGTGGTGGAGTCACCCTCCCTGGCAGTATTTAAAAGACGTGTAGATGAGGTGCTTAGGGACATGGTTTAGTGGGCRTGGTGGTGTTGGGTTGACGGTTGGACTTGATGATCTTAGAGGTCTTTTCCAACCTTTATGATTCTACGATAATATGGGATATGCATATCACAGATTGTTGGGAATAGGTGGTGATATTTTMTTTTTCCTTCTTACTGTCTTTAGAAAATAATTTGATGGTTAGAGTACTAATGTGTGGGAGATACAGTTTCAGTTCCCTCTTCTGCCTGTAAAGATTCAAATAAGAAGGTCACATTACCCAAAAAAGTGACTTAGCTATTTATTTCTAGAGAAAAGAAATAAACTCTCCTGTTTGAACTGGTTCTGAACTGAGTTCTCACTGGGCCAGAGAGGGAGCACCATTCTCTAACTGGGGATTACAGCACTTGTCTAAATTTTGGGCCCTGTCCCAAAGTACATTGGGCTTTTGATCTACTGATTTTTATTTTTTTTTTTAATGCTGTTTGTGAAAAGGACTGCAAGCCAGCATCCTATTAAGCTGTCTAACCATTAAACTAGAGTGAAGTTCTTCCTCAGTGTTACGAATCTCTGAGGCAGTTGCCAGCCTTGCCTTTAGTGTCAAGGGCTGAAAATTTAAGTGCTGTGTTTGTTGTCACAGAAGACTTATCCCTTTGTGGGCTGAGCCCTAATGGTAAAAGGACACTCAAGAAATCATTCAGGGATGTGAATTGAACCCAGGTTTTATAACAACCAGGTGGAACACCTGGAAATACAGTCCGGTTTTTCATTATGTGGGTTTCAGATAGTGCAGGAGAGAGTAAGGCAACTTTGTGTGTACTTCTCATTATAGCAGCATCAGTGATTTCAGCAGGGGTGAATAACTTTTGAGGAAAGTTGTTGTTAATTAACAGCTGTTGATGATCAGCAGGAAGAGACCTCAAACGTTGGTGCTATTCTGATGCAATGGATCAGAAAGTAAAGGTTAAAGGTTTAGTGGCTCAGGTTTGATKTTTTTACTTGTTTTTAGTGTAAATGGTTTCATGGAGCCCTGTTAAAACCCTTGACATTCCAAAATTGTCCTTGAGAGTTGTAACAGTTTAATGAATATTGAAGCAGTGAGCTATTTTGTAGAATTGGCTTTGGGGATGGGAGGGGGAAAGCTGGGGGACAAAAAACCTAAACAATCAAAAGTTTGATGCTCCACTCTTGTAAACCTATACATTTTCAAACCCTTCATCTTATTTTTATTTTAGTATTTAAAATGTGTATTTAGACAGAATATAGATAGAACTAGATAGCAAGTAGCATGATACAGGTAAATACTAATAAAATAGTACTGAGATATTTATAAAACATGTATAAATCATATAGCAAATAACAGAAAAACTAATTGGATGAAATATCAGAGAACATACTAAGTATTGGCTAAGTACAACTGCAGTTTGGTTTTTTTGTTTGATTCTTGTGGTTTTTTTCCCAGAGCTGTTTTACCAAATTCTCACAAATACTTTACCAGAATATTTGCAGCTGTATAGGAATTTTAAGACTGTAGAAGTAAACAGAGTATTTTCTCTTAGGACCTGCTTCTCTGCAGTGGTGGGAATAGGTGCACCTCAAATTATATTCTAAGAACTAGATGTAAGCTGGAATGAATGCAGGAATATTTTGAGTAGCAAATAGTCATTAATATGCTATTTCATGTGCTGTATTCATGTTTTAGGTTCATAAGAGTGAGTAGACATTTGGTCTTAATTAAATATGCCAAATAATACTTTTAAGTTGCTCTGCAGACTTTTTCCTCCACCTTGTAATTTTTTTTTTTTTTTTTTTTTTTTTTTTTTTATTAAATATAGATGCCAATTACTAGGTACTCCAAAATATCTAATTCAAAGTTATTTGAAGATAGAATTTAGGTAATTTAGATAGGTAATTTAACCATGCTCAGCAACTGTAAATCATTACGCGTTGAAAGCACCCTACAAATGTTAGCATTCTGTAAACTACAGTGTTGCTAAATGAATTTACCCTTGCCAGGTATATATGTGAGTA
Organism: Phoebastria nigripes; assembly: GCA_035582835.1. NCBI lineage: Eukaryota > Metazoa > Chordata > Aves > Procellariiformes > Diomedeidae > Phoebastria > Phoebastria nigripes. Next base: position 192,175 of record JAYKAV010003455.1, read on the forward strand.
GCAACAAGAGAGATCTCCAATTCATTCTAATGTGAACATGCCATCCTGAAATGGCTATGGCTGCTGCCTGTCTATGATGTATCCATTTATCTCCCCCAGTATACAGGAATAAATTCTGTACAATTTCATTACTATCTGACACTTGGTCCTGCAGTAGGAGAGAATTGAGCTCAACCACTGATGTACCTAGAAAGAGTTGTTCTATTAGTTTTTCTGTTCTTCAGTTTGTCATCCTCTACTATTTTGGTAGCATGTTTTTTAAAAAAAATGTAATCATGTTAAATAACACAACTTCTGATAGTGTTTTTCTTGTGTTTTCTAGTCGTGTGCAATGGATACAAGTTCTGGCATGTATGACATTGTTTTTTCTAGACTATTTGAAAGGCTTGAATTGTTTTCCTTGATCTTGTGACGGTGAGAGGACACCCAAGCATTACCAAACAATGGAAGACAGATTGACTTGGTTTTGGCCTCTAGTTCCAGTAACATGAAAGAAAGTAGCCCTTTTTTGCTACTGCGTACCATGATTCTCTCACTCATTTTGCTATCAGCTCTTGTCAGAATATATTGTTCTTGTAGTTTTCAGTGTTCCTAACTTCGTAGCRTGTTTTCTACTTGCTTCCTTAACTCTCTTCTGCTAAACATGTAACATGGTATTGTGTACTAGCTCTTCCTCCATCAAGTTCCACAGCAAGTGAAGTAAAAGCCCTATACAATGGTAAAGTTAACTTATGAAGTGATTTAATATACTCATAACGTTAAAATAAGTGTGTTATATTTGAAATATTCTTTTCTTAAAYTACCATGTGCTAGAGTTTCTGTGGTATCAACACAGACATTGAATTCCTGGCCCACTGAAGTCAATGAGGCTGAGATTTCATCATAAATGTGTTACTGTTACAACAGAGCTATGCATCCTGTGAGGCAACTTCTATAAGAAGAGGTAGTTTTTATTTTTATGCCAACTGACTTTTCTATTATTTCTTTAATCACAGATTGCAACAAAAGATGGTGTACTTTGGAAAGTGGCTTTCTGAGCTACTATGAAAATGATAAAACTACCACTCCTAATGGCATGATTGACATCAGTGAAGTTATCTGTCTCGTAGTGCACAAGTCAGACTTCTTTTTAAATAGAGGGTAGGTTCCCAAATTAATATTTCAATAAACAAACTCGGGTATTTCAAAGATTTTATTCTGGGTTTTCAGAGCAGTTCATTTGTTCCTGAATTTTGAACATGCAATTTAGAAAAAAAGCTGAGTTGTTTTATGTTGACTTCAAGAAATAAGTGCTAAGTGGTACTTGGGGATTTTTTTTTTTTCTTTATAGTGATATAATGAAAATGTTAGGGTAATTTAAAAGGGCAGCATAAATTACATGCATCTGTTTCTTATTAAAACTGTAATACATATTCTCAGTGCTTAAAAGGTTACATGATGATAAATTGAACAATTAATACTCATTTTTCTTTCTGGGATTGACCTCTGCCTCAAGCCAAAGCTGTTGCTTTGTTTCTTCCTGATAATAATGCAGTAGATTGGAGTTCTTCACAATGCTTTCGGTTTTGGTCACAGATCTATCGGCCTTTGAAACCCATTCTTTGTTCTGCAGTTGAAGACAACAGTGTAACTGTTGAACATTGTGTTAGTTTCAAGATAACTTTTTTTTGTGGTCTTGTTTTCTTTTATAACTCTCTCACATCCCATTTGTACATTAAAAACATTACGTGGAGATTCACCTAAATCTGAGTTGCATCCCAGTGATACTTGATTTCTTTAGGGCAACATTTTTGTTTAAACTATACTTCGGATCTGTCTAACAAACTTCATAACGCTTCCTTTTAAATTTCTTTATATGTGTGTGTATGTAAAATAACAAGTTCTTTCTACGGTATAATCCTGTAATGCTTGTAATTACAAAGTAACTTCTGCAAAGAAAACGGAGTCTATTCAATAAGCTTCTGGAAAAGATAACGGGAAGAAAGGACTTTAGCTACTACAGAGATAAAGGGTGTGCAGAGGGGAGAAATCCTGAAACATGGTGATGCCTCAACATGCTGTAAAATACAGTGGAGATGGCCTTCACTATTCTGCAGTAGCATAGCTTTGTGGTACCCAGAAAAAAGAAAAATATCACTACTCTTCTGTCATCAGATCTAAGCTATTGCTTGCTACATCTCCAAGTGGTTCCACTTCAGGATAATACTTAAATTAAAAACATGTTGGCTGAATACTTCACTTTTAGGGAATGACTAACGTCCTGCTGTGCTTTACCTGCAATTGGGTAGTTTTATGAGAAACTTGCCTAAATTTGGTATTTCATGTAGTGAAACAATCAGTCATTAAAATGTCTATTCTATTAGTGAGAATTAAGTATATTACATTATACTATAATTTTCAAAGTGGTATTGAAAATGAGAGAAGTGACTCATGTTTAGTTCTCTAGATTTAGACAAATCTCAGCTCCAGCGTTAAAAGGAAAAAGCATACTCCATCTATTTGGATTCTAGAGAGAGGTCACAGACGAAATCATTCTATAAATTGGTGAACCATAATTTATAAGTTAAAGACTGACCCTAAGTCCAACAAGATATTTACTTTCTAAATTCCACTCCAATTTCAACTGGTTTGCTTTTTTTCTTTTACTATCCTTATTATTTGTCAGTTAAAAATGGAAAAACAGAGTCCATCTGTTTAAATAATTATATACTTTTTAAAAAGAAAAAAACCAAGAAACCCCCCCCCCCCCCAAAGACTTTTAAGAACTTCTTGAGCTACAGCAACTTCAAAGGGTAGTCATAAAGACAACAGAACCAAACTCTTCTTGGTGGTGGCAGGTGATACGAGGAATGGCAGTGACCACGCATTTCACCCTAGGAGGTTCAGGCTGGATGATAGGAAAAGCCTCTTCATTAGAAGGGTGGTGGAAAACARGAACAGGTTGCTGAGAGAAATAGTCTCCATCCTCGAAGGTTTTCAAGGCTTTTCATTGCTGTTCTGATCTATGGTTAGTGATAGTCCTGCTTTGAGCAGGATATTAGACCAAGTGACATCTAGAAGTCCCTTTGAACCAACATTTCTATGATTCTGTGGTAACTTGTTTACAACTTCCTGTTCAATGAGTTGGTCTGCTTATATTAAACCTAAACAAAATGTTTTGAATGCATCACAAAAATACACTTGCTGAAATCACATGAACTTGCAAAAGCAAAGAATTCCCTGTGAATTGTAATGACTATATGTAAACGTTTTTATTAATTTCAGAATTACTGAAAAAACTATTATGCAGTAGCCTCTAAACACATAGTATTGACCTGAAAAGCACTTTGATCATGTTGTGTTATAAAATACTCTGTTATTAGCTGGGTTGTATTTGTAAGATTGGAGGAGAAATAGAAATGGTTTCCATTCCATAGGTATGAAATAATGAAAAAATAGAGAAATGGGACTTGTGTGTGTCTACTGTTATGAAGACTAAATACAGCTGCCTTTTTTCTCTTGCTTGCTTTAGGGACATCCTTACCTTTGAAATCTACTTAATGTCAGAACGTGTTTTTCTATTTGGGGCTGAAACTGCATATTCACAAAGAAAATGGACTTGGGCAATAGCTAAGGTAATACTGATAATTATCTTTTCCAGTTAGGCCAGGAGCCTTTGCACAAAAAATAAAGTGTCATTGTTAGCTTAAAATCCTCTGAGAAGCCATTCTTGATGAATACTGATCTATCTTGTGTGTAAAGGTTTCTTGTGCAGCAGGAAGAAATAACTTCTGTGATTTAATGTTTGAAACAAGATAATAAAATAAAACGGAAAAGGAATTGAAGCAACGTTTTAATGCCGACCTTAAGAATATATTAAAGGTGCTCTGGTATGCTCTATACATATACTGTATGAATTTATTTCAGCTAAGTTGTTTATGGTTGCAATTCTGTTATTTTATTTGCTGAAACAATTCATAAAGCAGTACCGTATTTTATACAGTACCAAATGCTAATAGTCACATTACTGATTAAATCAATTGTCGTTTAAAAAGCAAAAATGTTTGAATTGTAGACTATGAATGGAAAAAATGTTATACTTGATTTTATAATTTAATTTAGTGTATATATGGGTTTATGAATGATAAATCTGAAAGTCTTATTACTGTGGCTTTCATCCTTGAATCTTATAGATTTGCAATATTTTGATTTGTTTCTTTTTAGGGGAAGAGGGTTTTTTTTCTTCATCTGACTCACCCCATTTTCTTTGGTAGCATTTTGTTCCCCCTGTGGCTGAATGCTTATTAGAGAGAGACTGTGACCTGATTGGCCAGCTGTACTACAAAGATTGCCATAACCTGGATCAGTGGAGAAAAGGCTGGTTTGCTATAGAGAAGTCGAGCCTTTATTTTTGTCTTGAAATGGAGAATGCTGAAGAAGATTCCATATATCTAAGGAGGTTGCAAGAACTAAGTAAGAATTTTGCTTAACATCTAGAATTCAGGAAATACTCTATAGAATTAATTCACTGTTAAGGACATTTCTGTTACATTTTAAAGTCATAAACATTAGGGAGCTCAGTAACTATTCCTTTGCGTGGGCCAGATGCTCTCCCAACTCTCTTCTAAATATGGAGTGGGTAAAGTCCTGCCTTGGATTTTTTTTCCCTACCTAGTGGCACACGCTAGAGAGATTTTTCACAGCTTCATAATGAATGAAGACAATTTTTGTTCCAGTTGCAGCAGTATCTTTCTTACAAGAGTACAGAATTGAATAATAATATGTGACCTTTTGGGATTATTGTCTTGTATTTTTGACAGGGCAGAAATACTCACTGCAGAATGTGTTCCTGCGATGATTGACAGGCCTAGTTTTAAAATACTCAAATGTACTGGAAAAATTATAATTCTCTTGGAAAACTATTTCACAGACTAATAGACTTTTCTTTTTTTCTGATACTAAAAATATTCTTTGCTCAATATCATGACATGGAAAGATAAGAATATTTATACAGATGGTCTTCTATGACCAATTTTATATCATTGTCTGTAATTATGCTCTGAATACTCTTTAAGCATATCTGCCCTACTTGTTTTTATATTGAACAAGGCAATATGTTATGTAGGAAAGTAAAAATAATTTGAGATTTTATATTAAAGTAACATAGAGAAAATAATTCAGCTCTTTATTGATGATCCTCTTTGTAAATGCTGTCAGATTATGGACTGTTTTGCAGGAACTTGCCTAAATGCCATTGGGCTTTCTACTGTTTATTTACTGCCACCTTACATTTGCTGTGAATAACACCATGAAGGTGGTTTTTAATCAGGAATATTTTTATGCTGCTAGCTATTTTTTAACTTGTGAATACTTTTTGATCTAGATTCAGAATTAAAAGGTTAGGCAGTAGGAGAACTGTTTCTGATATTAGTTTTGATAATGCAACTGTAATTGCTCCTACCCTAATCATACGAGCATCCAAAATATGTCTATATCTCAAGTATAGAAATGAAACACACATTCAGCTTTCGACTGAAAATCGTTTTTGCTTGGGTTCTGATTTTTAAATATTAGTTGTATAACAGAGTTGTATTTCTTGGTACTAGTATATATCCATAGTCCTATCTTTTCTTTGATTTCTGGTTTCTCCAAAATAAATCTGCTCCACTATTAAGACTGAATTGTATAACTGAAAATTGCCAAATAATTAATCATCAGTGGAAGTATAGTCACTTACCTTCTTGATATTTGACTCAGTAAATGTAAATGAGGCTAGGAGTATGTGTGGTACAAAACCATCATATAACATTCATCAGAATATGTTTGTTGAGCTTCATTGATATTCAGGACTTTACTGTCTCTGGGAATTAGTTGAGATAAGATGTGGATTATATATAAGACCTAAACTTCGACAGAATTAACTTTTCAGAATTTTGAATTAGTAAACAGGTTACATTTAATTTACCGTTTTCAGTATAGTGCACAGTTACTGGCAACTATCCAGATGTATTTTCTGTGTTATGTATAATGTAGGTGTTTTGCAGGGTGCTTTTTTTAGCAGGAATAGCATAAGGCAACATAAAGAAGGGTAGCGGTGATCTTCACAGTATAATATATAACTCACATTATGTTGTTGTAAATATCTGCAGCCATTAGAGTGCAAGTAAATTAATGGATTCAAAAATCCAGCTTACTTCTGTATCGTTATATCTTCTAAAACTTGTATTTATAAGTTTAATTTTAATATAATAAAACACTGCAGCAGGTTTTCACAGTAAAAAGTACCTGTTTAACCTTTCTTTATAATCTTCTGTATTAATTTTTCTTGTAAATGTGAGTGTATTGTAGTATTTTGTGGACTTCTGTTTCTATTATCAGCAGCATTCTTTATTTGAAATGTTTAAGAACTCCATGCTCCTTTTGTCACTGAAGATCATTTTGAAAAAACACATCTATATGTGCATGTTTGTGTTTGTCTCTATATATGTCTGTGTAGATCATACAAATATGTACGTGTTTTGTTTCCAGCAATCAGTAGTGTGATGCAAAATGGAGAGAAAATAGATGTTCTGCTGCTTGTTGAAAAAGGAAGGTAAGGTTCCCATCTGAATAAAGCTTTGATCTGCTTTTATATTGATGTCTTCGAATTCTTGCTGATCAGTCATGGAGCTTTTTCACTTGCGATTGCTAGAGAGAGAGTATATTTGCAGACTTTTTAAAGGAGGGAAAGTCTTTATGTATTAATTACGTTTTATGTCTGTGTCAGGAAATGCTAACAAGTACTGCTTAATTAAAAGCAGTTTTCCCACTGAGAAAATTACTCCCAGTCAGATTAGTCTGCCAGTAACAGTTTCTTCAAAAGGACCTAACTTCTTTTACCCTGTAAAGAAAGAGTACCTCTTTGGAGCATTTACCACTTATTTCTCAATTTTTTTAATCATTCTTATGTCCCAGAATTCTGTGTCTCARTCTGTGTAGGTCAGGATTGAGAGGATATGTATGAGTCCCCTGGTTAGTCTTATTGTAATGTCTGATCTCAGCAACATACTAGCTAGAAAAAAAACATACTTGTGAAGCAAACATGATCCACGTCTGCTTCCAAGTAGGTAATATTTTGCTGAGATGACTCTTTCAAGTATAGTGATATGGGAGGTTGAAACTTGAAGTGAGGTAGGGTATTTCTGCCTTATATATGGGTACAAATTTAAAGAGGAAAGTAAAATTATTGAAAATAATTCTCATTTTGCAATAGGTCGGGGTTTTTTTATTTCAATGATAGATTATTGGGCAAACATCTGTGTAAGAAGTGGTGCAGTGTTTACACAGTCTTCTGAACAGCCAATAGTAGCTTAATAAAGGAATATTGTTTTTCTTTCTGTTGGGGAAACAAAACAAACAAACAAACAAAAAAACAAAAAAAAAACAAAAAACAAACAAAAACAAACAAACCACAGATACCCTTTGACATCTATTCAGAGTTGGAGAAACTTGTTGGAGAAACTCCTTGTAACTTATGTGTTCTGAATTTTAACTCTTCCTAAGATACTGTTTAAGTTGCCGAATTCAGTAAGGTGATGCAGATCAGAAACAAACACTTTTTCCTGTTGGGTTTTTTTCGAAGAAGCACATTGAAAGATTCAGCATTAAGTAAGCTGCATAGACCAACCAGGGAACCAGCGGTATCTTATTCAAGGTGCAGTCCAATAGATGAATACAAACTGTGCATCTAATTTCATAGATATCAGCGCTGAGCAAAACTTCCAGCTCCAAGTCAGCTTTTATTATTTCTTTCATTATAATATTTCTGCCAAGTAAGGGTAGGTTTTCTCTGAACTGCTTTTAATAGTTTAATGGAAATTCTGAACTATTTGAAAATAATTTCAACAAGGGCACGGCTGATTTATGGTGACCATGAATATGTTTAAGTTTTCTTCACTGAAGTCTGCCACAAATAATGTAGTTGCATAGTGTTCACATTATCTTAACCATTAAAAGCCATATGGGTATGTAAGCTTTGGCATAGTGATTCTTGCTTAGGATATTACTCCAAAAGTATCCAGGTGTTCAGCACAGTTGCATGATATTACATCTTGCAGTGATAAGAAATTTAATGTGTCTGTGGGGAAAATGATTAAAGATAAAGGTGATTTTATATTTAGACTCAATTATTGTAAATGGAAACAAAACCAGCAATCCTCCTTCTGCCCCTCAAAACCCTAGATAGATTAATTAATACCTTTGAGAAGTCATCAGCATCGACTAAATGATATATCATAGTTTCTAGGTTTTCCTATTTTGTCAGTTATTTTATAGCAGTGCTTGTCTAATGCCAAGTTTGGCATAGATTGATCACTTGGAAGAGACCCTATATACTGATCTATTGACAACTTTCACGTTAATTTGTTAGTTACTTAAACGCAGGATAGATGATAAAATCCCAAAAACCAGTATGTCAAGAATGAAACAAAATGAGTAAGATTTTTCCAGAATTAAGAAAAGGGGGAGGGGGAGAAAAGAAAACAAAACAAAACAAAAAAACTAAAACACACCAAAAAAAAACCCCAAAAAMCAAACCACACCAAAAAAAACCCCAAAACCTCCACCCTTTTTTGCATAAAGAAATAAATATGGTCGATGTCTTACAACATCTTAATAAATTTTATTAGAAGAAACGATGAAAATAGCTTGAGTATTTTCTTACTGAAGCTCATACTGTTCTTCTGTTGTTTTTGTTACTGACTTCAAACTAACTTCCCATTACTTACAAATACTTACGCCTTTTTTTCAAGTCTCGGTCATTGGGTTGATTAATTAGGGAAGATCATACCTTACACGTATCGTACACCTTTTTCTTTGACACTTTTTCCATTGGCTACTGTAGGCAAAAGAATGACTTGAGTTGTTACAAATGGACTTTCACTTAAGAGTGATTGCATACACAAGTAAACAGTTTCAGAACTATAAAAACTTCAAGTCTTACTGCTGAAATAATTATAATGTAATAAATCTATGAATCTGGACTATTTAAAAATACTTACTAAATTTATGTGTATATTAAAGTCATGAGGTACACAAATTGAATGTTCATCTGATCCATAACTACTCAGAGGAAGAGTTTACAATTGGTTTTGAGCTGCAAGGTGCATAATGCTTTCCAGCTTGTATAAAATACAACAATTCAGAGAGAATACTACCAAAAGGCATGTGAGATTTTTCTGAAGTGTCTTAGGTATGAATACAATCCACTCCTGGCCGCCCCCCNCCCTTTTCCTCTACGCTGTTTTCTACTTAGCACCTTGCTGTTCATTTATTCTCTGACATGTTCAGTGAAAGAAGACTACCAGCTCAGAAATATGGTGTGGTAATCATACAAACTGTTGTAYCTTGCAAAGTAATAGCATATCATGAGAGGCTGAACCAGGCTCAAACATTTTCAAACCAACAAGACTGTTTCTCTTTTGAAGATTGTTGTTGTTGTTTTTGAAGCTCAGTGTGCTTCCTAAATTTTCACAATAATTCTAGACCTTTTCTAATTCTATATCTTTTTTTCAGATCTCAAAGATGTTTCATGTTTGTCTTTGGGTATCTTTGCTAAAGTAAATTAGAGAGGAACACACTCCCTTTTGTAGCACCTATTGAAATTTCATTGCACTCTGATCTCTATTGGAACATATCGTGCAACCTGTTAGAACTATCTCCAACCCAGCTGAAAATCCTGACTTCTCACTACAGTGTTTTCTTATGACATAATCAGATGGTCATTAGCCTCCTCTTATCTTCTGCTTTCATAGTTAAAATGCTTCTTGACTTCTTCCTAGAAGTGGCAAACCATTTTCCAGATTTCTGTGTCTGACACTTCCCTCTGTCACACAGAGATGTCCTCTGGTTTGCTCCATATTCAGTTTGGGTTTTTTTTCCCCCCTTGATCTCTCCTATCTATTTGTAAAATTCCCACAGTGATTGGTGATACTCGATCTCTTGTTGCCATCCAAACAGAAGTTGCATAGTAGCTTGAAGAAGCTACTCCTGTGTAGGTCAACAGAGGGATCTGGACACTGAAGAGGGGAAAGGTGTCTGAAAACAACTGTATACAGTAATTGTTAAATATATCTTCTATATATAAAATTTAATGCAGAATCTCTGATGCCATACTTTAAGGAAAAACAGCTGTGCAGACAATTCAGTTTCAAATGTTTCTTCTTTTTTTTTTCTGTAATCATTTAAGCGCTCTCTTAGGTGTCAGTGAATGTTTTCAGACCATGATGTAATCCAGATGGTGCTC
>JAYKAV010003455.1:206362-236577 GCA_035582835.1 Phoebastria nigripes
CAACCAGCACCCCCAGGTCCTTTTCCGACAGGCAGCTTTCCAGCCACTCTTCCCCCAGCCTGTGGCATTGCATGGGGTTGTTGTGGCCAAAGTGCAGGACCCGGCACTTGACCTTGTTAAACCTCATGCAGTTGGCCTCAGCCCATCGATCCAGCCTGTCCAGGTCCCTCTGCAGAGCCTTCCTACCCTCGAGCAGATCGACACTGCCGGCCAGCTTGGTGTCGTCTGCAAACTTACTGAGGGAGCACTCAATCCCCTCATCCAGATCGTTAATAAAGATATTGAACAAGACCGGCCCCCAAAATGGAGCCCTGGCGGACACCGCTCGTGACCGGCCGCCAACTGGATTTAACTCCGTTCACCACAACTCTCTGGGCCCAGCCGCCCAGCCAGTTTTTAACCCAGCGCAGAGTACACCTGTCTAGGCCATGAGCCAGTACTGTTTAATATCTTCATCAATGACAGAGACAGTGGGATCGAGTGCACCCTCAGCAAGTTTGCAGATGACACCAAGCTGAGTGGTGCAGTCGACACGCCTGAGGGACGGGATGCCATCCAGAGGAACCTGGACAAGCTTGAGAAGTGGGCCAGTGTGAACCGCATGAGGTTCAACAAGGGCAAGTGCAAGGTCCTGCACCTGGGTCGGGGCAACCCCCGGTATCAATACAGGCTGGAGGATGAAGGCATTGAGAGCAGCCCTGCCGAGAAGGACTTGGGGGTCCTGGTGGATGAAAAGCTCGACATGAACCGGTAGTGTGCGCTCGCAGCCCAGAAGGCCAACTGTATCCTGGGCTGCATCCGAAGCAGCGTGGCCAGCAGGTCGAGGGAGGTGATTCTGCCCCTCTGCTCTGCTCTGGTGAGACCCCACCTGGAGTACTGYGTCCAGCTCTGGAGCCCCCAGCATAAGAAAGACACAGACCTGTTGGAGCGGGTCCAGAGGAGGGCCACGAAAGTGATCAGGGTGATGGAACACCTCTCCCATGAAGAAAGGCTGAGAGAGTTGGGGTTGTTCAGCCTGGAGAAGAGAAGGCTTCTGGGAGACCTTATTGTGGCMTTTCAACATTTAAAGGGGGCTTACAAGAAAGATGGGGACAAACTTTTTAGCAGGGCCTGTTGTGACAGGACAAGGGGGAATGGCTTTAAACTGAAAGAGGGTAGATTTAGACTAGATATAAGGAAGAAGTTTTTTATGCTGAGGGTGGTGAAACAGTGGCACAGGTTGCCCAGAGAGGTGGTAGATGCCCCATCCCTGGAACCATTCAAGGTCAGGTTGGATGGGGCTCTGAGGAAGCTGGTCTAGTTGAAGATGTCCCTGCTCGTTGCAGGGGGGTTGGACTAGATGACCTTTAAAGGTCCCTTCCAACCCAAACCAGTCTATAATTTTGTGATCCTGAGAATACTTCACATCCTGGGTCTGTGTGTGTACATTGACTGCGTCCTCACTTCCTATCGTGATAGGAATGCTAGAATGAAAACATTTATAAAAGCAAAATTGAAGGATGCTAATAAAAAAAATTTGAAATTAAATATTCCATCATTATATAAAATGCTTTGGGTTTTTTTCTAAATAAAATAATCAAAATGAATGTTTGTTTATATTTTGATGAAAGTATTTTCATAGAAGTTAAGTAGAACACTTTAACTTTTCCTAATTAGCAAATAAATTGTAATTAAAAAAAATTAATCCCTTACATTTCTTTAGTGGGAGATGAAGAGTATGTATGCAGAAAAGTTTGCTTGCTATTTTAACACTTAAACCAGTTGTTTATTACATACATGCATATGAGCGGACATACACCCTTAAACTTTTCAAATTTGGAATTGTCTCTTAGAAGCTAGTCTTCAAAGGGTAAACAGAGGAGATTATTGTATCATGTTTAAATAGTAAAATCAGAACAGGGCCATGCTTTGAGATAAACAGGTAATTAAAGAGTTGCATTAACTTATTCTACCTGAACTCTTCGTTTTTTTCATACCTGTTCCTTAGCTCTGTGATTTCCTAAGGGTGCTCATTTTGATACATGTGAAGGAGGGAAGTTAATATGTCTCAGCTCCTCTAAAGAAAAGAAGGAAAGCCTTTTCCAGTATTGAAAGATGTCTCTCCATCTCTCTTTCCTGCTTAATTGTGACTCGGACTTATGAATGCACAGTGTAGGAGCAAGACTGAAGAAGAGTAATTAAAATGTTGGTTGGGTCYTTTCAAAGGCCTGTGACAGTGTTCGTGGATCTTCTTTCATTTATTGTGACACTGCTAGTACAAATGTAGTTGGGGAAAAAAAAAAAAAAATGCTGTAATAATAGGCCACCACCACAGCTTTCTGTGGTGGAAAGTGCCTTSATGTCTTATTCCAAGTATTTCTTATTTTTTTCTGGACATCTGCTATGTTGCTGTAGTACAATTACATCAGTTTTCTGTTTATTTTCTGCATTCAAAATATTTTTATACTTTTCAGAACGCTATACATCCATGGCCATACAAAGCTGGATTTCATGGTCTGGTATACTGCAATTGAAAAAGCAGCAGGTACAGATGGTAATGCATTACAAGATCAGCAGCTCAGCAAAAATGATGTTCCTATTATAGTGAACAGCTGTATAGCATTTGTTACACAGTATGGTAAGTATAGTGGAATTTAATCAACCTAAGATTATTTGTATAATACCTAAGCCCCAACACCGTCAGATCTTATTGAATGAGTTATATATTACCTAAAGTAAAACCATACCCCTCATTAGCCTCCCCGCTCTTTGATGCAATGGTGAAGTACACTGCCACACATCTGAGAATGGGCAGTTTGGGGGAATACAACTTGGTAGATGCCCTTTATAGACACCTTCCTATTTTAAAAATTGGCTTGTTTGCCTGATGTAGCTCAGCCTGGGCACTGGGGTCCAGTGCCTCAGTGCAGAACACCTCAGCCCTGAAAATAAGCTATGTGAACCAGGAAAGGATATGACCTGGACTGGTCAGCACATCTTCTGGGAAACTGATATTAACTGTGGAGTCAAGTTCAGTCTTAAGGCTGCTGTTTTTTCAACATAATAGCCTAAGGACGTATAGTCAGTTACCATTTAAGTAAATTTTGCCAGCATAATTTTCCATAGTAGTAGATTATATGCAGATGATGTCTGTGTCACTTTTACTACTGCAAATTCATCAGTTTTCTTGTGAAATGTTAAATACATATCAACACTGTACAAATCTGTCTTCAGGATAAATGTGTCTGTAACCTCTGTCAGTATGAGAAAGCCTAATTTATATTTCAGTGATTGAAGTTTAACTAAATAACTTTTGAATATGGCAACACGCATTATGGTAAATAGTTGTGTCTGGGTTACAAATATTGCCTAAAACCAAGAAAAAAATGTTTTTGCTAAATTGTTTTTTAATCATTAGCAATAGGAGTTATTCTAAGTATAGTTTACACTGTTTCATGAACTGAAATGTTGTTAAAGCAGGGTAATTATGTCCGCCACTCAGAACAATTGCTCATGTGTGTTCTAAATTAAAATTCAGTTTCCTAATGTCTTTTAAATAAGTTARATCTTTATTGAAAAATATGTTTTTTCAGGCTCAGCATTACTGGGTGTTAAAATACTCATTTGAAAGCTGAAGGAATTATTTGTATGCATTACTTGTATGCATACATGTTTCTATGTCATCATGGTAAAGGTTCTGTCTTTAGTTGTGGTTTACAGATGACAGACACTATCGGGTCCCACAGCTGTTCCTGACAGTAACAACACAAAGGCGGTATCAAATGGTAGTGCTTGTGGGCATTACAGGAAAGGTGAATTGCAAGAACATAAGACATGATTTCATAGCTTTTGGCAGAGTACTTAATTTGACAGGTACATAAGAAAAGCAGGGTTTTGTATAAAATACGATTCTCCTTCAAGAAATGTGGGGAATGCAGGAAACACCTCTACGAAGAGAAACAACGGGACTGCACATCTATGCCAAACTTCCACAAGTTTTTTTTAAAAAAAAAAAAAAAAAAAAGTTTTGGCTACTCACATATGCAGTAATTGAAGGTGGTCTCGACTGTGTTTTAGACTATGAATTTTCTTTTAAGTTGGCTTTGTCTTTGGTGGTTTTAGTTGTTAAACAGTGAATAGTGGCTGCCTGATGTCTTCCTGAACGTGAGAAAGATCAGAAAAAAGGAATACTTTCTACTAACCTTGAGGCTTTTAAGAGTGAAATGTTTCAGGTTGGATAAATACAATAATAATTTACTGAGTCCTAAGTTGAGTTGGTCAGTAGGGTAATAAAATAGTGGGAGTTTTGCTCATGAAAGCAGCCGTGTTTTATGTGCAATACAATACCAGTCATCAAAACTTCTTTCCTTTACTGTGCCTTTTGAAACTATTGTTTTGGGAAGTCCTGAAGAGATTTGGGGATTTGAATTGCCTGTAAAGTATTCCTGAAATTGTGATCCCAGGCTTGCTTAATATTAAGATGTGTATTTTTGCAAAGAGGTCTGGTTGGGTGTAAGCAGACTTGGCAGTGTTTTTACTAACAAAATGAGTATGTGCAAAAGGTCAGAGAGATTTTAGTAGGAAATACGATGTGTTTGAGCCAGATATGCTTTTCATATAATAATGTTTGGAATTTTTAGAAGAATACTTGATTTTACATTTATTTATTTTTCTGTCCTGTATTTCTGTAACTTAGGTTTAGGTAGCAAGCAGATCTACCTTAAGAATGGTGATTCTTCCAATGTGGCTGAACTGCTGGAAAGCTTCAAAAAAGATGCAAGGAGTGTTAAACTCAGAGCAGGAAAACATCAGCTTGAAGATGTGACTGATGTATTGAAAAGTTTTCTTTCTCAAATAGATGATGCACTTCTCACTAAAGAACTTTATCCATTCTGGATCTCTGCGTTAGGTAATGTATTCAATAACACTCAATACAGGAAAGGTTGTATGTACATTTTCAGTATCAAATTTGAGGGGGTTGTTAATTACTTGCCCTGTGTTGACCTGTGTTACTTGATAATCAGCAAAACAATTATAGTGAGGAAAAAAATGTTTAGAGCTTGGCTGCAATAGACTTATGTTAATCAGAGATGATTTTATTGCCTTTAAGTGAACCAGAATAATAATAACAAATAGCGATGTTTCCTTGACAATATATCTGTAAACAGTAGACCAATATTGCACTGTGTCGTGGTTGGATCAGCCAAGGTAAGAAGTGATGATTAGTATTTTATGGAAGCATTGRTGGTAGAATTCAAGACATAGACAGACATTAGAGTAGGAAAAAAACGTGTACTCTGTCTTTTGACCATATGTAGAAGTTTAGTTCAAAAGTGGCAAAACGTTGATGCTATCATCTGCATGATAGTTAAATGACAGTCTTGCTGCTTAAATTCTTCAAATATCTTTTATGAACATTCATACGAAAGTATGTATATTAACAACRTAGACTTGTTAACAACTGATACTTGTTTTCTGTTTCCTTAGAAATACTAATTGAATTTGAAAGAAAATTTAAGTAACTTCAACCCAAACTGTAGTTTGTGGTGTATTTATAACATGAGGATGTGTGTCTCTGTATAGTTGAAAACAGAACCAGGAGATTACCAATACATTAATTAGTTACTTATTACATGAATTGTGATGATTTTTATAGTGTTCTCACAAACCAGCTGTATTTCTATTTGTTTCTGTATTGCAGTATTTACAAACTGCAAGAAACAAACTCTTTCCCTCCCAAACTGTGCTATAAAATTGCAGATGATGCATAGCAATAAGAGATGCATAGGAAAAGCTAAGATAGAACATTAATTTCTGCATTAGTGCATTGCAATCATATAGGCCTATTTACTGTGYGGTGAGTTTTGTCTTTAAAAAAGATATTAAAAGTATATTCCTCTCTGATTTTGCTTAAGTTCAAACATATGGAGGTTGCTTTAATATGAACTACTAGAAGCTTGGGAAATTCAAGTATGAATATTACACATTTTTGACCTTTAACCTCAATTTGAACAAACTAGAAGAAAGAATATTAAGAATTCATTCACTTACCACAAGCTTGCTCTCATCTTATCAGAAATCAGAAAAAGTTGTATCTGTAGCAGTTTAGATTTAAGCTGGCTCTTTTGTGAAAGTGTATAATGGAGTTACAGTGATTTAACTTCCTGATTTGTACATGGGGCTAAAATTCTGCTTCAGCTTTACAGGAGAGAATCTTGTCCTGTTATAGTTAAGTGACACTGAAAGTACTTGTGGGAAGACAAAAACACTTAGGAAGACAGAGTAGAAGACCGTTTAAACTTTTTTTTTATTGGTTGGTTGTTTTTTCTTCCAATTACAGAAGAAATCAAAACATAGTGCAGTAGTTAGTGTAGTGGAGAGTGCTAGCAATCAGCTGGAAGAGATAAGAGTTCTTCGGTGCTTTTTTTTTTTTTCTTTTTTTTTTCAGAAACTTGAGAGAAGCAAGGGACTGAGAAGAAAAAGCTAAATAAATAAATAAATAAATAGAATTTACATTAACTTTGCTCATGCCCCGAGCAGGATTATGCTCTGTAGTATCTATGCAGCACAGGTAGGCAGACTTAACTTGAAGGTAGAGCGCTGTGGCTGTGTCTCAGATACTGTAATTCCCAAGACTGGAATTCCTATCATCGGCTCTGCCACTGTTCAGCTATGTAACTTCGTACAACTTATTCACCACCCCTTCCCCTTTTTTCTCCTCTTATCAGTCTTATATATTTGGATCTTTAAACTACTTTTGACCTTGAGACACTTTTCCAATAAAAATAAAAAAAGATGAAAAGGTCTTTTCCTTTCTCATTTCTGGGAACTCTTAGAAGTACATTTGCACTTGTGCATACACAGATGCACTCACACACGTACATGCACAAACTACAGATTAAATATCCTTTGAGAGGAAAAGCAGTTGGTATCCCGGGATTTAGTCTTAAACTGTAGCAAATGGTGCTTGAATATAGAACTGGCCCTCTTTATTGCTGATATTGTTTCCCTGAACGAGTGTACAATAATAGACTTTGTTAATAGTAGATTGTCAGTATTGCCTTAATGAAGAAGAGGTTGATTGGGTACATTGTAATTTTAAATGACTAGATGATGCCAATATAGTTAATGAGAACTGCTGTTGATTTTTAGTGTGCATTGTTATTAATGCTCAATGATTATTATTTTCCGGCAGATACACAGAATGAAAAGGAACGTGTGAGGAAGTATGGAGCTTTTATTCGTACGCTTCCACCAGTCAATAGGGCAACACTGGCAGCTTTAATTGAACATCTTTACAGGTCAATGCAAATGATGCACTGTAGCAGAGAAATTCTTGTAATGTGTTCTCAGTATAACTCTACCATAAATGAAATGTGGTTTGTTTCATTAACTAGTAAGCATCACAAGCTTACCTAGTTGTGACGATTAATTATATTTGATTCCCTTTAATTTATAATATGTTTTTTCTTTGGTTGTATTTTTAGTGGTAGGTATCTATAAATATCAATGGGATGGAACAGCCTTACAGTGAGAGAGGGCTGCTAGTGTATGTGTCCAAGTAGAGTAATTTTTGATGTAACTTCTTTATACGAACTCATTTTATCCCAGTCTCCTAGTCTTCCAGAAGATGGTTGCAAATGGTTCTTGAAATTAAAAAGATTTTTTCAGGGAAAATGTCCTTCTCCGCAATCTGTATTGCACATAATAACTTTGAGAATTAGCTGTTCTGTTTTTCATTTTGTAATTGAGGTAGCGGTAGAGAATATCCAAAATATAAACTTGTTTAAGCAACAAAGGTCATGTCTTATYCCTAGATCAAATAAGCAGCAGCAAATGTATATAAAATTGTGTGACTTGGATGATTCTGCAGTGTCATGGTTAAATAGTAATGGTCTATATTATATTATATTATCTATTGAACAAGTCAAATTATATTCCTGATAAATTGTAGTGGGTAGAGAATGTGTAGAACCTTTTCTTTACAGGGTATTGTGTTCAGAAATTACATTATATAGCCAGGTGCATAGCAGATGTCCTTTAAAAACTATTTATACGATTATTAAATTGATTGGTACCATTATTGGGATAAAGATTATACTAAGTATTGTGTTTAACGATGTTTCTAAGTATATCCAGTTCAGATATATTAATATGTGGTTATATCTGTTCTGAAAGTAGTCTGAATTCATGTGTATAACAGCCAAAATCTGTGATACTTAAAGTGTTTGCTTCCAAAAGAGGACACATTATGTAAACAACAGAACTGGTATGAAAACTTTACCATAAGTATAGAAACCAAGAAGGATCTCATTTCTTTCCACATTTTGTTTGATCTTAGATCATAAGTTTGTAGGATATACTTACGTAACATAATATAGCGAAGCTGTATTTAGCATTGGTGCAGCCTCACCTTGAGTCCTGTGTGCAGTTCTGGGCCCCAGAATTTAAGAAGGATGTGAAGGTACTCGAATGTGTCCAGAGGAGGGCAACAAAGCTGGTGAAAGGGCTGGAAGGCATGTCCTATGAGGAGCGGCTAAGGACTTTGGGCTTGTCTAGTTTGGAGAAAAGGAGGCTGAGGTGCAACCTTGTTACTCTCTATAGCTTCCTGAGGAGGGGAAGTGGAGAGGGAGGTGCTGATCTCTTCTCCCTGGTATCCAGTGATAGGACACGTGGGAATGGTTCAAAGCTGCATCCAGGGAGGTTCTGACTGGACATTAGGAAGCATTTCTTTACCGAGAGGGTGGCCAAATCTTGGAACAGGCTTCCTGGAGAGGTGGTCGATGCCCCATGCCTGTTAGTATTTGAGGCATTTGGACAATGCCCTTAATAATATGCTTTAACTTTTGGTCAGCCCTGAAGTGGTCACGCAGTTGGACTAGATGATTGTTGTAGGTCCCTTCCAACTCAACTATTCTATTCTATTTTTATTCTATTCTAAATAATTTTGATATCACTTGAGATGCAGATAGAAAGTATAAGTTCTCMTTTCTGTAATGAGATGTGAGATAAAGAATATAAAGAAATAAATACAAAAAAGAATAAATAATACTAGATTTCTTCATTGCATTTAATGTAGTTACTCTTGTTGAAATGCATTCTATATTCTGTGGAGGAGCCTCAGACAATTAAAGGAACAATGAAACCTTCTAAATATGTTTATTTTTCCTTCAACAGGGTGCAGAAGTGTTCTGAAATCAATCATATGAACCCCCACAACCTAGCAATGGTATTTTCCTCATGCTTATTTCAAACTAAAGGCCAAACTAGTGAAGAAGTCAATGTAATTGAAGATCTAATTAAAAATTATGTGCAACTTTTTGATGTAGGTATCTTTATATAAAAGTGTCCTAATTGCTCCGCTGTTAGACATGCTAAAATATAGAAATCTTCTTAAAGATGATCTTGCTATTAGTTACACTGTCTGAGGATTTGCAGGGCTTTTGATCTCTAATTCGGTGGACATTGTCTGCTTTAAATTTTATTTCCCAGCTAGCTTAGCCTGTGTAGGAAAGACTATATTTATAGGATTGCTGTGAGCTACTGTTTTCAGAAATGGTGCACATTCTTCTTGCTGACACCGGCATACCAATTTTAAGAAAATTTTAAGATTATGACAATTAAAAACAATACTTCTATTCAAATTTTATGGGCCTGATCAGAACTGAAGCATGGAGGAATTCTGTGTTCTTAGTCTTTGAGCTGTGGTTACAATAAAGACTTTAGAGAAAGTGTTTGGTTCCTTAGGCCTAGAAAGAACATTAAATCCTACTGGATAGAAAAGATGCTACTAGCAGCAATACGTATTAGCCATTTTSGTTTAGTTTACTGTGCCACTACAACATTGTTTGGCAGTTTTTCATGGAGTCCTCTCTCTTCTAATATGTATTTGGTAAAGTTTATAGTAACAAATCCCATCAATGAAGTGCTGTTTCTGACTGATAGAATAGTTTGCATAGCTGCTTCTGTAAGAATATGACTATCAGTATTGTTAATTGTAACAATATTTATTATTGTTACATTATTATTTATTATTTACTGTTGTTAAATGTAAGCATTCCTCTCTATTTGTATTTGTATTTATCTTAGTTTATTATATTAAATTAGTGTCTGCTAGTTATGTTGTAGTTTTTATACTAGTTCCCTTATACTTATTAATTGATCAAAAATGATCCATTTTAAACAGATAAATGAAGACCAGGTCAAACAAATGGATATAGAGAACAGCTTTATTACCAGGTGGAAAGACACTCAGGTAAGTGGCAGATACCAACTGGTAGGTAAACAATTTTAACAAAGACTATTTTGTTGTTTACAGGTTTTTATACCTAGATTTCTAAATGTAAATTTTGAAGTTTTTATAGTGACCAGTGTTGTTATCCACAGAGCTGAGGGAAATAAAATGAAACAAAAGAGGAGGCATAAACTGATAAAGCAGAACAGTACTAGAAGGAAATGGTCAACATTTACAAGTGTGAAAGTGATGACCTGTCTTTTTTTAATTTTAAACATGCATATTAAACCTTATATATTAATACTTCTATTGTTTCATGAGTTTTGGGTATACGTGGTCTCTCTTCATTAGAGTTTCACCATCCCTTTGAGTTTAAAGCATCTGAATCTTTAGTCACATCCTGTTTTGTAATCATTTCTGGAACCCCAAAGCACAAATATTATTTGGGGAAGCTTCAGACACATACTAACAGTCAAACTGGACTTCAGGATACAATATAAGAAAATGGGAGATCTTATGCCACTTATTATCATCTTGAGTTCCAGTCTTACCTGTAACAACTTGTGAATAACTTCAGAGTGGTAAGAAACAGTGAAGTGATAGCATGTTTCACTGTCTGAATGGTATTTGTGTACAGTCCTAATTAAAGCAAAAATTGGTAAGTTTCATAACACTGCCAAGGTGGTTGAATTAAGAGAGGTAAAAGGAAATACAGGGAGCTTAAAAGCTTTTTCAGAAATCTAAAGTAGTGGAGGAGAAGCTTTCAGTGATTTTGGAGCTTATAGGGCTTTAGAAACTAATAGAAAGCTAGCAGAGAAAATCTATAATGCTTTGTCTGTTGGTTGCTTTCCCCCTTCCAGCAACAGTTTTGTGGTACCTTGTAAGCCATCATTAAGAAGACAGGTTCTTGCAAATACATGTTGAAATTGCATGTTCCGTGAATTGCTATCTGGAGTCTTATTTTTATCTCATATTCCCTTATTGTCTGGGTCAGAGTGGCATGAAGCTTTCTGACTGTAACAGCCTCTGTGAATGTGCATATAGAAGGTAGAATGCCTATTTCCTCCTTCTGGTGCCYAGCAAGGAGTGACCAAGTCACTGGGAAACAATTTAAAGTTTACTTCTACTGTCTGTCTTGCAGAATGGAAACATCTGCCTTGGTAATGACAAAAAAACCCCCAAATTTGATATCCCTAAGAGGATTCTGCAAGGCAGGGGTTGAAGTATCTGTAGTGGAACTTACCAATTCTGGGGTCCATGAAAAGGACCTTATTAAGATTAGAGAATAACATTTTGAAGCCTAAGATAGTGGAAATGCACAGACTTTTAAATACATTCTTTTCTGTGACTTTAGAACAAAAAAAACGCTTGTTACACTATTAACATTTTCCAAGCAACTCTGGGAAGCCATAATRGTTAAATGTTTGTAATACCTTCTGGAAAAATTAGGGAGATATGAGAGGAGTTTCATGAGTAGAGAAAGAGATAGTGGAGACATTTTGATTAGATAGGGAGAAAAAAGTAGAAAGGAAACTGAAAGGCTGTTGATGGATTGAATAATATAGTAGCAACTGCTGGCTAGGTGGGTTTGTCTAAAACTGAAGCTGTGGGGAATATAGAGAAGACCCAAATAAAGTGGTTTTGTTCTGTATTTTTCCACCCCAGATACCACTGTGAAATCACCTTTATGAGGTGTATTGTATTTAGAAGGCTGCCTATTGAAGAAAAAGAGAGGGACTTGCTTTTGGTTTTTTAAAATAAAAGTCTAGCCTTTCTGAAATTGGTAAGGTTTTTATTAAAAAGCTTCCAGCACCTGAAAAGCTAGTCTTCCAAATTTTAAACTTTATAATCAAATTGGAACCTTCATGAATAATTGGGCCTGTTTGGACCAGTTTCCCTGGGACTCTCCAGGTTGTCAGGAGGCGGAGTTATAGAAAGATTGAACCGGGATTTTAACTGTTCTTATTTTGCTCTCAGCAAAGGCTCTAGCATTAATAATCAGCTTTCTGAATTGATGGTTACACCTACTGTGTTAATAGACTCTTGCTTGATTCTCATAACACACATGGCTGAGCTTTAAATTCTTTACAAAAAATAGTAATATCACTTTAATCTTAAAAATGAAACAAAATCTGCTGCCTCATCACAGAATTATCACAGAATCATAGAATATCTCAAGTTGGAAGGGACCCATAAGGCTCATCGAGTCCAACTCCCTGCTCCTCGCAGGACTACCTAGAACTAAACCATACGACTAAAAGCATCATCCAGACGCTTCTTGAACTCTGACAGGCTTGGTGCCGTGACCACTTCCCTGGGGAGCCTGTTCCAGTGACTGACCACACCCTTGGTGAACAATCTTTTCCTACTATCCAGCGTGAACTTCTCCTGACGCAGCTTTATTCCAGTTGTCTAGGTTGGAAGGAGCTTGTTGAGATCATCTAGTCTAATTACACTGCTGCTCAAGCACGGCCTCTTAGAGCAGGTTGCCTAGGACTGTGTCCTGTCAGATTTTGAATATCTCCAAGGATGGAGCCTCTCTGGGCAATCTCTTCCAGTGTTTGCCCACCCTTACAGTATAATTGTTTCTTGTGTTCAGATTGAATTTTGTGTGGTTTTAATTTGTGCCCACTGCCTCTTGTCCTGTCACTGGATGTCACTGAGAAGAGTATCTCAGTTTTCTTTATTCCCTCCCATCAGATATTTGTACATGTTGATAAGAGTCCCCCTAAGCCTTTCTCTTCTTCAGGCTGAGCAGTCTCAACTCTCTCAGCGTGTTCTTACATGAAGGATGCTACAGTCCCTTCATCATCTTGGTGATTCTTCACTGGACTCTCTCCAGTAGTTCCATATCTTTCTTGTACTGAGGAGCCCAGCACTGGACATAGTACTTCAGGTGTGGCCTCACCAGTGCTGAATAGAAGGGAAGAATCACCTCTCTTGACCTGCTGGCAGTGCTTTGCCTAACATAGCCCAGGAGGCCGTTGGCATTCTTTTCTGTGAGGGCGCATTGTTGGCTTATGATCAACTTGTTGTGTACTAGGACATCAAGGTTCTTCTCGGCAAAGCTGCTTTCCAGCTGGTCATCCCCCAGTGTGTACTGATACTTGTACTGTACAGTGTGATTACTCCTCCCAAGGTGCAAGACTTGGATTTCGTCTTTTTAAACTTCATGAGGTTCCTCTCTGTCCAGTTCTCCAGCCTGTCGAGGTCCTTTGGAATGCRTCAGCCACTCCTCACAGTTTAGTACCATCTGCAAACTTCTTGAGGATGTGCTCTGTCCCATTATCCAGGTCATTGATGAAGATTAATGGTCTCCTGGCTGTTCAGCCAGTTTTCAATCCACGTTACTGTCTACTTATCTAACCTGTACTTTGTCAGTTTGTTGATGATGATATGGAAGACACTGTCAAAGACTTTACTAAAACTGAGGTAAACAATATCTGCTGCTATCCTTTCATGCACTAGTATCCTCATTGGAGAGGACTATCAGTTGGTTAAGCATATTTCCCCTTCATAAATCTATGCTGACTAATCCCAATCACCTTGTTCTCACTCATGTGTTTGGAAATGCTTTCCAGGAGGATTTTCTCCATCACCTTCCCAGGGACTGAGGTGAGGTTGACCAGCCTGTAGCTCCCCAAATCTTCCTTCTTGAAGATGGGATCGATACTTGTGCTCTTCCAGTCTTTGGGAACCTCTCCCAGTCGTCATGACTCTTTGAAGATAATTGAGAGTGACTTTACAGTGACATCAGTGAGATTCCTCAGCATTTGTGGGTCCTACTTGTCAGGCCCCATGGACTTACATACATGTAGTTTCTTTAAGTGCTCCTTAACCTGGTCCTCCTCCACTGAGGGTAATCTTCCTTGCTTCAGACCTTCCCCTGGTTTCAGGGGCCTGGGATTCCTGAAGGTCAGTCTTATCAGTAAAAACTGAGGCAAAGAAGGCATTGAGTACCTTGGCCTCTTCTGTGTGATTTGTCATCTGGTCYTCTGCCCTATTCAGCAGTGGGCCTGTGTTTTCCCTAGTCTCCCTTTTGCTGTTTACTACTTGTAGAATCCTTTCCTGTTGCCCTTTGCATCCCTTGCAAGCTTCAACTCAGGGTCAGCCTTGTTTCTTCTAACCTCATCCCTGCACAATGGGACAGTAGCTCTGCACTTTTCTTGGGTCACCTGCCCCTGATTCTCTCTGTCCTACGCTTTGTTTGYACGTCTGAGTTCAGCCAGGAGCTCTTTGTTCATCCATCCAGGCCTCATAAATGGAAAGGGATGATTTGCAGTGCTTTATTGTACTTAAAATTTGGAAGGTAGCAGTGAAAGGGCTTCTTATTTTATTAGGTGGTCTGTCAAATTTGTTCTCATTCATTCTTAACACATTGCAGAAAAGACTACTTTTAGTTTCAGAGAGAACGCTTGTACAAATAGAACTTACAAAATAGAAGAAAATGGCACTTCCTACTTCAGTTTAAAGGGAGAGAAAGGGCTAAAAAGAAATGCATTAGGAATCATATTTAAATGCATACATTTCAAAATCTATTTTTTTCATCCCATGGGAAAAAAGKTTCTCCAAAGAATGTGGTAAATAAGTGCTAAATACTTAGATACGATGTATGAGAGAGTCTTAGCTGGACTATGGAGTGTGCCTACTGAGTCTCCTGGATAAGAGATGTCACTGATACTAAGTTTCACTGAATTGTTTTATCACCTGGGTTTATCTGTGAATTCTTGCTGTATTCATTCAGTGCTTTCTCAGATAATTTCTAGAGTAAGCTATTACACCACAGCTATGATTTCCATCTGAGCAGTGGTTTGTTTTGGTTTTTTGTTTGATTTTTTTCTTTTTTTTTCCTGGCAGGAGGTCTTGTGTTTGTGTACCACAGAGTTGTGAAAGTCCAAAGGTCTTAAGTGCATGAGGGCTAACCTTACCTGAGATGCAGAAGCACTCCCTGGCTCGCTCTGTGATCTTGGGACCCCAGTTGCTCAGGGCAGAGGCCTGACCAGAGCGTGCCCTGGTTCTTTCCAGGCCCATGCTGTTAGGTTGCTGGTAGCATGAACTCAAGCATTGTGTCATGTAAGAAGCAGTATTTCCATTTTAAGAATTTAGTGCAAGAAACAGATGTACTGTTCTGTCCCAGATTAAGCACTTAGGTTTCTTGTGAAATGGGTACGGAGACTTGGAGTCTTAACAGTCGGCATGCTGCATAGGAAGCGTTCTGACCTAGCCAGTAGCTGGGATACTGAAGGAAGGAGCCTCTTAAATTCTCCCTTTCTTGCATGCCTGAACATGTGTGTGTCAGATACTGATTCACAGACCCAAACCATCATCTTAAGATAAGGTACTTTCTAAAGGAGAAGTTGAACATTTTCTTCCATTTTAATATGCACATGAGGAATGAGGAGGCTAAATACTTCCTTGAGCAAGGTAAGGGCTGACCTGAATGCATTTTTCCTTCTTTTGAATATCTGTGGTTACAGTGTGGTACAGCTTTATTAGATGCAGTGGGGTGTATTATTTCCTTTGCATCTGATTCCACCCCTTCACAATCCTTCCACAACTTTACAATCACCTGGAATAACTTAGAGCCTATCTGTTATGGCACTGTCTTGGAAATGTGAATTCAAATCATTGGGTTTGGCAGTGGGCTCATTCAGAGTGTATCCTGGGTGAGTTTAATGGTTAGATAGATTGAGCTCCTTGGCTTTACCAAGATGGCACCAGTCCTAAGTAAGAAAAGAAACTTTAGGTACCAAGAATGTTTTAATAGAAAAGGCTAATTTGTTGGATACCCATGTGCATAAGTGATTGTTTTGAGGATTGCTATTGTGAAACTAAACACAGAAAAATCTGTTTAGACTCTTTTGCATTGCTCAAGACCTTATGTGACCTAACACTTTGGATTTYCATATGAACTGTTACATAAACAAAGGAAAAATATATCAGAAATATCTGTATGCTAGAAAATCTCAACGTGAAAAGGAGACAGAAAAATTGATTATTAATGAAAAATTACTGTAGTAAAGTACCACCTTTTTCACTCTCTYCTAGAAATATTTTACTAATAAGACCTAATAAAATATTTTATGCTATACTGTTTGTGTGGGCAAAATGAATGTGCACTATAAATTGTGTACATTCTTTTATGGCTTTATTCTCTAATACAGACTTGAATAGGATAAAATGGAAAATAGTATACAGAATGATTGACTTCCCTTTTTCCCAAATAGGACAATGATCTCAACTTAAAGCTGTGGTTGATGTTCATCTCCATATAAAGAAAATAAGTAATGCAAAATTTTTAGAACAAACTTGGTCACTGGGGCATTTTAAAATTGCGTATCTGAAGTGATTCCAGATTTCTACTTGGAAAACATGAATTCTTAGTATTCAGTACACATTTTCACAGCCTGTTATGAGGAAAATAGTAGCTGAGCTGCTGGATTTTATTAATTAATCTCTGTCAATGTTGTATCTGAAGACATCATGAAATGCTGAGTTTGAGTTAGAAAATGTTTTTGGATCTTATCAAATCGTTGATATCTTTACTCTGTATGGCATTTCCTGGAAAAAGAGCCACCAGAAGTCAAGCTAACCAATATGAACTCAGGAGACCTTAGTTGTTTGGGAGCACTTGCCCCAGAGATAAAGGCGTTTTTCTCTTTAGCTTTCTAAACAAGCAATGGACATTGGAACAAAACTTCTGCCTTTTAATGGTTGATAAATTGAAGTTTGAACTGCTTTTAAGGATAGGGACTGCATTCTCTCTGTTAATGTCAGCCTATTACCCCTTGAATATAACAACTGAGGAATGGAGTCCTCAAAAGCCTAACTCATTTGTGGCAATTTGATTGTGACTATGAACATTTTTCCCCTCTGAATTAAGCTGTGGAACATTTTATGCCAGTTGCCAATTTTTCTGTAGCAGACACGATTAATGTAACTAGAGTTTCAATTTAAAAATACATTTTTCTGAAACTCCATGTGCACATAACATGTGAAATGCATGGATGTCTAATGCCTGGACCACTTCAATGCAAAAGGGAGTAATTCTGATCAAAGATGGTGCACTTGCTATTATTTCAAAGTATTTGCTGTCTGAAGCCCACTAGCTTCTAGAAGAAGCTTCTTCTAGATGGTTGCAAGAATGTTTTGAGATTTTATATATAACTTTTTCTCTAGAAGAATTCAACATTTCCCTAAATATGCATAGTGTTGTCAGTAGGTTTTGCTGCGACAAAACCAGCCAGACCTGGACTAACACTAAGTGCTTTTGAAAAAGGTTGACCTTCTTCTTTGTTATACTTCACATTTATAACTTCTGTCATGAGTATAAAGTGCATATTGCTCATAATTTTGGAAGACTAGATTATATGGATGCCTACACTTCATATTTTACCAGTCTTGGCCATATAAACTTCTTTTAAACTGCTGCTGTTAAGTCCAACTTAGCATTTGACTCTTTCATTAATACTATTTAAAGAATAGCCAGACCCCAGCCAATTGTCATGAGCTGTATTTGCCAGTACAGATCTGAAATAGGATAAACATTTTCAGAATAGAAACAGTGGTTAGTTGGAATGGTATAGCTTTAAGTTGATATCTTTCATTATTTCAGTGAAAGAAAGGGGTATGCTGAAGCATATTCTTTTTCAGCTGCTCTATTTCCTCTGTCAGTAGCTACCATCATTCAGGCTGTAAGCAGTTTGTAAGACCATGCATATGCAAGACTTGGCGTATGCAGACCATGTAGCATGGAGATTGGACTTCAGGCTCATGCAGGAGAGGTAGCTCTTTGGGAACTTTTTTGGATGGGCTTCCAGCTACTGTTAAAACTGATGACATGGTGCAGACTGAGTGATGTAACAGCATGGGTGATTGGCAACTTAGGCCTCAAGCAGCTATAATTAAGAATTGTATGTAAGAATCCTTTTCATTTAACATCTGATAGTCTGACATTATTGCATCAAAACGTGCGCATATATGTGGGAAAATCATTGATGTGGATACTTAATACATTTGAGTATATAGGTTGCTATAGCAGAATTATCTCCAGGCTGGTGATGCATAGTGTTCAGAGAAGAACAACTGAACCAAATTTCTGCTGAAGGCCTGGAAGTTCTCATGCCTGAAATGTCACTGAAGTTCCGTTCCAGGTGGCATTTCATTAGCCGCTCTTCATTTTTTGTCCACCATATACTTATGCCAGCTGTTTCTGTTTGCTGCTGTAATTTACATCACATTTTCTCTCCATACGCTTGTTTACATGAGCCCAGTGGAAATCAAATGTCAGCTTCATTCTTATTTCCAACCTTTTTCTGTAATATCATCTGAAAAGCAAATTTTACAACTAAATGAGCTTTTTTGAGTCTGTGCCACTATAATTAAGCAGCTTTCTTCAAAGTATCTTTGTAATGTTTTTCCTCACAAATGTTTCCATTAGTTTTCTATTCTCAGAGGCTAAACTAACTTTAAAGTCACCATTTTTGAGAATGTTAATGTTCTTTAAAATTGAGTGCTACCATTTATTTTTCTATAGAAATGTAGTTTTAGCTTCTGTAAATTAGTCAAAATGTATCCCAAAGCTCACCTGTTTCTATCATTTTCTCCATATCTTATTCTGTATATGATGCAGTTTTTTTACTTTTCTTAACCTCTTCCTCTGTAGTAATATATAAATAAGTAGCATCACTATGAATACTGTTCTCAAAGTTAAGACACAAATTGTTATTCTTAATGTTAATTTGATTATTAATTCTTTATATTGGCTTATTAATAAAAGGGTACACCTCCTGAAAGGTCCAGTTTTCTGCCTTATTTTTTCTTCCTATGCTCTGATCATCACCATGTATTTAGTTTTAGAAAATATTTTTTGTACGGSGATGAATTACAATCTTTTGAAGATGCTTATGACTATACTGCAAGGGAATTAGAGCAGGCAAAATGTGAGACATTAACTGTAGAAGAGTAAAGTAATTTCTTATCCACAAAGATAATTTTATTGCCATAGATGAGCAAACCTAGTAATGATGGAAAATACTAAATTCCTTCTCATGAATCAGATTTTTCTCCTTGATCGTAAAATGTTGGATTTACTGACTTTCCAATTTCTTTGTAAGTTTCATATTATTAGACATTCTTAAATTATGTTTGGTGGTATTGAGTATATTAAACTATTTTATATTATGTAATACATTTGCTTTCTCCTCTAATTATTCCATGTTAGMACTGTGCGTAAAGTTTAGGTATCTTCAAACAAATTTGAAGAGCTATCTTTAACAGAGGTTGAAATCAAGAGCATTTGTTTTGATTCCTTTTTTAATTATATAATGACAAGTTTTCATTGTGATTAATAATCATAAATATAGCCTTCATAGTAATGAATTTTGATTATCTGGATGTGTACATATGGCTATATGACTGAAATATTCTGTTATTTGCAATTTTTCCTCTCATTTTTAAGTAACTCATTTTAGTTTGGGGTTCCTGTCCTGTCTTTTTTCATGGTTTTAAATTCTATTCATCTGTTTTGGCTCTGAAGTGAGCCTGGCTAACCTCTAAAGCAGAGTTATGGTTCTGACAGTTTAAGATACTAAGGTACACTCATGTCTTAGACTTTGCAGTCTTAAATATAAATTTAAAATTTCCACTTATTTCATGTCTCCCCTCGTTTTCCTGCTCTTGAATGTATATTTGTAAAGCGTGTTCATTTTGTTTGATATGATTCTGTTTGATTTAGTTAGGGTTTGGATTTTCTCCCTGAATCTGTGAATAGTGTGTTTGTTTTTTTTTTTCCTTACAGTAGTCAAATAACCTGCACTACATTCACTTTTTTCCCATTAGAGTCAACATTTGCACTATTTTTGTAGATAAGTGGGTGAAAAAAAAGTTTGAGTTCAGTAGGTTCTAGCACATCTACTAGATAATAATTGTACTTTCTCAATTTAAAATGATATTTAAAATATTTTTAATACAGTCCAATTTTTTTTTTAACTGTGTTTTGTTTTAGGTTTCCCAGGCTGGAGACTTGCTTATTGAAGTTTACGTGGAAAGAAAGGAGCCAGACTGTAGTATTATAATCAGGGTTAGTGTATAGAAATAATACAGTGTTTTTACTAAGCACTTTTTCATGAAGTATACCAAATTTATTTTCATACATGTTTTTATATAATTACATAATGAAAGTATGAATTTATCACTATTCTTCTAAATCATCTTTTTTTTAAATTTGCTGTGTTGCCTAAATTTTGTAAAGACTGATTATTATGCATTTTTATGCATAATATTTATGCATTTTTAAGGAGAATGTTATGATACAATTTTAAAGGGGTGACGTCCTCCTTTAGTGTATACTGCAGTATACGGTGGTATAAATTCTCACAGCTCTATGGCTGCAACACACAAGAACATTAACAAGTACACAGTACACAGCGAATGCTGGTTTTATTCAATAGTACAAGGCCATTTAAATGACCTTCCTCCTTATTTTTCTTTTTGCCAGTGGCTATCTGCTTTCCTTGAGTACTAAGAAACCAAAGCTTGTTACTTACTATAATTGAGATTTTTCAGCCTTGTATGTGATAGCCTATTTTAAACACACTCATCTCCATGTAGTAGTGCTCTATTATTTGGATGCTGAGAAAAAAAATTTCATTTCTATAATGACAAAGGACAGATATTGTTAAGAAGGAAGTAGTAAATTTAGGGCAATGCATTTTTTTTTTTTTTTAAATGTTATACCTCTCTGTTTGTTTCCTTTTTGTTCTGTTCAGCATATGACTCTCAAACACTTGTGTTTGTACATATATGTGGTATGCATAGATAGACACATACATACATACATGCACATAAGACATGCTTTTTTAAATAGCAATAAAAATGGGAATATACATTGCTAAGATTAAAAAATGGTACTTCTGTAATATTTACCTTCCCATACCCAAGAAAACATATCAAGGCTTTTTTTGTTTTTCCTAATTTTTCAAGGGTAGAGAAAAGAAATTTCAAGTTACCAAGTTATCATTCAGCTAAAAATTATAACTTCAATTTCATGGAACAAAATAAGGAAAGCGTGCTGGAGTCTGATAAATAATTTATGCGTTTCCAACTCAGTATATCTGCTGGGTTTTTTTGTTTTGTTTTTTAGTTTTTTTTAAGTCAATTGTAGGGAGGAAGATTTTGAAAAAATAGATCAGAAATCAGGAATTGTAATATATTATAAACTGACTCAATTTGTATTACAGGTATCRCCTTTGATGGAAGCAGAAGAATTAACTAATGATGTTTTAGGAATCAAAAGCATTATTCCCAACAAAGATGATATCTGGGCTGCTTTTGAAGTACTTGAAAATGGAGAACTAGGTTAGTGACACTTAAATTTATTCACGTTCATCAAATTTTATTGTTTTTATTTTTCAATACTTAACAGAATCAAAAGCTTAGTGCAAGCGTTACTAAAAAAATTATAGAAACAAAACAAAAATTAGGCTTCGTGCCATTGTTTTACATTTGGTTACTGAGACATCTACATGATTTCTTTCTACACTTTGCCAGAAATATTGTGATAAATTGTTTTAAAATGCTTCTAAATTGGGGGCTGAAAAAATATTCTTTATGTTACTCTGCTTCACAGTTCATTAGTCATCAGCTATAGAAAAGTAGGTCTTAACCAATAAGTCTCAAAGAAGAAACTTACTTTCATTAGAGTGTCAGTAGTTGATTTTTATAAGGAATAATGTTTTTCAGAAAATGAAATGAGAAAATACATATAATACTTAGGGGAAAGAATCTTTTTTTTATTATTTAGTCAATTATTTTATGTGTGTAGATGAAAAAGGAGGCATAAAGTTGTGTAATCCTGTGTTTATGGCAAGTGGCATTATGGTGTATCTAGCACAATCTTGAAACATTTGTTTTAAATATGGTTCTGCTGCCAACAGGAGCAAATGTCACACGGTCACAATATTCATAAACTGTAAACAGGTTTTAACATTGGGAGTGCTTTATACATGCTGGAGCTTGCACTTTATTATTACAGATACTTAACATGAAGTAATAGAGATTTTTTTAATTAAAACATTGTATTTTGATGAATACTCACTAATGTCATCTGATTTTGAAGAATACGTGGGGGACAGAAATATGCTTTTAGTAAAAAGCAACATCTATTTGCACTTCATAGTAAGTTGCTGCTCTTACTATTTTCATGTTACAGAAGTGGACTGTGGACTAGTTTATTTCGGTAGTGAAGATACCTGTTTTCAAGTTAAGAAAAAAAAAACTATAAAAAATGGAGAAAACTAAGATTACTAAATGTTCCAAGATTATTTGAATAGTTTTGTTGTACTTGATTTTCAGATGTGCTTACAATAGTCTGTTTAGATTGACTGGTATTCCTGATATACTCAGTCTTGACCTTGGCAGTATCAATAATGAGAATGGAATTGCATTCTCCCTTTTGACTTAAAATAAATGATCCTGATCCCTCTTTGCATCTTGCAGTCTTGTGGTGATGCTGTGTAGAGTTGTAACATAGAGTTCATTTCCAGATTCATAAATGTGAGTGTCAACCAACAAACAATGCTAGCATTTATTATCTTAGAAAAGTCCTGATAATTCCTACAAGTACTTTAGAAATCCTTTTTTTTTTTGACTGAGTAATGGAAAAATTTGAAGAGGGAATTTTATTTTCTTAAA
Organism: Phoebastria nigripes; assembly: GCA_035582835.1. Taxonomy (NCBI): domain Eukaryota; kingdom Metazoa; phylum Chordata; class Aves; order Procellariiformes; family Diomedeidae; genus Phoebastria; species Phoebastria nigripes. Next base: position 229,269 of record JAYKAV010003455.1, read on the forward strand.
CTTGATATACACTTATAGGCAAATGAAAACTAAACTAGATATGGCCAAGAGAACATAAAAGTAAATACAAAAGATAGACCCCACAGTGGGGTCTTTCAAATTCTTGAGGTACTTGGGTGCAACAACTAGTATTTTAGTGTGGGCTAGAAATGTTGTCTGAACTAATGACTATGGAAGATCTGCAAAGTTAAGCTTAGAGTGAGACACTACAGGCCCTATATAGGACAATAAATATTGGCAAGGGATTAGAGCATATCCTATTGAAACAAGAGTTTACAAYGCAAAGTAGAAGTGGCATACCAGTGTTTTAAAACCAAAACAAACAAGCAAAAAGCAAACTAAATAAAGTCCTAATTCAGCACCTGGCTCCAATCAGTAAAGACTGTGTTGATGAAATGTCTGCTTCATGGACCCCTTTCTGTAAGGATCTGTGCATCAGAACAGGCAAACTGAATTAATAGTGTTGAAAAATAAAAATAATGCRTGTAGCAAGAGGCGCTTAATCAGGAAGACTCCTGTGGTGCTATGGCTGAATCTACCAGATTTTCAAAAGGCTGAAACAGAGAAAAATAGTCCCATGCAGTCTTTGGTCCAAATGTGACACTAAAGAACTAAAAATCTACTTGAGGCTTTGCTGCTGCAAGTTGGCCTTACTAGCATCATTTAACAGACACCATTGAACATTATGTAATCTTAGGTATTTACAAATAAGTTGAGATTCTGACATGTCATGACAGAAACAAAGTTTGCATATTTGTTCCAAATGTACATTAATGATCACAGCGTCTTTCTGACAGAAATGAATTTTCTGCTTGTGTTCCTGCCGCAGGCTGGTACCTGTCCAGTGCATGGTGGTATTCAGTTTGTTACACTCGATCCTGAAGTTTTTATAAGAGTTATTTTACTTTTTAAGATATACTGCCCTGAAAACGAACCCTGAGAAGGCAAGAAAATTAGAATTGTACATTTTCTAAAAAGTAATTTTCTCCTGATAGTTAGTGTTGTTTAAGGTGAAAATGACTGGTTTGGGGTATTTACCAGCATATGATGACCTAAGTAAAAGGGTAGTTGGACGTATGTGTTGGCTGCTCACTGTTCAGAATACTAAAATTGCAGTTAGTAAAAAATCAACTAAATTATTTGTGTATAGAAAAGTTGAAATAATTGATAATTTTATCTAACCTAATGCAGAACGTTCAATACCATATGCTTTTACAAAATAGGGTGTATATTTTTTTTTAGTAATTTGTGCTTGATGGATAGTTTGTAAATGAGGTGTGTTGCCAGTAAAATAGCTAATGCATTTCAGCATAATGATTTATGTACCGTGTAATCCATGATGACAGATGGTCTTRAATGTAACTATAAATAAAACAGTAGGTGTTTACTCTGGGAGTGCTGGTGTTCTAGGAAGATGTGATGATTTGCCAGTGTTTCCTGCCTGAGATTTGTAAAGTTGTTCTCTTTAAAATGGATTTTTCTGTCTTGTACAAAGGCAACAAGTTGTTTTAACTTTATCACATCAGCATCCACAGTTTTGCAAAAGTTGAAAAGAAATTTTAAAAATTTGATCATTTAAAACAAAAGGGCCAGAAGAAACGGTGTTATAAAGTAGGGATTGAGCTGCTGTCTACAGAATGGTATTTTTGTTAGGCTGCTTTGTTGTCATGTCTGAATAATAAAATCTTTATATAAGTGGTATAACAAGGTATAGGTAAGCTAGGTATTTTGCATCCCAAAACAGCGGTAGTTTTTTCTGTCACTTAAGTGTGTTGTTTGTGGCTGCTGCTTTCTGGAGCTCTGGTGTTCAGGAGAATATGTTCTGCTAGAGTGTAGTGCTGGACAGTCCCAAAGCAGCTGTTGACATTTCATATTCATCTACCTTAGCAGAAATGAAGAATGAGATTATGGCGGCGTACTTTTCCGCTCAGTACTCAAGAGACACAGGGCTAGACTGCCTAACCCAACATGACAGTGTCACACAGGTGTGACTTTCCAGGAGCTGTACCCAGCTCTTCTCAAGGCCTGGCCCGCATAAGTTGGTGTGCAAATAGGAACTCAGAACTTTCGGAAAAAAACCTCTTTGGAGGTAAAATGACACTTGGATCCACTGCTCTAAGTTGTAGCCCACAAAGCCATCGTTAAGGTTTTTGTGCTTTCATGATTATAGTAGGTGCCTACTGCTGAGCAGGTGAAAGCCTTCGGGGGGGGGGGGGGGGGGCGTGTAGGAAGGATTAATAGAGAGGGGAACTGTAGAGTCTCCCTTCATCCACACCAGTGTTGCCTTGTATGATACCTCGGGCTGTGCTGCAGTACATGTCACACTCGGATTTCTGCTGGATCTAGTAACGCAGATTTAGGGACTATTTGCAAGGTCTTCCCTACTTTCATTTGGTATATGAACTGGGGTTTGTATGGAGTAATGGCTGGACTTTCTTATCACTGCAGTTTTTCAATCCTGTGAAAGAGTCTCAGAGTTTCTATCAACAATGTATCTATCAACAAATGCATGTTTGAGCAACTGAAGTGTTGAAGTGCACGCGTACAGCCTAGTCGTGCCTTCATCTATTGGTGTTTTAATCTTGCTGTACTCTTTGTATGAGGTTGGAATATAAAAGTGCAAGTCTGGAAATTCCCCAACCACAGCAACAGGGAGAAGACCTAGTAAGACCACACATTTTTCCCTTCTAGTAAAAGGAATGTAATGAAACCAAGAGTCTGTCTCAGTCTGCTTTGATCATTAACAGACAATATAATCTATGGTTTGTTTTTTTGTTTTTTTTTTTTYTTCACTGTAATTGCTCCAAATTCTTTGGGTTTTGATTGCAGAGAATTGATACCTATGATGATTCATTTTTGTATCAAGCCTAGGCCAATGAGGCCCAGTATAGCTGCAGGTCTCAGTTCTGTTTGATCATATTTAGGTACGCCCTGTGATAGTTCCTAAATGTTGCATTTCGTTTGAAAGCAGTGTTTTAGTGGCTTTACATAAAAAAATATTCATAACTAAATACAAAAGAATCACTGAACATTTGACTACTGCTTGTTTAATTTGATATTTGTTACCTGTGCAGACCCTGCCAGCAAAGGTGTTGCTGCAGAAAGTCAATGAAGTGCCTAACTGTCTTATGTTGAAAGCAGTGTTTTTCTTCTATAGCTCAAAGTGAATGACAGTGTTGTGTATAGGCATGTGTAACTTCTAAGGGCCTCCAATCTTTTTTTTTTTTTAATTTTTATTTTTATTTCAACATTGTTGTTTTTTTTCCCTGGCATTTTTCAGAACGTCCTCTGCATTATACAGAGAATGTACTAGAACAAGTTCTTCACTGGAGTTCACTACCAGAGCCTGGCACTGCATATCTGGTAATAAAGAGATTTCTAACAGCAGACATGATAAAACTCTACAGTGGTACGTATCTTTTTTAAAACTTAAGATATTTCATGTGGGGACATGAGGATGGCAATTCTTTTATAGCTGTTTCCTTGGGGCAAAGTGTCCCAGAACATCTGAATTGCTACTACTTTATAAAAGTTACTGATTTACTGAGGGTTGTGCTGACTTCCTTTCAAAACATAGGAAATATGTATATTCTTGTTTCTACAAACTACAAGCTCTCCCTCTTGAACATAAAAGTATACAGAAAGTCTGCATTGATTTCACAGTTTGTGAACTTCTGCTGTGGAGCTTAAGATTGCTGTTTTATCCATAGTGCAGTTCTGCACAGTCCGTCCACGTATATAATACACTATACTCTCTCTCTGTGGACTATATATACATATATCTGGTATATATAATGATTACATTATATATAAAACATATAATTTATATATAATTATATAAGTATGTTATATAAGAATAATTTCTGTTACRTAATCCGATGCCTCCAAACTACAAAGCTGACTTGAATGACATAGTCAAGCAACTGAATGACTTAGAGAGTATGTGGCCTTTAAAAAGGATGAGGAATTTAGATCTGACACTTGAAGTACAGCTCAAATATATAGTGGAAAAATATGATTTACAAGCTGCCCCAGTCCTGTTTTATTTTTTTACATAATACCTGGATTTAAATCTCCAGTATAATAATATGTAGTATTCGCTTTGAGGGAAGCAGGAGGTTAGAAGTTAAACATGTCCAAAAATTACTGTCCTGTTTTCAAGCAGCTGAAATCCTGTATGCTGTCACTGTAAAACATGCCATGGTGACACATGGTGCCTGGTATAATGCCCATCTGATTTTATCTAATGACTTATTCAAATACATAATCTTTTCTTTTTCTGTAGAACTCTTCCCCATACACAGAAGTATTAATCTCTCCATCTATATATCTCTTCTGTCTTGATTTCAAGAAGTAAAAGTTACACTGTTATGCTTATTCTTCTAAAAGTAATAGCCTTCTGTCATCATCCATTATTCCTGTAGAAGCATATTCCACAAATATGAACCAACCTTAACAAGTGTGCTATCCATGACTTTTATGTTTGAGTTTCACTATCTCTAAACATATCATAGCAGATAGTGAATAGAGAGAAATGGCCTACTTCATTAAAAGCTTGATATATGAACTCCTATCACCTCACTCAGTATGTGTTGAGGTGTAATGAGAAAAGGGAATGGATCATAAGGACTGTGTGAACCACTGCTCTGAGAAACACAAAAGGATTAGGCTAGTGTCTGAAGTTCAGTTTACAAAATTTAGTACTATTTAAAGGGGAGATGTGCCATTTGCCCTCCTTCTTTCCTAATTTCTACATCCGTTTGTTCTCCCAACCCATCACAGTAATTGTTTGCATCGATTCTATTCAGTTTGACCTTAGTCTAGGCACACTGGCTTTTGAGTGAATGTTCACATTTACTGGCTTTTTTTTTTTTTTTTGGTGTTAAAATAATTAAAACCTTATTAAATAAGTTATATTGGTTTTCTTAGTGGTTTGAAAGGAAAAATCTCTGCCATATTGCAGACTTACAGTGTTGATCTCTGCAAACTCTACATGGCAGAGTAATCTCATGTATTACAAAATCTTTTCTTGAAAGTGGAATTGCCATTTTAAGGAACTTTTATATGGTGAACATATTTTAATTTCTAGAATGTTACTTTTTCTAACTGGATCTTGTTATAATAAAATAATAAACACAGTTCTGTAGTCATTTCATCTTGTTAGAGTTTTTGAGTCCACTTTTAGCTTGTAAATTTACTCTGAAACATTAGCAATACTGAGGAACAAGTTCACTAGCTTCAGCAAAACAGTGTATATATTAAGTGTAGGCAAAGATGCACAGAAAGTCTGCACCATTCATCCACGTTTTGTAGTTGCAGGAATCTACACATTTTATTGTTTCTATTTCTAATCTTACATCCGTCTGTATACACTGTTAAAACAAGTAAGCAGCTATTTCGGGACAAAAAAGATACGGGTTTTTTAGATAAATGTTRTACTTGCATCATTAGATAGTGTCAGAGTCAGAAAAGATACAGGATGAGGTCACTGGGGAAGGGATGCTCCCAGTGTCTAGAGGAGGCGGCAGTTGTGGTTATGCTGGAGCTCTCCATCTCAAAGTGCACAAGAAATAACTGCTGGCTTGAGGGAAGAAAGGGAGACCTTAATTTGAAGTATGTTTTTTAACAGTGCATTCAGCCCACACAAATGGACAACTGGGTGGATGGATGTCCTCCTCCTTTGCAGTAAAATTAATAGGGCTGTGATCATATTATGTTTATAACTGAATTCCATGAATTTCCCTTGGTTCTCTGATTTATGTTAGAATCTTACAGACTAAATTAGGGTATTCCTGACCTTTTTTTCTGTTAATGTTACTTCAGAGCTTTGTGTCATTTTCTCCTTTTTCTTCCAGAGACTTTAATGATGTTTGAAATAATGTTGGTTCAATAGTGAGCCTAAAGGAACAACTCTGTTAGCCTCATTTCATCTTGGCAACTTATCATTGTCTTCCCTGTCAGTGCAACTTTTCCCATGTTCCTTATAAATAGTACATTTGCCTTTTTCATAATTATTATACTAATTTTCTCCTTTTTAAACTAATTTCTCATGTTGTGCAATATCAGACATTGTATTGAGGTCTAGATCTATATTTTCTCTTGTCTAGAAATCAACTTTCYTTTTCAAGGAAAAAAAGTTTATTTGTATTGATATGTTTCAATAAATTTGTGGTGAGTTTTCCACTTTCCTCCAGATCTTTAGTTATTCTCTCTTGACAATTTATTCCATAGCTTTTCTTGCTTGTTGCAGGAGCACTCTTTCAAGTGCTGTTCAGAAGGGCAAGGTGTGCATTATATTTTGGTATAAGAGATACTCAGTACAGCTTAGTTCTATTTCAAAACCCTTTTTCTTCTCCTTACCTGAAAATTTCCCACATTAAAGTTTTATTTGTTAGAAAAATATGAGAGAATAGATTCACTATAAAGTGTGTGTAAAATTTCAAGGTCCTTGAAATTTTACCAGTAAAGAGTTATTTTCTGAGTGGGAAGTATTGATTTCTGAGTACAGGAGCTATTATTCAGAAATATTCTTTGAAATGCAAACTTCTAAACCACAGGTGGATCAATCCTGAATGGATTGAGTGCATCTAGTTCCTAGTAGTTGCAAAGTTCTAGAACGTTCTGCATGTTTTGTAAAGTTTGTATCTGAAAAATCATTCTGATTAGGACATATCCCGATTATTTTAGATTTACTTTATGAAATACTGGCTTCTAAAGAATATAGAATATCATCAATTTAGAGGGTTATTATTTTTCCTCCTTCAGGCTTTTCTGAGATCTTTGTAAGTATGAAGCGTTTGATAGATTTGCTATGGTAGGAATGCTGTGAAGTTTAGAATGAGTTCTGTTATTTCGAGAGCTATGTGCAGGAATTTAAAATCTTCCAATTTGGTACAGACGTGGAAGTATCCTACTATTCTTATTTGGTATGGTTAAAAAAAAAAAAAAAAAAGCTTGTGATTGTGTGGATAAGGATTCATATTCTATTCTGAACACGAAATAAATATTCTTGTTTAATTAATTTTGTTTAATATCTTTATCAATGGTCTGGATGAGGGGATTGAGTGCTCCCTCAGTAAGTTTGCAGACGACACCAAGCTAGCCGGCAGTGTCGATCTGCTCGAGGGTAGGAAGGCTCTGCAGAGGGATCTGGACAGGCTGGATCAATGGGCCGAAGCCAATTGTATCAGGTTTAACAAGGCCAAGTGCCGGGTCCTGCCCTTTGGCCACAACAACCCCATGCAATGCTACAGGCTGGGGGAAGAGTGGCTGGAAAGCTGCCTGGCAGAAAAGGACCTGGGGGTGCTGG
>JAYKAV010003455.1:236852-273557 GCA_035582835.1 Phoebastria nigripes
GATAGGATGAGAGGAAATGGCCCCAAGTTGCGCCAGGGGAGGTTTAGATTGGACATTAGGAAATATTTCTTCACTGAAAGGGTTGTCAAGCATTGGCACAGGCTGCCCAGGGAAGTGGTTGAGTCACCATCCCTGGCAGGGGATGTGGTGCTTAGGGACATGGTTTAGTGGTCATGGTGGCGTTGGGTTGACAGTTGGACTTGATGATCTTAGAGGTCCTTTCCAACCTTAATGATTCTATGATTCTATGAATCTTATTGGCAAAGAGGGAATATGTTAGCGCTTTTTTTAACTGTGCATGTGTATTTGCACTTATAACTGAGGCAATCCAAGTAACTTCTGATTTTAGTTGTTGAAATGTATTGATTCTGGCTTTAGATTCTATCTTAAACTCTAATGGAAATACTGGGAAATTTTCTTTTGAGATTTTCCTTTCATGGCAAACGTGCTGCTTAGAATGTAGTTGGTTTTATTTGATGAAATCAAAGAAGTTTATTATCTTTTTAATTTCCATTATTTTTTAAATGTTTTTCATAACTTCAGTTTGTACTAAGATATAAAGCAAGAGGGAATTAGATTTGCAATTTTTAATTATCTTCTTTTTGCAAATGATTAGGGTTAGTAGGAGGAATAACTTAATTCCGACTCTTTAAACAGCTGTTTTTTCAGCCAGTGTGAAAGATGGGACTGAGATACAACTCTTCAAGTTAGTCCCAAAGTCCCTCTACGCCATGCAAATGATAGTAGAATCTGACTCTGAGTTTTGAAATATAACTTAACTCGTTTTTTTGTATGCACTTTAAAGTGTATTTGCATAATTGGACATTTGAGACTGGATATCMCTATGTACCTTTTGTGCATGCACAAGCATGCATCTACTGCATTAATACATTTTTCACTATTAAAATGTTGGGGCTCTTCCTAAATAGTCATGCGTGGAATAACTGTCTACAGGTTCTTTAAAAGAAGGACAAAAAACATAAATACTGAAATACAGGTAGTTGTAAACCGTACTGTGCAATATATTTGTATTAGACCCTGCATTTTATGGTCATTAGTGATGTTTCATGCAAATTCTTAATTCTCCCTATTCACCTCTCATACTTGCTTTGTGCATGTCACGCAGTACTTGAAGATATTGACTGCTCATTTAGCAGAATGTATGAAGATGGAAAAAATACATAATTTTGATTAGTACACGTTACAGCAAGTGTCACTTCTAAAGCATGACTATTTGTGTAGTTAGCTGTGACTGTGTAATACTGCTCTTCACAAATAAAAAAAATTATGCAAACAATGAAAGTTGGTCTTTTCTGTATTCCTGTCTTTCCTGACCAAATAAAAATGTATTTTATGTTACTCTTTATTTTTTATTTATTTAAAACATTTTATTCTTATTTTTTGAGATTATATTTTGTGCTGCTTCTTAATAATAGAGGTTTGATATCAGATGCTCAAATCCTAAATGGAATTTTAATGAAAAAAGCCAATTGAGTAGTTGGGTAAGGATGCTATTCTCCATACACCACATATTCCTTTTACACCACAGTTTTATTTACTATTTTGAAGTTAATGTACTACAAAAACTAGTGGTATCATTCTGGGACTCCTAAACAAGTTTATTCAGTATTTCCTAAATAAGTGAATGACTTACAGGAAATACCTACATTTAGCAAAAGAAAATAGGTGGTGAAAGCCAAAATATGGCATAGATAGTAGGCTTGTAGTGTTTTTGGGATAAAGGAATTACTAGCCCTGTTAGTATGGCTCCCTCCTCAAGRTGAAATGGTGTTGACTGGAATGGAGGAGAAGAGTTCATCTCCTGCCTAGCTGTTCTCTCTTCACGCGGGCAGTCTGCTTCCAGCACTGGTTACCTCAAGGAGAAAAGAATACTTCAGAATTCTGCTGAATTCTGTGCTCTTTCATAAAGACTTCATAAGATGCAAGTAGGAATTATTGTTTTTTCTTCTGTTGTTCCTTACTTTGTTAAAGTGCTGTTTTGGTTTGAGTTTATATGCATGAGTCATATTGGCATGGTAATTACTGTAATAAGTGGTCAGAAGTTTTTGCTATTTGAAAGTGGACTTGCTGGGAAAAGCTGATAAACTAGATAAAAAAAAAAAAAAAGACATATGTTGGGCAGAACAGGAAAACCAAAAACATCTAGAAGTGGTGGTGCAGTAGTTTATATGTACTAGTAATACTTTTTTGTGTTATTTTATTTAGAATTTTAAATTGCTGAGAACGTACTGAAAAATCTGGTCTCTAACATTGAAAACCTTCAATGATTCTGATACTTTTTTTAAGTAAAAGCTTTTTCAGTACAAAGTTAAATGCTTTATAAAGCTGACTGCAAAGTTGTGGTTTGGGTTTGCTGGGGGTTTTTGTGTGTAGGGATTGGGTTTTTTTAAATTATTCTTTTTACCAAATATATGTGTGTTTCTATGTGTATTTTGAATCAAGCAGAAAAATGTAGGCAGACTCAAGACAAAATCAGATCTTTATGGAAAATTTTTGCCTCTCTGAAGCACAGAGATTAAAAGTATCCATGACATACTTCTGGGCTTAACTGCACATTCTATTCTGAAAAGATTCTTTTAATTAAAGTGTGTTGGTGGATTCTTTCCATGTTATCTTAGAAGTGAAACAGAGAAGACTTTTTTCCCCCAGTAATTAAAATCATAATGGTGTCAATATTAAGAATACCTTTCTTATTAATATATAATATATATTAATATGTAATATGTATCTAAATGTACTATATAATTATATATATTTTTATATAATATGTAATTAATTTTATTATTTATATAAATAACATAATAACAAATCAGTGGAATTGTAATTTTAGTCTTTTGATAAACTAGGGGCACTTAAAAACTAGCAGCTTCCAGTGTTGTAAAATCTTCTAACAAAATGCTTTTTTATTTTCTTGATAGATAAAAATGAGAAAGGTAGCGTGAAAGCAGGCAATCTGAAGTACAAAGAAGAACCATCAAAACTACTGTCCGGAAACAAATTTCAAGAGCGTTATTTTGTGTTACGGGAAGGAAACTTGCTTCTTTATAAGGATATGAAGGTACAACAGACAAACTATTCACCAAACTCTTAAGCACTCACTTAAGCTTTCTTTTTCATACAAAAAAGAGAAGAAAGGCAAACAGATCAACATTTCTGATACTAAATGGCAACTTCTAGAGCCTGGGGTTGAAGTGCAAGATTTTTATCTTACTATTTCACAGACACTTTAGTAAAAGGAGTTTGTGTCAGTTGCCCATTTAGCTATTGTAATTATGCATTACTATAAACTTTAAAAAAATGAAAATAAACCAACATTTAGGAACGCCTACAGCTTGTGCTCTGACTAAGTTTTTTGAAAACCTACTGTAGAGAGCAGTAGTAGAAGTAATATGGAACTTAAGTGAGCTGCATGCTGTTTTTTCTTGTTATCTCACACAAAGCCTTTAGAAATTACAAGCAACAGGGTTCTTACACCTCCAAGTGTCATGATAGAAGAGATTATAGGAAACAATAACTCTCAATACACTAGCAAAATCTTCCCGTTTCCCAACAACAGTTTTCGGATGTATTCTCAGTCCTCCAAAAATTAGTATTGATAATTAGATATACCTCAGAATTCCACAGAAACAAATTTAGGCATACCTAATAGCATGGTGGGTTCAGTTTTAAATATTTCATGGGAGTTTTCTTTAAAGAGTGTTTTTGGGTGTACGCAGCTTGTATTAAAGTATAAAACTAATATGCATTGAACTATGTTTTCATTTTAGTTTTGATAATTTCTGGTTTAAAAAAAAAGATGTCTTAAAGTTTAAAGTGCTTTTATTTTTGCKGACTGCTGGTTTTGCCCATCCAGCAAATACAGATGTATACTTGCTGACCTTCATAAAGTACTTTTTTTTAAAGACAGATCCATTGCTCAAGTAAGCTAATGCAAAAGAAATACTGTGTCTTCTTGTGATACTGTGGATATAATCTTAATTAGAATGACCCCAGAATGTCAAAAATAGTGTCTCATAATTTAGTGCTAAAACTCAAATTGGCACATATGTGAGAATAAATTAATATGCCCATAAAACCTTGATTAGTATCTTGGAAAGAGTTTATGATAGGATTGTTGTACTACTTTATAATCTGCTTTTTTAAGCCATTCTGATCTAGAAAACATTAAATTCTGCAACTTAGGTGGAGTTTTGAACAGTGTTGCTTTTAAATGGCTTTACATTTGTTTTTTAAAAAAGCGAATGGAAATACCATTCTGACAAAATAGTGTGTATCAGTTTGTTTTATTTTCTTTTGAGAGATGTTCAACTACCACTAATAATCTTGGTTTAATTTTAGTCATATTTAGAAATGAATAGTAAGAAAGTTTGACATTGCAGATGGAAAATTGTATTTAACAAGACTGCATGTACTATTTAATTTATAAATTCTCATTAACAGCAAATTAAGTTTGTATATGCAGGTGGAGATACATTCTGTTCGATGTTTCTCTTGTTCAAGAGCAATTATCAAAAAAGTGAAAAGTTTCCATGATACTGTATGCTAAATTACAATATTGTACTAATTGACTGAAATAGCATACCACTTTAATGTACTGTTTTTAAGAGAGAAGCTCACACACAGACAAATGGCTTCCTTAAGGTACATTTTTGTGAGACGTATACTGTTGTTTAACTAAATAGTATGTTTTGTAGGGGTGGTTTTTCATCCTGGCAGTACCCTTGCTTTGAGCGGGAAGTAACACAAGAATACCAACCATAAAACTGTTGTGTAGTGTTTTGTTTTGTTTTCTTAAATGTTTATGCTGTCTCAGATTCTGTCTCTTTTTCCCCACACTGAAGTCTTAAAGATTGAAAGCTGTAGAGGGAGACATTGAGAATCCAGGACAGTAAACACTATGGAGTGGCTTTATGTATTGGGATTATAGGATTTGTTAAGTATTTCTTTTTTTCTAAACAGAAAGCTAAAACACTTGACCTAAAAGTACTAAAGGGATGTTAGTGTGTTGTGTTAGATGTTAGTTGTGTTCTGTAGTAGAAATAGTGTACATGAGACTTCTGTTGTTTCAGCATTTCATCCTCCAGGCACGTTCAGTTCTCATACCTAGTGTGGGTGTATGTCTGTTGCAGGTTGGCTAAAGGTAGTTTGTTGAAGGAACGAGGAAGGAAGGAGCCTCAGGAGATCTCTAGTCCAACTTCCTGTTCACAGCAGGGCTAGCAACTGAGGTCAGAACAGGTTGCTCAGGGCTTGATGCAGTTAAGTCTTGAAAACCGCTGAGGATGGAAATTGCACAACCTCTCTGGGCAGCCTGTTGCAGTTCCTGACTGTCCTCATGGGAAAAAGTTTCTCCTTATATCTAGTCATCTTCTCGTGGTGTGAAGAGCCTCACTTGGTCTTCTTGATGATTTCCCTGTAGGTGCTGGGGGGCTGCTGTTAGGTCAGCCTCTCCTCACAGGGCAGGTGCTCCAGCCCCCAGCCAGGTTGGTGGGCCTCTGCTGAACTCACTCCAGATTATTGGTTCTCTTTTTTCTATTGGGGGGTCCAAAACTGGATGCAGGACTGCAGATGCAGTCTCACAAGTGCTGAGGAGAGGGGGAAAATCACTCTCCTCAATCTACCAGCTGTGCTTCTGCTAACACAGCCCAGGAGATCTTCTTTGCTGCCAGGAGACACTGCTGGCTTATGCCCAGCTTGCCATCTACCAGCACCCTCAGGTCCTTCTCAGCAGAGCTGCTCCCCAGTCTGTGTCATTGCAGGGTTTTTTTCCTTCCCTGGTGCAGGACTTGGTATTTATCATTGTTGAATTTCATAAGATTCCTSTTGACGCATTTCTTTGTCCTGTATTGGTCCCTCTGGAAGTCACCCTGCCCCCAAGCATATTGACTGGTCCTCTGGGTTGTTGTGCAAACTTGATGATTGACTCCTCCAGGTCATTGATGAAGATGTTAAAAAGGACAGGTCCTAGGATAGACCCCAGCAGTACTCCCCTTGTCATAGGTCCGCAGTTAGAGTATGTCTGATTAACCGTCACCCTCTGAGTCTGATCGTGCAACTAGCTTTTTACTGATATAGATGTTTACCCATCAAGACCATAAAATCACAACTTGGGTAGAAGAATATTGTGGGAGACAGTGTGAGAAGCCTTGATAAAGCTGAGGTAAATGACATCCACTACTCTTCCCTCATCCACAAATCCAGTCATTTTATTGTAGAAATCAATCACGTTGTTCATGCTGCATGCTCCCAGTAGCACCTTCTCTTCCATGTGCTCAGAAAAGTGCTCCAAGAAAACTCACTCTAGGATTTCCCCAGGGACTGAAATGAGGCTGGCAGATAACTAGTTCTTCAAGCCATCTTTTCAGCCTTTATTGAGGATGGATGCAATGTTTTCCTATTTCCAGTTACCAGCAGTTGCCCCTGATCTCTGACACTTCCAAGCTGACACAGAGCAGCCTTTCAAGGATGTCATCCAGCACACTCAGAACCCTTGGATGCAGCCTATCTGATCCAATGGACTTGCATGATGTAAATTCTCTCAAGTCTTTCCTGACTCGATCCAGTCCTCCTCTGGTGCAGTCGTTATTCTTCTCCTTGAACCCTGTCTGTAAGTGTAGAGGCCTAGGAGACCTTGCTGGTGTGAAGAGTGATGCAAAGAAGATAGTGAGTTACCTTACCCTTACCTGTGTCTGCTGTTACTAACTCACCTTCTCTGTTCAGCATTGGGTCTACATTTTCCTTGTTCAGCCTTTTACTACTAAGGTACCGGTGTTGAAGCTCTTCATGTTGCCCTGAACATCCATAGCAGGTCTCAATTCCAAATGAGCTTTGGCTTTCCTAGCATCATATCTACATGTCCTGGGCAGTGTTTCTAAATTTCTTCCTTCATAGTCTCTCCCTGCTTCCACCTCCTGTATACTGCCTTTGTCTGCATTGGAGCTCCACCATGAGCTACCTATTTACCTGGGCTTGTCTCCTGATAAATCTACTTGTTTTCCTGAGTATTGGGATGAACTGTTCTTGTTCTTGCAGTATGCTGTCCTTAAAGACCTGCCAGCTTTCCTGAGCTCCTTTACCCTTCAGAGTTGCCCCCCCATGGACACCCACCTATCAGTTCCTTGAATAAGCCAAATGTTGCTCTTCTAATCTCCATGGTCTGTCCTCTGTTAACTTGTCATCTTTTTTACCCTCAGGATCTTGAGCTCTGCTATTTCATGGTAACTATGGCCAATACTACTATTGATTATCACATCTCTGACCAGTTCTTCCTTGTCTGTGAATAGCAGATCCAGCTGTGCATCACCCCGTGTTGGCCAATCCAATACTGATGTCAAGAAGTTATCCCTGACGCCCTCCAGAAATAAGCTGGATTGCTTGTGTCCCACTGTGTTGCCCTTCCAGAAGATACCAAGGAGAGCAAAGCCATGCCTTCCCCCTCCCTGCCCCATAAGAGTCAAGATCTGTTATCTAGAGACTTCCTTGGGTGTTTAAAGACTTCATCTGCTTTTTTTCATCCTGATTGGGTGATCTGAAGCAAATACTCACTATGATATTGTCCATCCTATAGAAGAGCTCCTTTAACAGAGGGCAGCCCCACTCCTCATCTTCCCTGACTGTCTCTCTTGAAGAGCTTGTGTCTATATATTACAGCACTCCAGTTTTGTGAATCGTACCACCACGTCTTCATTATTCCAGATGTGTTACAGTTTTGTGATTTCACGTGGACCTCAAGGTCTTAATTAGTCTGCTTGCAGTAATAGTGATTGGCACACTTTGTTAATGGGAAAGAGAGAAAAAACGTAATGATGTCTTAGAAAAGAGGGGTGCAGCCCATGAAAGAAGCCTAAATGTGAAGACAGTCAYGTGGCATTTTCTCTTTTGCACATTCCTGATACAATAATTAGAATCTTATTTTATTTGCAGGCTAGCAAACCTGAAAAAGTGTTGCCTGTCAATTCCCTGAAGCTTTATCTTGGAGTGAAAAAGAAAATGAAGCCACCAACAAAGTAAGAATAGAAAAGAAAATAAGTTAAGCACTGTGTAACAAGGTACTTGTAGTATCGTCAAGAAAGGGGAACAGAAAACCTTGTGGAACAAGGAGAAGTCAAGAAGCCAATTGAAGTATGCTGAATTAAATGACCCTCTATAATATTATTTGTTCAGTTCCTATCTCAGTTTTTGTGTTCCATGTTAACTCTTCTGTGCTAGGAAATTACTTTATTGATTGGCTTTTCTTAATCTTAAGTGCATTATCTCTTGTGGATATGTTTGCTGCTAGCTCGCTCACTTTTGTAGTATGTGTCCTGCAGTTTCATTGGTGGACACACCTTCTTTGCACCAAGAAAAAAAGAGAGAAGAAAAGCAACTAGTCATGGCCTTTAGTGACAGTCGCTGTTGTTCAGTAGAGGATTTTCCTTTTTCAGGATCCTTGTTATTTTGATGTTTCTTCTTCTAGCTGAAGACTACAGTGCCCTTTACAAACATCAGTGACTATGTCTCTGGAAAAGAGCAGTGAAAAATGACACCCGTTTTTCTCAGATGTTTCCAGAATGCTGACACTGAGACAATGTACATAGGATCCTATCCCAAGGGGATTCTAAGTTGGCTCTAGCCTTTAAACAGATCGCTTGAACTTTTCCTTTACAGTCGGCACATCAAAATGCCCCAAAAAGGTCTGTAAATTTCAAAGTTTAGTTCTGTTAGAGAAAAAGTTGGTGGGATGTTTTGTTTTTGTTTTTAGTTTTTTTGTTTGKTTGGTTGGTTTTTTTGAGTTAAGCACAGAATGAGTAGGAGATTAGTCCAAAATAGGAATAAAAAGATTATGTAAATGAGTCTTTGCAGGTAGGTTCTTTCCTTGTGGTTTATTTTCGGTCTACTTTCAAAAGCAGACTTTGCAAAGTCTCTTCTGGATCTCCAGGAGTGTCTGTGTTTCTTTCACCTCAGAGGCTTCATTGTGCACCTACTCCCTTTTTTTCAGCAATTTTTAAATCTTTGTAGACTCTGTTTATAGTGCAAGCATACCTCTCTTCCCTCGGTGACTTCCACAGTGTAATGGACTCTTTGCTGGGCACCATCTTAGCAGTTTTACTTCCAGCAGCTTTTAGAAAGTACAGCCACAGCCAAAATGAGGCAAGCAGTTATCCATCATCTGCAGGGCTTGGCTATAACCCTTTGTCCAGAACAGAATACTCATTACCTGTGAATCATCTGTGAGAAAATGAGCAATATCCATCGTCAAACCCACAATTTGATTCTAGATTTGCAGTACACATTTAAACTTTGTAATTTTATTTTTTTTTTCCACTTAAAAGCACTATATAAAGGTAATGGATCTCTGCAGTTTGAGGAATGTGTCCCTGTCTTGAGTTTCTGGAACTAATTTTTGAAAATTTTATTTGTTTCAGCTGGGGACTTGCAGTATTTTCTGAAAAGCACCAGTGGTAGGTAAACACGAAACACAATTGGTTTAACTTCAATGTTTAATATTTGTTGAAATGTTCAATTTCAAAATAAGAATGTTTGAAAACTAATGGGCATTATTTTGCTTGCATGTTGACTTTTTGCTATGTTTTTCTTAATTAACTAAACAGTTGTAATGTTTTGGTAATCTTTTGGGGTTAGGTGTCTGTCCCCTTCTGTGGGCATAAAGCAAATGATTTTCATAAATTCAGAGTGRCAGATTTTAAACCTATGCATATGCTTTAAATGAAGCATATGCATTGTCTTCAAAGTCAGGTGAAGTGATACTTTCAAGTATTTATATTTCCCTATCTTTTTATGGGAGTGTTAATAATAAATATAGACAGCATTCATAAATGAATGTAAGCACTATTTAAAGTTGTTTAGAAGCCTGTTCTTTAATATGTTTAACTGCAACAGGAGTTTTTGTTGGTTTTGTTAATTATATGTTGCATTCTAGGTATATATGTTGTGATGGACAAGATGCGCAGAGGGAGTGGATGATCAGCATTTTTACTGCACAGGTACTAATCTGATCAAAGAAATGTAACTTTTACTGCTGTTATGAAAATCCCATTAAACAATCATATGTATGTGTTATGGATATGTTATAGATAAAGTTGCAATGCCATTAAAGTTTCTGGAATACTCAATGTAATAAAACTGCAAAAAGATGGTCTTAGTCTATGAAGACTATTATTTATAATGTCATTTTCATATGAAAGTTGAGTGCTTTGAGAGTAAGGGAGAAGAACATTACATTCTGGCATAATTTATTTTCCTGCTGTGTTGTAGAGAAGCTGGTTAAAGAAAGACAACTCATTTCCTTTGCAGTAATAAACCTCTTCTGGGTGAAATTCTGGCCATTGACCTAAAGGGTATGTCTGTGTGCCACAATGCCTGAATGCTATTTCTCTGCTCACTGGTTTGGATGCTGCATGCAAAGCAGTCATGAAAGAAGGGTGCCCTGTTTAAAAACATAGTGGTGTGAACTAGCCCTGTTGAAGAGCTGTGCCAATACAGCTGTATTTCTCTGGTATCCAGGTTGGCTTAGTTAACACTGACAATTCATTGTGTTGGATAGGCATTATCCTAAATTAAGTATTATTCTGCTTGCTACTAGATTGTGAGTAAGGAGGGTGTACGTTTGAGTGCCATATAACACATCCTTGCAAATGGAGTTTAATATTTACATAGGAGGAAGTGGGAGTAAGAGAGATGGTAAGAGTTCAACCTGACAGGAGACTGGAACATAATTTAAGATTTTAAAAGGATTTTGTATTTGTGTCAGATTTTTCTTGTCTTTCCTGTCATGGTCAAGGAACTTTGGGGAATATCACTGTGAATAAACATCGCTAGATTTATGATTACCTGTGAGCTTTACGTATTACATAAAGTGGACTAGGCACAAGACTGTTGCAATACATATTCTTAGAGGGTTTCTAAAACAGCATCTGACCTTCTTCGATAGTAGTGCTAGAAGTACAATGCATGCCTTGTAAGTAAGACTTACAAATTTTTGTCTTATTAAGCTCCCTTAACTGAAGTAACTATTGTAGTTTCTATGGAAACAGCCACTGGTCCTGGCATACATCTCATGGGCGTAACACGAGCAGTGTCACAACAAATAGGCTCAGAGGTTATTGATATAGGCTACTTAGGAATAACCTATACAAGCTTGGTAACTGTTGAAGTCCTTTTGACAAAAAATCACAAGAAGGGCAATCTATTAGGATTCTGATCAGGTAGTGTGGTATTTAGAACGTTCCTCTGACAATATAGATAAAAAATTGAGACACACTACTCAATGTTCAGGATATTTTTTTCTAAAAAAAAAAAAAAAAAAATTAAATCATTTCATATGCTTTTTTTTTTAAATTGCTATGAATTATTACTATTTGCTTTTTAAAACTTCATTCCAATGAATGAACAGTATAATGAATTAGCAGTACTAATGAGCTACGCTAGGAGGGTTTTGGGGGTTTGGTGGTTTTTTTGGTTTGTTTTTTTTTTGTGTGTGTGTGTGGTTTGTTGTTTTTTTTTTTTTTTGTTTTGTTTGGGTTTTTTTTTTTTTTTTTTTTTTTAATCAGCATTCTGGACATCAGTAAAGTTGTCAGTCTTTGAATTACATGAGAAATTCAGTACTAATGATGCAGATTTGCTGTATTGTTCTTATTACAATCTACTGCTTTAAATATAATTTACAGTGAAAATCTCTTTGAGAATGCAATGGCTGATGTTGATAAAGCTTACTATAAGATCTCCAAATATTTTGTATCATGCAGCAGCAGACAATTATTATCACATTGTCCCATTTCTAAACCTGAAAACTGTAAATGTCAACTGAGGTTATTTCTAGTTAGAATTTTCAAATTGAGGCCATCTTTACGGAAGATAGCTTGTCTTCTACCTTAGCTGTTACCATAGTATATGTACACCTTTATGTTAGAAAGACTGTAGGCAGAATGTTTTATTTGTCAGCGGAATAGCTTAGATTACAAATTGAAAAATACTGTAAAGTAGGTTTTGAAGTGTTAAGACATTGACATTTAATGATCCAGTGCAATTAGGAAGGAGATAAATCTATGTTACTGTGCTCCTCAGTGCTTGAGCAGAATAAGACTTTATTGGTAATTAATATCAGTAAGATAGTAGTACTATTGTTATCTCCCCCCCCCGCCCCGCCCTGTTTTCTGATAATGTTTATTCCTGTAGTATAAATAGTGGAGAGAATATAAATAGCAAAGTGTAGGTACCACTGTAATCTAGTAACAAGAGTACTTTTAATACAGAAAGTCAAGTTAGCCCAGAGTTTATTAGTCTTGTACTTCAAGCTGGTAAATACTAAGAGCATTTGAAGGAGGACCATTGTTTCTTTCAGTTCTACGCAAAATCATCCTGAAAAGTATGACTGAAACTTGATTCTTGAATTCTATAATAGTTTTGTACAAATCACTTAATAGCATACATAGCATACAGTTGGAAGTAATTAATTGATATGAAGATGGACACTAATACTCTTCCAGTTCCATTGCCTTTGATCAACCAGAGAGAGGCACATTATATTACCATGAGGTGCAGTTGAGCAGAGAGGTCAAAACTATGAGTAAATACATTTATTATGTGGCCTAATATTTACCTAGTGTTTCTGATGTACTTTCCCAGAGTTCTGTTTTAAGAAACGTTACAGCCACAAAAGGGAAATYGGGCTGCTTAACTGACAGGATTTCCTTGAGCTTGCTGAGAATTAAGAGAGGCAGTATCCTTCAGAAGCTGATTTAAGGTTTCTCAGTCACTTTCTGAATTGCATCTGTTTCTTTTATCTTGGTCCACAATAAACTGATTTTGGTTGGCAAGACCTGCTCTTTCAGATAATACCTTCTCWGTGTTTCACTGGAAGATGTTCTTAATGTTCACTGGGGAGAACTCTTATAACAGACTTTTAAATCACCCTGGTCAGCACCACGTGAGAGAATTTTTTACTCCATTAAGATGTGAATCTATAAAATACTTTCTCTAAATTTGGAATTGGGGCTTCTGATTTCTAGACTGCTATTCTAAGTCAATAATCACTGATTCTGATGGCTTTTTAATAGTAACGCTGTTTTTACTTGCAGACCATCTGCAAGTATGATCACAGCTCCACAACTGGATTTTCGTATACAGTCTTGAAGAGACTTCTTACTTCATGGATTTGGAAGATTGAATACCATTAAAAAAAAATAAAGGACACTGAAGATCCTGACACCTGTGAAAAGAAATTTATTACAGATTTGGACAATGTCACAGAATTGTTTAGGTTGGAAGGGACCTCAGGGGATCATCTAGTCAAATCTGCCTGTTCAAAGCAGGGTCAGCTAAAGCAGGTTGTTCAGGGCTGTGTCCAGTCAGGTTTGAGTAACTGGAGACTTCACAACCTCTCTGGGCAATTTGTTCCAGTGTTTAACTACTCTCACAGTAAAAAAGAGAGTAAAAAACATTTTTCTTATGTTCAGACAGAATTTCTTATTTCCTATTTATTGTAACTGATGCTTTGGATTAGTATTTTGCCAATATTTACACGAAGTATTCTCAGCTTTTGTTAGGGTTCCTCTGCAGTTCTGGCTTGCCAGTTTCCTTTGGAGTTGTGCTGATTTAGCTTCGTGTGCTCATCTCCAAGCTTTAGAAACTATTCTTCTGTAGGCCTCATACATGCTGTTTGATTCACAGAATCTCATGTTGAAGCTTTTTCAGGAAAATACTCTTACGCTACCTTGTCATCAGAGCTATCTTTCTGATTACCATTAACATCACCAGAGGACTCTGTGAGCTTCAAGCACGTGTGCTCAAATTTCTACATGTGAAATTCTACATGATCTGCTAATGAAAGTTCATTATAGACCTCTTACAGAAAGAGATTTTAACATTTTATTTGAAATATTCAGTTACTGATTTTTTTTTTTTTCCTTCCCTTCTCTTCCCAGTCATGTTTTTCACTCAGAATGAAGCTGCACACTTTGGAGTTCTCCCCAAAACTGACCTGTTTCAGTAGAGCTAAAGCAAAGACTATTACTGAAGCTAGATCTGTTTATCTGTAGATTGTGGTTTTGGAGCATTCAGAATGTCAAGCCATTTCCTTTTGGATAACACATGTTTTTATTGTAGGTTAAGCAATGATTTCCTCCTAAATTATTAATATAAATTTTGAAACACTTATTTGCAAGTTGGGGTCATTTTATTTTATTTCAGAAAGTTTTGTTGGGACTCCTGAAAGCATGCTTATGTGGAATTTTGAAATTGTGAATCAAGTCAATGTTTGTGTCTTGTTTGATGATATATTCTATTCTTAGAAGATAATTGTATTGATACATAATATGGAGGGAAGATGTTTGATACATGAAAATCATATAGAGACATTTTGGTTCTGTTCACTCAGTATTGTGCAGCACTTACAAAATATTAACATAATTTTAAGCATCATAGTGTTTTCCCCCTTCTCCCACAAGAGGAGGGCATGGTGTTGTGCAGTAGATAGTTTTTTCCAAGATGGTTTTACATACAAAAGAATGTTTTGTATTTATGAAATTGCACACCAAAAATAAGGATGATTTTGTTCTTCAGCATGCAGATATATGGCCACCTGCTGGAAAAGCAAGAAAACAGTCTATAACTAAAAGTCCAAAGATTGGAGGCTTACCACTAATTCCCATTCAACAGGAGAAGAACGCTTGTAAAATCAGAGGGAGTACAGAAGTAAGTGGGGTTTAAACTTGGTGTAGAACTTCTAACCACAATGCTGTACTTTTAAATAGTCCAGTAATAATGAACCCTCTAGAGCTGGATAAATGTGAAATGTAGATGCTCTTATTATCAATGACCTTTTCATTGTTTTGTCATTAAAGGAACAGTTAGGACAACTTAATGTAAAAAAACCATTGTGACCGAAACTTGTGTCACCTCTTTGGCTGTTCAGTAAATCAATAGTGGATTTTTATTTGTGTTTGGGGTTTTTTTGAGCAATGATTTTTCATTAAAAGTAAATAGGACTTTTACCTGGAAATATAATGCACATTATTACAGTGCACTTTATTACAGTTTTATTTTAATAAGGTCCTTGAAAACTGTCCTGCATGTGTATTCTACTGTATCTTTTCTTCTGTCTAAAGTAACTGCACTGTTTTAGTTATCTGCTCTGTGAATGTAATGGAAAAGCTCAGATGGAACTAACTGTGATAGATTTAAGTTGTAATATTATTAGTCTCAAAGAAGAACAAGAGGGTTTAGTTACAACTCTTGCAGAGACTGAGCTGAGTCACTATGTTACGTGCACTAGTGATGTCTCAACCTTACCATACTAGCTTGAGATGAATTTCTGGTATCCACATAATGATGCCTTACTTCCAGCTGAGAAGAAGCAGTGGTAGTGGAGGTACTGTTCTGCTTGGGAAAAATAGTGGTAACTTATTTTCTGCTGCATTCAGATTAGCGTTGAAACAAAACAGCTTGATCCTTTGACTGTATGCAGTATTATTTCTTGCATGTTTTAGAACATTTTGAAGGGTGGTAGATAATATGGTCTATGTTATCACCACTTGCAGAGACAGTGGTTCAGGCACAGATTGGTGAAGCTGACAGTTCCATAGCAAACCAAAAGCACAGGTAGTAGTAGTGCTTTATCTAAAAGGCAACTCCATGCTTTCTTCAGGCATTTCTGCTCTGCCTTACCAAATGAGTATAATACATTGTGAATGCAGTTATGGTTTTCCTATTTTGTTTAATTTGTCCTTTCGTTTTAACCTTCTCTCAGAAAGTATTTTTGCAGTTCTTTGATAAGTTCCTTCTAAGATTTACATTTTTAAACTTTTTTTGATGAARGTAAATCATAGGCCTTGTCATTCAAAAAACTTCATAACCCTTAGTTACGTCTCTTACCTGTCCTCTATGCAGGTACAGTTGAGATCACTAATATGTTCTTTGAGCTGGCTACAAATTCAGATGTTCTAGGATAAAGGTTTTATTGGATTTTGAGCTTCAAGATTTAAAATCCTTAATACCTTGTAGTACTAGAATTATTTTTTTTTTATTATTATTTTTGTTGATAATGTGCTTCATTAGCAAGGACTCTAATGTTTTGTACACTGCAACTTAGAGGAAGTCTGCATTTAAACTTAAAAGTAGAAGATCACAGTCTTCATTATTTATGGCATGACTAGATCTAGGGAAGTTTTATGCAAAGGGTATTTGCATACTTTAGGAAGATTAACACAAAATTATAAAATGGAAAAAAAACCTAACACTTTTACATGGAAAACCAAAACTGGAATGAACAGTAAAACAGTGGTGGAAAGTAAGTATATATGGTTTATTAAGGAGAAATATTGTACAGCAGTGTAGTCATAAAGCAATAGATATCCATTTGGAGACCACGCCTTCAGTCTTTCCATGGATTTGTAGTACTTCTCCAATAAGCAAAAATATCTCCATTTTAAAGCATTAGAGAGTAATAACACAAGCAAGCATTTTCTGAAACATACTGGTTTATGAAAAATGGAGGTCTGTTTACAGATCAATGCGTAAACTTGTAGTAGAAATGTGATCAAAGTTATCTTCATAAAGGCAGGAAAAGAGACTGAAAGTTTTCCGAACAGTGAAAAAAGTGACATCTTTGATGTGAAGATAAGTGGGGAAAAAATAAAAACCAAAACCTCAAAGATACCCAGAAACCAACAAGTTTAATGTTAATGTTCTGTGCTAAGAAGTCTTATATTGAATGTCTTCTTTTTTCCCATTATCGGAAGTAATTTTATTGTGTACTAACAAGATAAATATATAATACAGGAAGTTTGAAAACACTGTGTAACTAAGAATCCTTCTAATAATAAATAGAATTAAAAGATTTCCATTATTTCTGCACCACTTGTTGCATACATGGATAGTGCATTTAAAATATGCATGTTTCTCACATAGAATCATTTAACTGAAATAGAAATACATTGCTGTATATCTGCAGTAAGTCTGTAATTTTATTTCAAAATAAGGGAAGATTGAGGAATGAGGAAAAACTTTCTCTTTCTTTCAAGCCATGGTCAAATACCATACTGACTTATAATAGGTTAGACCTATGTAGCGTTTTGAAAGGAACAGTATGTCACAGGGATAATAGAGGATGCAAATGGATAGAGTTGCTCCATATTTTTTTGCTAGTGATGTGCAGAAAAAGGAAAAATATAGTTAGATGTACATACTATTACCGATTTATTCACCAATTACTTGATTAAGGGGCTGAAATTTAGAGGCAAACAGCTGCTTTAACATGAACTTGTTGCTTTTTACATTAGGGGTTATTGGGAGAAAAGTATGGAGTCCAGCAGTGTAATTTATAGCATGTGACTAACAGTGGGCAGTGGGTCAAATACTAAGAAATAATATTATTAAGAAATTTGATGTGGCAGTTTTGTTCACACATCATTTTGATATGTTATTTATAAGGGAAACTGTTTATAACTGTAATGTGACTGCTCTGATTTGAACAACAGAATTTGGCTCCATCAATTGAATATTCTTAAAATGCAAATGTCTGGGAATTAGGATTCCTGTATAGGCTGAATCTACTTTAAAAGTTCAAAATGTTGAGTAGTAGTCTGTGTTAAGGGGCTACATGCCAATATACAAGACTGTTTCAGAGAAGTGGGCAACCTTTAAATTTGAGTGCTGTATTTGATCTGTTCCTACTTTAATTATATAAAGGGCTCCTGCTATACCCAGTTTAGCAGGAGAACTATACTGATTTCAGAAGTGTAGTCAGTATTTTTCCTCTCAAAAGATGTAAAATTGAAACATGATGTAAAAAAATCTGTAAATAGAAGATTGTTGCTCCTGACTGAATTTTACGACTAATTAATATCTTAGTTTGCTGAGTAACAGTGAATAGCTTGGAGTGTGTTACTGTGTTTGCTGAAAGGTACTGCATGACAATTTATATTTCACATATTGCATGTATATTATCACAGATAATCCTTTTATTCTTATTTTATTAATTGAACATGAATCACTGGTGATAATCCCACAGTTTTCTTGTTCATGCAAGAACATTATTTTAAATGGAAAATTATAGCTTTTTCAAATATTTGGCAGAACAGAACTCCCCACATTCATGAGTCATTGGGACAGTTCCTCAGTCACCTTGAACCTTTTTTTCACTGAATACAGCTGAACATGTTAAATATTAGGATGCTTCTTGCTGGCTTAGGAGATAGCAGGAGATTCTAAGCTGATAACAGTTGTTACTGATGCCAGTAGTATTTAAGAGAGTCTTCAGGCAAGCTAAAATCTGTTCCATAGCACGCACCAGTGGTAACCCATGTAGCAGTATGAACCCTTGCGTACACTGTTGTTCTGGGACTGATTTTTTTTTTTTTTTTTTTGC
Source organism: Phoebastria nigripes (assembly GCA_035582835.1). Classification (NCBI taxonomy): domain Eukaryota; kingdom Metazoa; phylum Chordata; class Aves; order Procellariiformes; family Diomedeidae; genus Phoebastria; species Phoebastria nigripes. Next base: position 255,235 of record JAYKAV010003455.1, read on the forward strand.
ATATCATGGCCACTGGTGCTTAGTTATTAATGGCTAGTTTTCATTCTTGGTGAATGCAAATAGAAATACCAGCCTTCTGAATGCTAAAAGTGTTATCAATAAAATAACCCCTTTATCTGCTCTTTTTAAAAATTGTGATTTATATCATCCAAATGTTTGTTTCTTTTATTATTGAACAGATGCTAGCTCAGGTGAAATTTCAAGAGACTGCACAAATTTAGACTTTGTTTTATAGCTTAGATCTCTTCAATGTAAACTCATTTAATATTTACTATTTTTCTTCTTACACAGCAACTAATTTGCTGCATCAACACTCGCTTTTTGTAATGGGCTTATGTTTGCTGTCCTCATGAAGAAAGAAGTGGCACTTTAAAACATATAAGGCAAATAAGAATGGTAGAGGAATTTCTTGTATTCTGTCTGCTCAGTTGATGTGGCAGTAGGCAGATCATTCCTTTTGTGGTAGAGCCTTACAGTTCTCGAAGAAAGTGAGGTCTTGGAAGTCTTCTTTCATGTATGACATCTTTGTGGACTACTAGAAGATACTCAAAGCTGAGGGAGACTTTGGTTCCTTTTGTCTTTCCTGTGTGGCACTTGTTCAGTTTGGCTGGATTTTTATGGAGTTATTAGTCCATAGCATATGACCAAGTTGTCTCATGGAATCTTGATACCTCATATATCTTAAGGCAAACATGAAAAAATATTTAAACGCTAGAGAGGAGCTAGTTTAGATACATCTGCATGAGTGTTCTAGTTAGTATCAGGAGTGCACTTTAGGAGCAAATCTTCCAGTTGTTCCCAGTTACTGTGTTTTGCTTCGTATGGTGGAGTGGTTCTGAAGTGTGTGAACTTGGATTGTTTTCAGATGAAACTAAAGTTGAAGATGTTCTGCAGGAGCATATCTAATGTACTGCAGCCAAAAATAGGCCTTCTGCCAGTAGGAGAAAGCTGAAGCTAGTCTGAAGTGTATTTTAAAAAAGCAACAGCCCTGCAATAGTGTTAGTGTGGATATCGGGTTCTCAGCACTTTTCTTTCACTGTACAGATGTGCTCCTAATGGGCCATACTGGCTGCAAATTTAGATGCAGCATTTGATTTACCTTTCATTTCCTATGGCGTAAGAACTTGAAAACAGCCCACCAATATGGAACAGTCGCATTGCCATCGGTTTGTTGTTTTATCTGAGTTCCCAGAATGTTACTTAAAATTGCTAGCCAAAATTTGAAAAAGCAGACAAAGTCTTCATAATTTATCAGGTAGTACTGAACAGCTGCTGAAAACATTTATGTGATCATGTAAAATTATCTTTTATACATTCACGTAGCTCAGTCATTAAGTTATCAAAATTGCAACGTTCTCAGCTGTATTTGTTCAATTTAAGAATTCCGAGTTTTTAAGAGTATATGGATCTGCTGTAAAACATTAAAATTTGGTCTACTGTGGTAGGATGAAAAATCAAATTGTGAATATATGAAAATGAATGTCTTCATTGTCATGGTGCGTTTAATTGAAAGATTTATGTAATTTTCAGAAGTATCACTAATTGAGAAAATATGCTTACTAAAAATGCTTACTAAATGATAATAGCACAAATTGTGGAATTTAAAACTATTAACTGTGCTGTCTCAGCTCTTGGGTAAAATTGATTTTTCTTTTAAACTGTTATGTGAAACTAATGAGCAAAACCTGCAATCTAAATATTATTGAATATTGTGTTAATGTGAATGATCTTATTTCTCTTTCCTTGTTTGCTCAGAATATAGAACTGCAATCTGGGAAACAAAAATTTGGTGAGCATCATGAAAATGACTTTCAGGAAGAAAGAAAAGACTTGAAAGAAAAAGCATCTATTGTGGCACAATGTTTGGAACGGAAGGAGGAGAAAGTGCGAAATCATGCAAAAACACATCGGAGCTTGATCTCTGTTGAGGATGTAGGTGCAGGGATGACTGAGCTACACCAAAAACCACATAAGGCACTGAAGAAAAATAAGAACAAAACTACTTTGGAATTAGATAACAAATTGCCATCAAATGTGATTCAGGAACTAAATACAGTGCTGCAGAAGAACAGATTTCATGATGAAACCTCCAGCTGATTTCCTGAGTCTGAAGTTATACATATATATATATATACACGTGTGTGTGTATTTTCTGGGCAAAAGTAGTCTTTTTTGATGTGTGTAGTTTGTACAGTGCAGAGGAAATATAATTTGTTTATATGCAGCTGTTGATTTTGTATATGCGTATGCCACATCTTATAATTTAAGATTGAACTGAGAGAACTGATTATGTAGATCTCCTGAAATTTGCAAGTTTTCCTGTGCAGTGCAATGACACCAGGGTTTTGTCCATTATTTTTTGTTGCAGATTTTGTTTGGTATAATAATTCTAAGCACTATCAAAAGCTTCTGCTCTGTGTATATTCTGTACCATCTTGGAAGTACTGGAGAGATATTTTTGGAAGGAAGACAAGATACACACTGAAATTCGTGCTGTTGGCCTGCAATATTTTTAATTGTCTAACACTATAAAAATGAGTAACATCTGCTTTGAAAAGTGATTTTTGCATGTAATTCTTTTCTTTGTATTTAAGAATAAAATTAGTATCTGCTTCCATAGATTTGTCCTCTGACAGAGCAGCATGTGAAAGAATCAAAAGGGAGAGGAATGTAGTAGATAAGACAACGTATTAGTTCTTGTATCTCAAAACTGTGTCTATATGGTGTACATCTGATTATGACATCTAAGCGATGAGAGAGAATACTGAGGATGACAAAAAGAAGTCTGCAAAGCAACATCTAATTTAAAAGGGTATATGAATTGGAAGACTAGCATCATCTCTTTTTGCTCAACAGGCTGAAGTAATTTTATAAACAGACCTCGGTTTGCTCAGGGTGACAAAGGCAGACTTTTCTATCACTGTTTGCGTAGAGCTTGCTTGGTGCTGACAAAGTTGCTGGCATCTGATGAATATTTAATATTCACATGAGAAATGAATTTCCTTAAGAAAAAATGGTCCCCACACAAACATATCTATTAGAAGGGCACTAACTCAATTAAGAAGTGCCAGTTACTAAATGGGTGAGGGGATTAACCCCTCCCTTTACCATGAGGACAAAGGTGAACAGTATGCTGTTTGCAGGGACTAGGAAATGCTTGTGCTACAGCTGTAGCATGGCTCTTCTRAGTGTGAGGAGTGGTCCCAAGGTTGAGACAACAGCCTCAGTTACCTCACTTGCTGCATTCTGAGTATGTAGGTAGCAGTTCCTGAAGACACATGATGTACTACTCTGCAGCTACTTTGGTTTTTAAGCCCCGAGCTCCTTAAATTTAAAAATCAGGTTCTGGCTTCAAAAGAAAACCTACATGAGCAATGAAATTATTTGGTTTTCTTCAGTTTTTTTGTGGATCTCACCTTCACTTATGCCATGGGATTGCCTCCTTCCTCTCTCATGGCATATCCCAGTTTTTACTTTGTCCCATAACAGCTGGATGGGCAAAAGGCACTGCTGTGCTGCAGCTGTTTCCAGGTGTGACAGATGCTGTCTGGTTAAGCAGCGGGACCAGCAGAGCAGAGAGCTAATGAGCTCACACTGCACCTTTGCTTCAGGGGAGGCATTAATAACAGCATCTGCTTTATTTTGCTGCTGTCCCTTTTGTGGTCTTGATTAGCCACTCTGCCACAGATTTTCATCAGCCTTTCAAGAACTTACTGATGCCTTTAGCGTTCCTCAAGTTTGATTGGAATTGACCAGACCTCTTAGGGTAGAAGAGAGAATTTTAAACTATTTCTTGTTTATTGGAAATTGTTTTAAATAGTCTCTTAATTCCTTAAAATTTCAGAGGAAAAATTCAATTTAATCAGCATTAATGACATTTGCTTTTTATTAACGTATAGTTTTGAGGATGCTTTGTGTCGCTACTGAATTTCTTCCCATACAGAAGCAGTATGCTCACTTATTCCCTCTTCTATTTTTGGTAGTCACAGGTGCTGTAATGTTTCTCACATCATCTACTTCTATTCTTGATTGCATTGAGCAGCTTAATTGGAAAAATAATTTGTTTGATTGAAGAAATTAGACAAATGACTCAAATAATGTATCTGGCAACTCTGCTAGGAAGTACGGGGAAAATGAGATCAAACCCAAATGTTTTATAGTGTTTTGTATTTATTCTTCTGGAATGTAGCACTGACAAAGCAAGTTTAGTCTTTCAGACTTTGCACTTAGCATATTTGACCAGTTGTTAAATCTGAAACGAGTTTGTAGATTTTAATTTTCCCAGTGCACTATTGACTGTTTTGCTACCTTTAATTTGTAATTGAGCCTCTTCTAATCGAGGCCCTGGCTCAAGAAAGCATATAAGCCTGAACTTAGATTGTATTGACTAAAGCCGGTGCTTAATATTAATAAGCACATTCTTAAACGCTGATTTGAATCGGGGCCTAATGCCATCAGGAGAAACTACTTTACTTTCTGTCTGAGGCTGGACCTGAATGTACTGTTTACAGTTGTACTTTTATTTGCAAATATTTTTCAGTATTGAGTTATGGTTGCTGTATTGTTTATCTTTTTATTGGGTTCTTAAAAATGACATTCACTCTGCTGAAAGCCTCATGCATCATTTAAGCCCCTACACTAATGGAATAAATGGAGCAATGGCAGGGTTTTGTGCATTGAAGTGAATATGTCTGTGAAGAAAATGTTTTGTGTATTTTTATTGGATCTAAGGACTGCAGAAAAATTTGTTCTATTTCAAAAGCATATCACAGATAAAGTATCTGTATTGCTGCTGTTAAAGGGCCCTAAAAATCAAGAAGAAAATATGTTTACTAAAATACGTTTAAATTTGGTTTTGTATGTGTATATACACAAATACTCACACTATATATGTGTATGTGTGCATACAGTTATGTGCACATCCACAGAGGCACACTGAATTGTGACAGTGTTAACCCAAGGAAGATTTATTTGGGAAAGTAGAAATTAAATTTGCAATTAATTATTTCAAATAGGTATCAAAGTTTTGGACCAATTATCTGACATACCATTGTTGCACTACACATTTCAGACTGATTTAAGACCTGCAGAATAAATGTGTTTTGTTGCAATATCTTAATGGCTACTGATCTTTTATTGTTCCCGTGCCATGTTGTGGAATGGTAAAGGAAGTGTAATTTTCAGAGAATAAATGGTAATTATTTGAATAAATGCTATTTCCCTAAAATAGGTGATGGATTTTTTTTTTTCAGGAAAAAATCAATAAAAATGTTTAAAAAAAAAAAAAAAAGATTTCTGTATGTCTTCCCATGTGAAAGCTATTGAATAGCCTGGTAAGTGTTTACTTTCTGATCTGCAAAATGAAGTAAATGAAACACAGGTATTTTATGTATGGGCTTATAATAGTGGGAAGACTAGGATTAAAATCTCAGTAAATCTCAGGCTCATCATTACCTTGTTAGACTTCTGCAACCATTATAGGTGTAAAGCTGACATGTAAGCATGACTTATACTAATTGTTTTAACATAATGTCTGTTTTCTGTTTGTGTAGGTTTTTTCACATTTATTAGGATGGCGGAGGGAAACAACCCAAAACCCAAAGAAAAATATGAGCTGGTGTCCTGGTTTTGCCTGGGATCGAGTTAATTTTCTTCCTAGTGCTGTGTTTTGGATTTAGTATGAAAAGAATGTTGATAACACACTGATGTTTTTAGTTGTTGCTAAGTAGTCTGCTAGTCAAGGACTTTTCAGCTTCCCATGCTCTGCCAGGTGCACAAGAAGCTGGGAGGGAGCATAGCCTGGACAGCTAGCCCAACTGGCCAACGGGGTATTCCATACCATGTGACGTCATGCTCAATATATAAATAGGAGGTGTGGTCCAGGAAGTAGTGATCGCTGCTTGGGTATTGCTCAGCGGGTGGTGAGCAATTGCATTGTGCATCACTCATTTTTGTATATTCTATCATTATTATTATTATTACTACTACTATCATTATTTTCCCTTCCTTTTCTGTTTTATTAAACTGTCTTTATCTCACGAATTTTACTTTTTTTTTTTTTTTCCTGATTGTCTCCCCCATCCCACTGAGGGGAGGGGGGAGTGAGCAAGCGGCTGTGTGGTGTTTGGTTGCCTGCCGGGTTAAACCACAACAGCTGGAATCTGTTTGTTTTCTTTTTTCCTGTAGTTGAGCTGAATATTGGCTACTATTTTGGATTTTTTCTTTGCAACAGATCTTTTTCTGAGATGTTATTTTGGGCTACCAGTTCAAAAGAGCAGTTTGACTAATAGGTTTTGTGTCTTAGCAGAGACTGCTTTAGTGTGGGGTTGATTTGACCAGCTGAGATCTACAGAGTGTGTTCATGCAGAGCTCACCTTTACTGTGTGACTGGGGTTGAGACACAATTTCTGCATTATAAGGCTTTGCAAATATTATCCAAGAATCTGTCTAGTGAGGGAAAGATATCCCCAAAGATTTCTTCAGTTAACAAGGAGGGCTTGGCCATATCGTTGTTTTTTGTTTCTTCATTGTGAAGAGCTCTGGGCTGTTGTGCCTAAAGCRAGTTGTTAGCATGCCACTGGCTCTGTCTGCCAGAGGCATCCCTTGGGGTGCCTTCTGCTGTCACGTATGGGGGTAGTTTTTGTCTACCAGAGAGTAAAAGTTACGGGAATTTTATTTCACTGCTATGATTCTTCTCTCCCCGATAGAGTGCTGGCACAGTGTGTGTTCCTATGAGTGCTGCCAGGTTGCCACCAGCTCCACATCTCAAGCTCCAAATTAAGGAGTCCAGGGGAAAAAATCTTACRCGCTCTGCTGGGGATGGTGGTGGTGCCTGCAGGAGTCAGGAGGTAAGGGGTACGTGTCTCACGGGCTGAGACACTTTGTTATGTGCCTACCCTGTCATACCACCTTTCTGATTTTTAAATCCGGTTTTCCAGTGCAAGCTGTTTCAGTGGGAGAGAATCAGTTATCAGACATCCGAATGGATGGCATCCGAATTAGAACAACTTCAGTTGTGCCTGAGTCCAAATGGAAACTGAATTAAAAAGAAAGTACTGACTCAAGTCCTTGTGAGCATAGCATGCTCTAAAAAATACATTAGATTTGGGCTACTTAAGGCAAATCTGCAGTTTCAATAAGTTACACTAGGAAACCTGAACTATGTRTATGTGGGGTAGAAACAGATTACCTTGATGGATGGATGGAATGTATTCCAAGTTGAATTGTTTGAAAAAATATGTACTAACTTGCAAAACAGCCTGTTGCAGCAAGATTGACTAGGAAGATTCAGAATGCTTGTGTATGGTCTGTACAGTATTCCTGCTTCTGACCTGCCAGAAATACTCTCTGCACTGTGAAAAAAGAAGTATTTGCCAAACTCGGTGGTTTTTGAGGCTAGATTGTTCTCTGTAAAAAAGGCAGGAAGCCTTGCAAAGTTTTCTTCATGGTTCACGCTAGATTTGGATGTTGTACTGCTTTACTTGCAACTCCACTGTAACTGGGATGCATCTGCAGCTCAGTTAAGGGGAAAAACAGTCCTGCTATTTTAGTTCTTACCCCTGCTGTAGCTTAACTGTCTAGTTATTGTCTTTGCTGAAATTTCTTTGAGAATATTCTTGTTATGCTTTGCTGCTCATGTTTTACTAGAAAATCATGGCAATCTGTGATATTGAAGAGGAAGAAGGATGTGGATGTTAATGCCACAGTTGCAGTAGGCAATTGTATCTTCCTATGTACCTATACTCTTGCACTGCGGTTCAGGTTTTTGGGGTGCTTTGGTACTTGCTTAGCCTACCTGACCTCACTTGAGCCCTTCCTGCTTTTTCTTTTAGACCCTATTCTGTGTCGTAGGCTCTGGAACATCCTAATCTTTAGGTTGTCTTCCATACACACTCCCATTCTGCTCATTGGCTTGATGTGTTTTTGCTGTGCTTTTCTAATTTATGACTCAAACTTTAGCCATGGTTTCTGTTTAGACCCCATGACATCTCTGACTATTGACTTTGGCTTGGTTTGCAGATGGTATGTGCATTATGATCAAGCTTGCCTTAACCTTTATCTTAAATCCTGGTAGAGATCTTCTCCGTGTTTCCCTATAGAGAAAGGGATTTCACGGGACTGGCCAAGAGAGACAGAGGTTTAGATGTTGACAAATAGGTGTTACAAAGTTCTGTAACCCATTTCCATAAATGCCCATGAAGGTCGTCTACATATTTACATTTGTAGTTCTCAGCAAATCAGAAGGCAAACTAAAGCAAATGTACTCTGTTTGCCCTTACAAATTATCTTAGTTCAGTGCCTTAATGATCCTATAATATGTGTTGTGCCTGGTAATAAAGAATGCAATTTCTTGCAAATTACGCCTTTGGTTACATAACCAGTAAAGCCTTTTCTTTCAAAACTTAGTTAGCGTTGCTTTGTCCAGTACTGCAGACTGCTTAAGAACTAATAGGTCTGAGTAAATTGAGGTTTGCTGTATGTATGAGTTTTGTAACTTGTCATTTTCTCCCCTATCTACATTTCCAATATGTTCCATTTAAAAACTGATAATGTATTTGTATTTGACTAGTTTTGCTTTATATGTCTATTTAAATTACAGCATGATTGAAATATAATTTCTTCAAATAGGCTTTAGCCATTAACCTTTAGCTTATTGTGTCTTAGTAGTTCACACTTGTGATTGGTGTCCAGCACTTAAGTTTGTTTTCAGTTTGGTTCCCACCCCCACCCCCCCCCACTGTTTACTCATTCATCTTATACATTGGAACTGTTCGAGCTCATTGGATGATACGTATCATAAACTGCATATAACAATCCTAAGGTCTTCCCAGGCTGTTATAGGTAGAACATTTTTCACATGAGGATCCTTACAGGCTTTCCTTCTAGGGGAAACCAGGTTTCATGGGAGATTACACAACTTTCATGTAGGAGAATATGCTTGGAGTCTTGGTTAAATCCCTGAGTGAAACAACAATACATTTTATCCATATCCTGGAGATTGTTGGTTTAGTTCCCTTTCTGTCACTTTTTGATCTTGTATAGCACAGCTTAGACAGGTAAATGAGTTCTGAAAATGTTGGCATAGGATCTGTTCTAAGAACTAGTGTACAGACAAATAAATATGAAATATCTGTAAAATAGCAAGAAATCCCACCATTAGCTTAAGAAAGTTTCTTTTTTACTCATTTAAATAGCAAAATAGAAGTAAATTCAGATTTATTGTTTTTTTTCTCTCAGCTTTTAAAGAAAAGTTCTCACTAGCTTGAGCTTTCTATGAATTTTCAATATTAGTAACTGAGTTTCATTTAGAAAGCTTATTTTCAGAGACTTAAATGTTGATAGAGAGAAGTTACTAAATGTAAAATATTTTTAAAAGACCTTTTATAAAGGTTTGTTTTCCTACAGACTAGCTACATCATAGCAACATTAACTTGTTTAGTTCTCTCTGAATAGTAGTTCGGGGATAAATACATATCCTGTGATGATTATTCATCTTTTTTAATGTCAGTCATGAAAAAGATTCAGAAGTTTCCCGTATGTAACTGAATTCATAAAAAATGCAAATTCAGGATATTTACCATTTACTATTGGAATTTGTCAAAACAACCTGACAGCATTAGGCAAAATATTGCTATTGAAATTCAACAGCCATGAATATGTTGCTTGCTTGAATAATACAACCTTGATTTGTTATGGCCAATGATGAGGAACTAGTTACAGGGAATCTGACATTTCTGCAGTTAGCAGTTAATTTATCTCCAGTTGAGTCTCTTGTGGCCATCTCCTTTTTCTCTGAACTCCTTGGGTTTCAAAAAAAGGCATTATTTTAGAGTTCCAAATGTACAGCCAGAGATTCATCTTGAAAATTCTATGTAAAAAACCCAAAAAAACCACAAAAAATAACCCTCCTCCTTAATGTGTTTGCATAAGCTTCCTATATTAAATGATTTTTGAGAGGCATATAACAAAACAGAGGGATGACACCCATGCTGAAATACAAACCAGTTCTCCAATAGGTGAATACTATTTGCCTTAGAATAGTTCTTTCTCCATCAGATGGGTTAGAGTGATCAAGCGAATATTTCAGATGGCTTGAATCAAGGTCAGAAGTCATTGGCAAGAAATTGCACCTGTGTCTTGCTAAGGACTTCAAAGATTAATATTCTCTCCATGGTTTCACCAAATTTTTTATTTCAGTTGTTACAGAAAGGCCTCAAATGTAGCTCAAGGAAGTGGAATTTAGGAGTTTCTCTGATTCCCTTCCAGCTTGTGGACACTGTAGTCCAGACTTAGGCCTTGTTGGTATGCATCTGGTCATGCATTATTTACTGAGTGTTGCTAATTACTTCTCTGCTGTAGCTTTTGGAAATTTCATTTTTAGGACTAAACTGATCTGCAGAATTCTACAATTTGTCTGGCATGCCTAGAATACACAACTAGGACAAGAAGGGTGAAAACCCCTGCTCTATAAAGAACAAAGTGTTTTTCCACCTTTGATCATATGCTCTGGCCTGTACCTGAAATTTGCGCTCCCGAGAGGTATCAAAAAGCGTATCTTATTTGTAAATGGTCTTTGTTAGAGTTTATTATCACACTGGACTTTTTAGTGAAGATTAATGAAATCTATAGTCAAACAACATTTCTGTGGAACTAACCTAATTTATTTCCTTGATATATTGTGAAATGAGTGGCCACACTTCAAGTGGACAAAGTTTGTAGTCAGATTTTAGTTAACTGTACCAGAGTATTAGGGTGAATAGTCTTTTTGTATGTTCACATTAAACAGAATCTTCCTCTTCACAGGTACTAGAGGTTTCATGTGATTTGGTTTTTTTGGCTAATCAAGCCATGGAAGTCATGCAGCCAAGTATTGGATCTCTGGTAGAACATAACCTGGTATGTTTGAAGGTACGTAAGAAAACAAAAAAGTTGTTAAAGCATTGTCGTGGTTTAAGCCCAGCCAGCAACTAAGCACCACACAGCCACTCGCTCACTCCCCCCACAGTGGGATGGGGGAGAGAATCAGAAGGGTAAAAGTGAGAAAACTCGTGGATTGAGATAAAGACAGTTTAATAGGTAAAGCAAAAGCCGTGCACGCAAGCAAAGCAAAACAAGGAATTCATTCACTGCTTCCCATCGGCAGGCAGGTGTTCAGCCATCTCCAGGAAAGCAGGGCTCCATTACATACAACGGTTACTTGGGAAGACAAACGCCATCACTCTGAACGTCCCCCCTTCCTTCTTCTTCCCCCAGCTTTATATGCTGAGTATGACATCACATGGTATGGAATACCCCATTGGCCAGTTGGGCTAGCTGTCCTGACTATGCTCCCTCCCAGCTTCTTGTGCACCTGGCAGAGCATGGGAAGCTGAAAAGTCCTTGACTAGTAGACTACTTAACACGCTGATGTTTTTAGTTGTTGCTATCAACATTATTCTCATACTAAATCCAAAACATAGCACTATACCAACTACTAGGAAAAAAATTAACTCTATCCCAGCTGAAACCAGGACAAGCATGCAGTCAGTAGTATCACACATTTGTCACAGATCAGTAACCTTTTTTTGATAATGCACTTACATCACTTTGGTTTTCGTAGTAAATCTTTCATTACAAATAAAAAAGTAATTCAAAGATGTTGAATTCAAATAAATTAACATTATTTCATTCAAGTTTTCCTTTCAAGCTTTTGTTTTGGCTTTTTAAGCAGACATTTTAATAGACAAATACAGCACTCAATTTTTTTTCCTGATTGCCCTAAGCAAAATCAATGGATAGTCATGGACTGCCATTGTATATACCTTATTTTACCCTTTCCAGTACCTGCTTCCTCACTACCTTTGAAGGTGTATTTTTGTTATTTATTAAATAAAGAGTGGTCCAATTGTGTTCTGTTGCACTCACGTTCCCTTGTTTTTAAACACTTGTGATGAGAATCTTCTTTAGTCTTGCCTGTTGTCAGCTGTTCAGAGCTGAAAAATAAGTAGTAAAAATTCAAGGCAGGCCAGACACCTTCTTGCCTCCAAAAGTACAGTATGTTGCCCATTCTTATACATGTTTTCAGCTTCGTAGCTATTGATGTCCTCCTTTCTATTCCCTGATGTATCATTAATGAGAAGAACACATAAAAGTGTATCCCATCCTCATGGCCATCAGGACACTATCATAAAATAACAAACTTTTTTTTTTTTTCCTTTCAAGTTATTTCTTCACAATTAATGAACTGTGAAAAGAAATTGCACAGTAAAAGGATACTACCTATGCAGCTGTATTTATGATTAGATCTTAAATGGAGGGCCAGTATATATGCTACTTGGATTGCAAAAATCACTTACTTTCTCCTATTTTTTTTTCATTATTATCAAGATAAAATGTCTACTAGGCCAACAAGAGCAAAAACTCTGAATGCAAGAAAAATTATATAGGCTTTACTCTAAGAAAAAAATCTCGTTAACATTCTTATTTATATACTCCATTTTCAGACAATAACTTTAGTTCTATTAAGAGGCTAGAGTCCACGTCACTATCTGCTTTTAATAACAACTTCTGAACTACTATGTACACCAGGAACTGGTTTCTTTCCCAGAATCAGAACTCTTTGCCATAGATTTCTTGGAACAAACTTTGGTATCTAGATTTATATTTTAAAATTAATTGTTAACTTAAGTTCTTTTGCAATCAGTTAACTCAAGATAATTGACAATTGACTGAACCATGAGAAAACTTTACCATGCAGACAGTCTAAGATACCTAACACATTGTGTGCCATACATTTTATGCTATTGAAAAAAGTGTCATGTTATGTTCCTTTTTAAGACCAAATGTTTGCTTTTGTGTTCCTTGACATTTGTGTGCACTTCATTTTCAGTTGCAGAACTCCGGATTCCAGTGGAAAAGGAAAAATTCTCATCAATTCATTGGGTGTTGCCCTAAACATTTACAGGTGAAGGAGGTATGCCTCTTAAAAGAGGTTTCAGAGAATGGTGATCAACTGGTTTGACAGCAATAGAAGTTCCCCAAAAAGTCACATCTATGTCTTCATGAAAAGAGTAAGGTCATTCTACTCTGATCTACAATTTGGTTCAGGCCCCCAAAGGTTAATGTCCAGTACATTAGGCATGTTATAATTGAACTGTTGAGAAACGAATTAAAATGTTAATGAACTGTCTTCCCTTTGGAAGTAAACTCTAGGTTTCTTATTACCAGCACTGCCAGCATTCTTGATCTTATTGTCTAATCGACACTTAATGGCTCTCTCTTGGTGTCTCTAATTTTACATAATTAATGTGCATGTAAAATGAACCTTGTAAATATTTTGTCCTCATATACCACATGCTGAATAATGTAAGCAAGCTATTGTAAGTTGCTTGTGTTTGCCCCTTGTAGTTTCTTGATCTCAGAACTTTGCATTAACATGGAGCTGTGAGGGAGAAATGTACCAGGCAGCTCACCTTGTTGAAGCATATAACCCAGAAACAATGAAAAAATTCTACAGAGCAAAAAGATCAACTAGGTTCTCTTTGTTTGTTTTTCCCATACCAAAGCAGTCAAGTGAATATTAGATTGCAGAATTTTCAACTGATACATATTAGACTGTTTTACAAATATACCTCTCTAAACTGATTATGTTTTTAACACCTAAATGACTTGCAGATTGCCTTTATGTCTACTTATCAATGCAAAACTTGTCCACACTTGTAAGTAATATCTAATGACATTATGATGTATAGGATATAACATTAAAAATAATGAAAAGTTTTCTAGCTTGTTGAAATTATATTGAGGGACTCTAGCAAGAGGAAACATTCTTTTCAGTTTTAAGTATGGGCTGAGTTTCCAGAAAGTGAAATATCAGGTCACTAACCAGAAATTTGTTGTGCATTAGTGAATCAAAAATTTCTTTTTTTCATCTTTTCTACCAGTCTTTACTCTGCAGTGCAGAATGCTGGCTTAAAACTATTGTATTTCATAAGTGTGATTAAAGAAATGAAGATTTTCTCACCTTTTTATTTTACTGCTATTTTGTATTTAATCCTGCTGTCCTTGTAAGCTTTAGTGAGTTTAAAGACCTTTCAATGAGACAGGTCAGGGTGGCTCAGCCCTCACAGAAAATAGATACCATAAGAGTGTCGTCTTTTAACAGTAATGTTTTTAATAAGCTCTTTTCCAGCTGCTGCTTGTAATATACAGTCTCTTTCATGGAAATCAGATAGAGTCTTCATTTTTTCTTGTTGAAGATAGAATGGGCTTGCTCATCAGAATTATGTAACAGTTCTCTTTTTCCATCTCTTCATTTATCACCTGCCACTGGAAATTACACAAAGGTTGAATCTAGGTCTGTGCAACAATCTGGCAGCTAGGATGCCTTATTTTGATACATTTTTCCACACTGATTCAAATAAAATTTATTTTTAAAATAGAGAAAAACTCAAATAAACAAATATGGATTCAACTTAATTGAAAGAAAACTTATGGAGTCCTGACTACAACAAAGCTGTCTGCAAGTGTAAATAACTGGCAGTCTGCTGTTATTATTATAAAATTGAAGAAAATGGTTGTCTACCAGACTGGTGACACAAAATTTTGTGCTTGTACGTGCACATTTTTGAGTGAAAATATTTAGTCATTGCACTTCCCTTTGCATTTCATCAAGTATCTCTCTAATGCTAGTGCCTCTTCTGCTGCTTTTATTTGATATGTATGTGTGTATTAAATATATTTCAAAGCTGCTGTCGTAACCTTGTGGTTAACCTGATGGCAGGTTTGCTGTCCAAGCCAAGTGGATTGCATTCCTGTGGCATGCCAACTTGATCTTCAGTACTGGCTCCATTTTCCCCTTTCTCCAGGCTCCACCTTCCTATGCTTCATAAGACTACAAGGGGAGAGGTCCCTCCGGTCCCACTGACCCATTTCTGCTGTCAGAGTAAGTTAGGACTTCTCTGTTCTACTCAGACTGGAAAATGGTCACACAGCTGAGTTACCAAAACATTGGTGGGAACATTATGGGGGACAAACATTAGCAGTGATATTTTTAAAACAGTAATGCAGGCATGAGTTACAAGTGCTTTCACTGTCTTTTCATGGTATGTTGAATTTCTTCAACATACAATGAGTCAAGGTTATAACTCATGTTTTTAGTCCTACAGAGATTTTTTTTGACCTATGGGTGACAGTGAGATAGAAAAAGTGTTAACCATCATTAATGGATTATTTTATTATTAAGGACAGGAGAAGAACTAAATATATTAAATCAAATCCCTCTCCCCCCACCCCCCTCAAATTCCCCTGCCTGCAAAAGCAGTGGCTGTTTTTGAAACACTTTAAAAGAAATTTCGTTCTACAGAGATTTGGTCTCAATTCTCCATGAGTTTTAAGTCCTGTCTTAAAGTGTTACAGAAGAATCATTAATCAGTTAGTAGTTGAACTCAGAATTATTTCAATATTTTCTGAATTATAATCTAATATTTAAAGTTTCATGAAACAAATATTTAAGTAATTTGCTAAAAATGTGCATTTTCAAGGTGTTTTCTTCAAACAGGTAAATCAGCACAGATCAGAACTTAAATCTAAATGAAAGTTCAATATTATTTTCATTTACCAAAACGAAATCATGTCTTCATTATAGACATAGACGTGTTAAATAATTTCATGTTCACCAAAAAAACCTTTGTGTCGTAAATTACAGAAAATTACACTAGCATCCTATTAAAATCAGTTCAAGAGAAAAATGAAATGGAATTCCTAGATAAACCTTTTTTACTTCATCCCAGCAACATAATTTGAAGACCTGGTGATAATGTATTTTTAAGCTGGAAAGTTGATACTTTTTCTTTTTTTGTTGCCCTAGGGCACATTCATCTCTTCTGGTGACTTACAGTGGCCTAATATGAGTGAGGTCTGAATGTAGAACAATCTAGATAGGAAACAACACTTCAGTGGGGAAAAAAATAATGGCTTAGCCTTTGGAAGGCATTATAGTGAAGGACTGAGGCTGATGCATATTGCTATATGCTGCTTATCTGATGAATATTTTCTTCTTTGTCTGCAACTTCCTAACCTTAAAGGAAGGTTTATGTAAAATTATGAAAGGCTATTTCCACTGTATGTAGTTACTGCCAAGAATCAATTGATTTTATGGTGAAGGGTTATTTTAAAATTAATTTTCTCAACTTTGTGCTGAGGTAGAGGTAGAGTTCAGGATAATTGAGACACTTGGAAACTCAGGCTTTCAAACAGTTCCTTTCTTTTATATTGAATGTCCTGGTTTTAAGTCTAGCTAACAAAGATTTTCTAGACTTGGAACATGGGCAATCTGCTCCTGTAGAGCGGAAGATAATTTTATTTCCTAGATTTCTCTGCTGTAATATAAACAATAACAAATGCAGATAAGTGGAGGTCGCCTGCTGCTAATATGAGCAATGTAGAGTTTATCTATTTTCCACAGCTGATCTGGACACTAAACAGAGCTAATCTTTTCTTTCTCTGTTTTTTCTTTAATAGATGCACCACTATTATAAATAAATACCTTTCCCCACTACTGAATTTCTCTATTACAAAAAGGAGTTAATGGATGAGATGATTCTGTCAGGTTTTGAACTGGAGGGGATTCAGCTGTTACAAAACCAAGTAATATTATCCTCCTCCTTCCTCCCTTGACCAAATCAGTAAGTACAGTAAGTATAAAAATAGTGTAATACTCTATAATACTAAAATTGATAGCACAGGTGTTTAAAATATTTTAGAAAAAATATGCCTAGACTTATTCTTTTATATTAACACCGTATTGCTTCACATGTAATCTCATCATTCCACACACATTGGCAAATACTCCCTAAGTGCAGAGAAGGTCTGTAAACCTCTAGAAATAGTGGTGCATAAAATATTTTCAGATAATTATAGTGCAACTGCTTGCAGATTTCCAGTTACAGGTTGCAATGTGCATTCAGGCTATGGTCATATTTAATACATCACAGGCATAAAATTTGTATTTTGCTAAGTCTTATATGCAAAGAGGTTTTCATCTAATTTTACTTTATAAGTAACGAACAAAGGTGAGATAATGATGTCCTACCATGATTAGGTGTACTGGCAAGGGTGACTCATCAGTCCTAACTCACCCCTGTAGAAAACAGCATCTTCGATAACTTCACAGTCAAAGAGAAACATTACACTATGTACAGTCTTTCAGCACACTTCCATTTTAATACTACTTTCAATACAAATTTAAAAAGGAGACTTTTTGGCAAATGAACAGTTTTGCCTTATTAATGCTGAGTGGAAAAGAGAGGAAAAACAGCTATTGACAAGTGAAGATRTGTATCCCACCATATGGATTCTAACGCTTTAATTATATTTTTCTCTTTCTTTTTATGGCAACTTTTAGTGATAATAATTTTTCAACTAATTAAAGACCAGCTGCTACTTAGCAAGCTAGGCACCCAATTAGGAATCCAGAACCTGGTAAACAACCTTTACTGCCAGCCAGCTAGTTGAATCACCTCCTGTCACTGGCATGGAAGTCTTTTCATAGTTGTTGTTTTATAAATGCATATTTTAGTCATATTGACTGGCTCTGCTGAATGCTCATCCTTGAGACTAGCACAAGAATCTGACATCATGTTCACTTACTTTTTTCAGGGCAGCCTGCAATACCTTGTGGTTTTCTACATTTTTTTAAAAGTTTACTAGCAATTAAAAGGCTTCTTTTTGGAAAAGTTTTACTGAGCAGAAAACCAGATATATTTCCTGGATGCAGAAAGCAGTTTGCCTACAGCAACTTCCTGCTACTTAATGATATTTAGAGAAATTATGTTGTTATTTCAGATTGAATTCTAGTTTTTTCATGCAGTGTACAGTCCATATGAATGTGGCCCATGTTTATTCTGCCTAGTGTTGTGGTGTAAATAAATAATCCATATATGTATTGTCTTGACTTTGTTTATAAAAAGTAACCACCACAGAACTCTTTAGGACCAGCAGCCATGAAAAAGAAATCTGTGTAACTTGTCCTGACTGTTTTTGTTCACTGGTCACTCTGAAATATACATTTAGTTATGAATTTACTGGCAGAGTCAATGGGAAAAGGGAAGGAAATCTGCAGATGACAATCACTTGGGTTAACCAAAGCTAGAAAAAGCTGAATGTAAGTTCAGGTGCACAGTTTTGGATAAATGTAAGGTGATTCATACTGAAAGGAATAGTTTGAATGATTCATACGTATCGCAGCAAGCCACCTTCTAGGCCACTCAGGAAACAGATTTGGTGTTGTAGTAAGAATAAGAAGTTTGTATTTAATATAAACCTGTCCTGGTTTCAGCTGGGAT